>JAMLFY010000009.1:14229595-14560944 GCA_030441495.1 Dalbergia oliveri
CTCATTAGATACATACATACATAAATATATATATATATGGAGCATAGGAAAATGTCACATGATCACTTAAAAAAGTCACATGACTTTATGTTTTAATCATGATTATTAATGCAAGATCTAATGACCAGATTTTTTCCTCTACTCTTATATAAATTGATCTCTCACTTAATCCTCTCCTTATTGAGCATATCATATGAGGTCTGGGCAATCCATTGTAGTGAGGAGTTAATCTTGACATACTTACACCCTTCAATAAATTTTTATAATTATAAAATTTCTTTATCTAACCCTTGATAATTCAGTTCTTACCAAGTAGATCACATATATTAAATTTCATTTGGTTTAAAAATGATTTCATATTTCATCATGCCACTTTATTTTGATGATAATATGTTTTTGAAACCAATCATCAAAATGCATGTATGTTGTTCTCCGATTCTTTTCTTAAAATTTGGCATGCTTGATCGTGAATATAATATTACATAATTCAATGGTTCAATCAATTAAATTATAATTCTATGAAGAGTTATTGAATAATATAAGTGTACAAGACTTACACTTGATGTAAATGGATTCTCACTCATTTATTAATATACTTTTTTTTATGATACTAAGTTCAATTGTGGTACTATATTCTAATTTACTACATGCTAATTTATTGCAATGCTGATTGTAAATGGAAACTTGATTAACAATGGAATATGGGTAAAAAATATATTTATTTTTATTTTGATTTACTACGTGTCAACAAGCTAATTTACTAACTTGATTTATTTTGATAAGATCTATAAATAGATTTATTAACATATTGTAATACTCGGTGTACACGTGTCAGGATAATCAGTTTTGTATTGCTCAAGGTCCTTGAGACCCACCCATGTTGTTGGGTCTTAATTTCACCAAGTTTGGATCATACACCTCCTTGGAAGGTTGTATGTTATAGCCACATTCTTGGGATCAAAAGTCCTGTAATTGTTCCCAAGAGAAAAACAAGTTAAAGAGTGATTTTTAATGAATTTTATGAAACATTTAAACGTTCCGTTTTTAGCCTACAAGCCAAAAATTGGATTTTGATTGGAGATTTTGATTTTTTTTAATATTTTATTTGAATCCAAATGGTATTTCCTTATTTACATTTATGTTTTAAAGTTAATGGACATTAACATAAAATTAAGAAATATAAATAAGTGAGGATTGAGACAACCCATATAAGAGCACCTAAGAGTGCTTAACCGACTTCACTTCATCGCCATAATGGTTGAGGATCGCCATAGTCATAGTGTAGGTGACAGGGCTTTGGGAGTCTTAGGATTGCTATAGTTGTCCTCATAAGTGTGACAGGAGTTTTGGGATCTAAGGATTGCTATAGCGGTTTTCATAAGTGTTTCCTAGAAGGGCCACGAGTGAGGCTTGACCGCTAGATGCCCTTCAATGGACTAGAAACAGTGTAAAACGATGCCTTTCACTTAAGTAACCCCCAACCCCCTTTATATACCCCCAAATTTGGGTTTTACTCCCTATTTTCGAACCCTACCCCAAAACATCATCTCCTATCCTTCCTCCTCTCACTTTCATCCTCCATCAAATCTTCTCCCTCCAAGCTTTAAGGTGAGTTGGGTTTGGTTTATGCTTTTTTTTCCTTCCTTCCATATTCTAGAGTATAGGCTTTGTTGTTTCTCTTACTATTGTCAAGTGGATGTGTTTCCCAATGTTGTTAAAGTTGTTTCGGAGTTATCTAGATATGATTAGAATTTGATTATAAGTCTACGTTACTCTATAGCACTTGTTGGTGTCATTCCAGCTCTCAGGTCAAGTTGGTAGTGCTCACATACTCCCTTTAACCCGTGAATGAATTTGATCTCATGAACTTATGTTGGTCATTTTATAATTAATTTCTAGCATTATAAAATATTTAGAAGAATTATACTTGAGTTTTGCCATGGATCAAGATTGTATGTGTTTTTACAAGGATTATAGAATATGTCTTGAAGCTTAGCATGAAAATTTATGTTTATAAAAATGCATGGGACCATATTTGATAATTAGTTACTATCATTTGATTTATACGCTGATTTTAAATTTGATTCATGATGAGAAAATGATATGTTTTATTTATGAAAGCAAGATGTCAATTCAAAAAATATGTTCTTATGGATTTATGACACAATTATGTTTTCAAGATTTAGATTTCAAGCTATTCTTTTTTTTTATATTCAGTTAAGATATTTACATATGTTAAAGAAATATGAAACAAGAGTAACACAACTTTATGAATAAAAATTATGTGATTTCAAGTTTTATGATTGTGAACCCCTGTTTTGAGCTATGATTTTAGAGTTATCAAATATATGAAAACTATGTTAGTTTAAGATATGGATTTAAAACTTTAGTTTTATGGTACCAAGAGTATGAAATTCAGGATTCCGTAGCAACTTGCGAGACATATTCTGGGCTTGAAATCGGAATGCCTACAAGTGGTGATCCTTGGGCACGATTTTCCACAATGATTATGCTAAGTCAGATTGTTAGAGTTGCTTAATCTAGAATTCTATGTACTAAAATTTAGGGGCTCTGCTTCAGCTAACAGAGTACCCATCTTTTAGCTATGGTTTTTGTCAAACTAGTTTAGGGAAAAATAAACAGTTAGTTAATGGCAGTGAAGAGATCATTAACCTTAGTACCAATTTGTCAGTGAGAGGAGAGCTTCACCCCCAACAGTTACAGAAAATGGACCTAGTTAGGTGCCCACAACTTGTCCAACAAGGACTCGTTGATTTTATAGCTTTTATTATTATATATGTATTTTTTTGTTCAGGTATACTATTTCTCGATACTCTGCTGATTCCTCAGTCTAAAATGATTTCGTGTTATTTTGAGTTTATAAATGCTTGATTATGAAACTATGGAATGAAAAGTATTTGATTATATAGCTATATCAAATGATTATGATTGTTGCATGTGAGTATTATATGCATATTCTTTGGTTGTCCCATGTGGGTGATAGGTGAGAATCCACTTACCAGTCCATTGACTCATCTCCTTTCCTATCATAATTGTAGGTACAGTCGTTCATTATTCGTCCAGGAGCACAATTATCCTTTGGTGAGCTTTGTGTTGATGTAAAGCTTAGTTTAGGTTTATGTCAGTTTTAGAGAGTTCTAGAAGTTTTGTAGGTAGGATTCGAGCCACGCATTTATTTTGAGATACTGTAGTTATTTTCAAAGTTTGTGAAATTCCCTTTTACGTGTTTCAAGATTTAAGTTTGGATTTCAAATTTATGTTTTGATTAGATTATGTATTTGATAAGCTAAGTAGTATAAATCAGTTTGCAAGAGTTAAGCAGGTTTTCAAATTAAGATTAATATTATGTGGTAAACCAAATTATGATTTCATGATTATTTGGTTAAGAAGGATTTTCAAGTTTGAATATTAGATATTCAATTTTTATGATTTGAATAAATAAATAGATATTGATTTTAGAAGAAAATCATGTTTTAAGTATTATATTATGATAAATTATGCAAATTCAAAATTTAGCCTGATCACCCAAAAGGCTTACATGAGATAAGTTCCTTACGTGCTGGTCATGTTCCCTCTGATCAACACATATGCAAAAAAATGATAATTATAAATTGATATTTATACATAATGAATATAGCAGGGATAATGTAAATGATTTTTCATCTACTATATTTTTTGACATAATCTGTTCAAATCATGCATAATTTAATATTATGTAAAATGGTTTTAATTTGATGAACGTGTTAATGCAAGACTATAATATTCCATTTAAAACTAAAAAGTTAAATAAAATAAGTTAAAAAAGGGACAATAAAGAAAATTAAATGTGTTAATGTAAAATGGTTTTAATTTCCACATCGTTTCTTTGTTTGGATCTATCATTAGCTCTTAAAAAAGGTAAACCTTATGTTATGAATTCAAATTTTCTAGATAGTTGAAAAATTCAACTATTCTTTTTTATAATAATAACTTTTTTATATAATTTTATTTCAATCTATAGATATGATATTTATTAAATTCTAATAATAAATTTTTTAATTTTTTCAACTTTTTGTAAATCTATATTTTTATTCCAACCAATTTGGGCTCTAAATTACAAATTTAAATTTGGAATTCAAAATCATCTTCAACAGTACAAGATTTTTAATCTAAGGCAACATAATTATAATGATTCTTGATTAGTTAATAAAAGAACACAAATAGACATATTTTCATATCTTATTTTACTAAATCAATCAGGAATAATATATTGTCAAATTCTTTCATCTAATAAATCTTCTTAAATAGTACTCAACTAAAATATATCTCCATCTTTCTAAAAAAATTAAAATTTCATTATTCAAATTATAATTAATGTAATGCATAGTCTCCACCTTTTCAAATCTATGTTTTAAGCCCAACAAAATTGGGCTTTAATTTACAAATTCAAATTTTTTAATTCAAAATTATTTATTAATATTCTTTTTCAATTTACTATGATTATAAAAATCACGTTTTCCATAATTAATATTTCCTATAATCATTCAATAATGCTTTTAAATTATAATCCACTAGCATAATGTTGACTTAACACTGTCGACCCCAACTTCAAAACTCTCTCAATTATTTTATTTAACACAGTCATCATATGTTCTTTTCTTTCTCTAACTTTTTCTTTGTATCTCTCTATTCTCACTCCGCCCTTCACTTTTATTTATGCTCTTATTTTCTATAGTTGTTTTTCATGATTTATTTTTTGCTGAATTAAGTTTATATTTTATTCCCTTTCTTTTTACAAGAAATTATAGGAAGGTTTTGCTAAAGATTTGGACATTGGTCTTTGGATGACTTAGCTCTAATGTGAACCAGTTTCATGCTTGTGCTTTTCTTCTAATGAAAAGGCAACTTTATGCCCCTATTATTAGGATGTAGGAATTGAAGACTTGAGTGTGTTTATGGTTTGATTTGTACTCAATTAGATTTTTTACTACGTTTTAATTATGTTTATATTTATTCTTCTATGTCATGATGCTTTTTTTTATTGCAGGATTGTTATTTATGTAAGTGAAGGAAAGGACAGAAGGGGATTGAATTGGGCTCTTTAAAAGCTTTTGGAACTTTTTTTTTAAAAAAAAAAAACTCTTTAAGTTCTTAGAATTTAGAGAAGCAAAAACAATATTAGTTCAGAAAATTGAACTTTCTAATCAAAGTACTAAGTTATAACAAAATAAATGAAGCTCACACAAATAATACAATCGTATATAAAAGAAGGATAAGGATAACACAAACAGGTTTATACCTGTTTTATCTAACATGCCCACATCCAATCCCCAACTCAAAAGAAGAGAGTTCTAATAAGACTAAGTGTTCTTGTACAAGCTCTCTCCAAGCTTACAAACAATAGTATTTTTAGCCTTCCCAAGCTACCCAACATAGTAGTATTATATTATCCTAGCCTATCCAAGCTAACTCATAATGACCACTAGAGGTTCAAGGTTACAAGTTGAAATAAGTTGGTTTGTGTTTGTGATACACTCACAAAGTAAAACACTCAAGCTTTCACGATATTAGTATGAGTAGAAAATCTCTTGAATGACTTCTTACAAAGAAAATAGCCCAAAGAAGAGGATATTTGCTAAGATAGGCTCTTGTAGAAGATTTTTGAATAAAAAGCATTCTTTATTAGGGGAATTTTCTAAAGCTTTCTAAAGATGAAAATGTCAGGATTGATTGTAATGGATTCAATACGCCTTCATATTCAAATGATGATCCTTTCATGATGAAATTTGAAGGAAATCATTATTCCTTGATTGTTGGATCATCTCACGTGTTATTTTTAAACCATTGTGAGAAAGAGGTATTTGAGATACATTTGTAAGCAACTCCTCCTTTTGGAGTTAGCACAATACTTTTGATGGCTATAATAGTACGATTGTCCTTTCATATGTGACATAACACATGTTTGCTTCAAATGTGATTTTTCAATACTAGACTGATTGTAATTCAAGTTTTTTTTGTTTAAGAAACTTTCTTAAGACATTGAGTTTCAATCATGATTAGCAAGATTTTCCTTGAAGTAAATCACTTCTTTCTTAAAATTCTTTTTGGTGGTGTCTTTTATCTTTCTGAAGCGCATACTTTTTTCTCATAACTTTAATTACTTTCTAGTAATCACATTAATCCCATCCAAAACTCATGAAAAATAATGCATATTGTATAGAGTTATGGAGTTTGGTTACATTTTAACATTTCTCATTTAGTTTATTAAAGAATTTGAGCACAAGATATATGATATGAACATGGACTTTAGAAAAGACACTTATCCACATAGTTAGCCATCTTTCTCAATGATCTACTAAACATTGATTTGTTGTCATTTAAAACTAAGCAATAAACATTTCATGGGTTCCTTCTAATTTACATGTTGACTCACTTTTTTGTTTTTGCAATGCTATTGTGCCAACCTTCATAGTCAAGAATTACTTTCTTTGTTCCTTTTTCTTTTCCAATTCAAGTCAAATATTTTCATTTATATTTTATTATTCTTTTTTCTTTTAGAGTTGTTTTCATGTAAGCAAGGAGATTACATATGCATAAGAGATATGAGAACTTTTAAGGCCTCAATGAATTGGCAATCTATTTGGTCTTGATTTAAAATTTAATAAGTTGACTAAGGACTTTACTTTTTGATTTTGATTTTATATTGGACTTTGTATGCTGAAAATTTTCAACCTTGAGCATTTGGCTGCCAAGTTTGAATTTCTGATGTAAATCAAGCATGGAATTTTTTTTAATTATCTTTTATTATCATTTTTTTTTATTGAGTATTGCATTCCATATTACAATTTATGGTTTACGGCCAATAAAGTTGTGAAAAAAAAATTGTTATACAACATTTTATATTTTTCAGTCATCTTATTAATTTTATTGAATTATTCTTATACTACAGTTTTTTTTTTTTGCTTTAGCCTGTGCATAGCAAGTCATGATCAAATACTTCCTTCAATTATGTACCTACTAATTAGCATTTTCTTTTAACTCAGTTAATTTTTCAATAATCTCACTAACAACATCACATTTCCCTTCAAATATCTTGCAATGCCCCTTGGGTGAGCAAAATTCTGAGAATCATGCTCAATTCTATACACTTTATATTTTTAATATTTAATTACAAATGATAGATTGAGATATTGTAATTTAAGGTTATCAATGATCTGTTATTAATTATATTGTATATTTTAAAATTGATATTTTAAGTTTAATTTAATAAAAGTACATAAAGAAATGAGTGTTGTTGAAAACTTGAAATGATGTAAAATAAGGTTATTTATAATTTTTTTTATTAATTATAACACATATGGTTATAAATTAGATATTTTAATTTACTTAAAGGAGGTAAATGGTGTAACTTTCCCACATTTGCCACATTATATACTATAATGATATTGACTAAAAATTCTGATCGTATACATTATGCTATAT
The DNA here is from genome assembly GCA_030441495.1 of Dalbergia oliveri. Lineage (NCBI taxonomy): Eukaryota > Viridiplantae > Streptophyta > Magnoliopsida > Fabales > Fabaceae > Dalbergia > Dalbergia oliveri. The sequence continues at coordinate 14,237,078 of JAMLFY010000009.1, forward strand.
CGGTATTTGTTATTGTAACAAAATTCACTATAATAGGTAACATATTTTTGAAGGATTTAACGTAATTTTGACATAATTAGGTAATTTTACAAATGACATATATAGGTTTTGCTTCATATTAAAAATACCTATATATGGATTGCAAATCATTTGAGTTTATTATGATACAAAATTGTAACTTATATAATCATGGACATAAATTTTATGTTATTACGATGATAATTACGTTGATTGAAAATAAATATATGGGTTGACTTTGTGTGTTTTTATCTTCACATTCTAATCATATAATTTGTAGCATTTTAAATTAATCATATTATTTATATCATTTTAATATTTTATTTTAATTTATTACGACATATTATTTATTAATTATTTATTGATACAATTATTCCACCGTTGTTTATATATATATATTTTTCATCTCGTCCAGTGGGATGCATGGGATCAAACACTAGTTACATTAATAAGTCAGCTTGAGATACTATAGTTTTTTATATATGCATCTTCTTAATTTCTGTTTTTTTTTCTTAATTTTTAATGGAAAAAACCAGTGATGATGAATATACATTTCTTAGTACTTTAAGTTCCTCAAGCATGGCTAAATTAAAAAAAAAAGTGAATTTTTACAATTGTGAAACAATATAAATATACTTCAATAAAAGAATTAATCAAGATGGATATGGTCCTCATTGATGAAAAGGTCTACATTAATATGCTTATCTTTGTATTATCTTATTTTACACTAGCCGACAGCGTTATTCAATCCTAACCTTTTTTTTCCTTTTAAAGAAATTCAGTTACAAGTTGTGATGTACAAATCGTTACAAATCACGTTCATACAATTATACAAATTTATTTGAAGACATTTAACTACATCAATATGTACTAATAATATACTAATTTTTTAAATTCTTTAAAATATAGGAAGGACAAACAAAGTGAAAGTAACAGTATAGGATAAATATATTGCATTCTTGAGAGAAGCAAATGAAACGTTTGCAAAGGTTGTGGCTAAAATGTCTTATTAATTAGCAGGTAATTGTACTTTGTGAGTTGTTTAGTATCATAAATTTGTTTTTTGAATTTATGTTAGGTAATTTAATTAGATTTAGGTGTAATCTTTTTCATTTTTTATCCTAAAACTAATAGATGTGATTGGATCTATCATTGATGTAAGTAAAATTGAAAATAGGAATAGATAAAGATAGCATCGATACTATGAGTATTCATTAGGAAGAAGTGAGGTACAAATTAATTATTACAATTATACAAATTTATTTTTAAAACTCTTAACTACATTTATTCACATATTTAGAAATATATTAATATTTCAAATTTTTTAAAACTTTGATAGGAAAACAAAGCAAAAATGACAATATGATATAACATATTGTACGTTAAAGGGCCTTTTTGAAAAACAAAAAAAAAACATTATTTACGTAAATAAAGGAAAAAAGATTAGTTACGGAATGAGCTAAATATGCATGAATACGCAAGGGGCCTGCGTATTCATCACTTTATTGAATACACAGGGGCCCTGCGTATTCACCATAAAACATACGCAAGGCCCCTTGCGTTTCATGCCCATATTTCATACGTTATGGATCTTACGTATTCTTTGTGAACATTTCGCTTAGCCCACGTATTTCAATTGGCCTCTTCTATTTAACCGATCGTTCATTCATTAAGGTATGTGAAGAGAAGTGTTGTTGAGTGTGAGAAAATGGCGGAGTGTTTTATTCTTGTTCATTATGATGGAAAAATGGAAAACACAGTAAATGAGGGAGTGAGATTTTATAGAAGAGACCAGTTGGTGTCATTGTTAGTCGTATATAAGTTTTTTAGAGTTGCAAAACAAAATACTAGAAGATAGGTCCTTACAAATGGGTTAGCCAGATGTTTTATAGATTACCTATATCATTTGGGTGGTGTGGCTAGATAGCAGTTTTCCCATCTATGGCGACAATGAAATGAGCCTCATGTTTAAATTCCAAGCTCAATTTCCAGAGGTTCGAATAATGGAAATTTTCGTCATTCTAGATGAGTGTGATGTGAGCTCTGCGTTCTACTCCTCATACATCAGTTAATGAAACACGGAGCAACATGGGTGTACGCACCTTGTGGTGGCCCAGGATCCACTAGTTCGTAGTCAGCTTTGTAGTCTGGTTGTGCAAGATGTAGGGCCATCAACTAGACATGTGGGTGTTGGGGGTTTTGACTTTCACGTAGATCATGGATGAAGAAGAAGAGGAGGAAGAGATGGGGTTGTATCGGCAGGAAGGTAATGAGTATAGTGATGAGGATACACGTGATACGCATATCAGGTCTAGTGTATCACAAGAATATCCTAGTCACTATTCTTCGATAAATATGAATGCGATGCCTGAAAATAGCTTTGCTGGGCCTACCTGAGAGTGGTTGGAGGTGAAGGTGAGTTTGAAGTCGGGCAACAATTTCGGACAAGGGACTGTGTTGTTTGCAATCAAGAATTAGGATTAGAAGAAAAGTCCAATTCAAGGTTTATGAGTCTGGTCAAACAAAATACCAATGCAAATGTGTAAAGTTTGGCAATGGATGTAATTGGAGCATACGTGTTACATTTCGAGAAGAGGCAGGATGGAAGTCGAAAGTATAACAAGACACACGTGTGAGTTTGATTCCTTCTTGAACAACAGCAGTTGGATAGTAATATTATATGTACGAGTATTTTCCAATGGTTGAAGCGAATCCAACAGTATCAATTAGAGAGTAAGGACATGTGGAGTCAGCTTTCAAGTTCAATATTTCTTCCAGGAAGGTATGGATTGCAAAACAGAAAGCAATTGCTAAGATTTATGGGAACTGAAGAATCCTACACTGATATGCGAAGTGGTTACAAGGTGTGAGCATTACATGCCAGGTAATTATCAATTCGATAATTTTTAAATTATTTTACGTTTTACATAATATTATATAGTAATTAGGTGGCATAATATTAGTAATATGAGTTTAATTTAGTTTAGTGGTTGTTACTATAACGTGATTGTAAATTAGTTAAATTGTTAGTTTATTTTGGGGTGATAATAAAGATTAAATTATTCTATTTATCGTTAAGTTGATTACATTTTTTTATTAGGTGTTATTTATTGCTATATTTTCTTGGAAATGCTAGGTACACCGGTCCATTTATTGACAAAGCCATATTATGTGGGTGACATTGTTAATCCTAGATGTCAAATGTTCCACCGTGTATTCCTGTCATTTCCACCATGCATCGAGGCCTTCAAATGGTGCAAACCATTTATTTCAATTGATGGCACTCATCTGGATGGGAAATATGGAGGCACATTGTTGATGGCCATTGCACAGGATGGTAACTCTAATATTTTGCATGTTGCTTTCGCTTGTTTAAAGGAGACAAAAGAAGCATGGTCCTTTTTCTTGACCAATCTTCGACGACATGTGACGCCTCAAGAAGGTATTCTTATTGTTTTCAGGCATGTATCAATCATATCAGCTATAGAGGCGGAGGGTAGTGGATGGCACCCTCGGATGGCTATCACGTATATTGCATTCGTCACATTGCTTCTAACTTTGCCTGCATTTAAGAATAAAGATGCCAGAGAGTTCTTATAAATGCGGCATATTCAAAGACCCATGCAGATTTTGCATATTATTATGGGCTCCTGAGGGATGAGGATCCTGATATGTGTCAATGACGAAATTCCACGTGAAAAATGGGCCAGGATGCTGATGAGGGTCGTCGGTTTGGCCATATGACAACCAACTTGTCGAGTGTATAAATGCTGTGATGAAGGGAACCCGCAATCTGCCCATTACTACCATAGTGAAGTCCACCTACTTCCGTCTTGCTAAATTATTTGTTGAAAGAGGGTTCAGACAAGGGCCCAAATCAGGGACAAAAATGGTCGGTGTCTTTGCGAGCGATTGATGAAAGCAAGCAATATTTGGACAAAATGTCTATTGTCCCATTCACACGAGATATGATTTCATGTTTGGTTACAGAAAGAGGGGAACATATCACAGGATTATAGGGTGCATTTGGGGAGCGCGATGTGACTGTGGGTTTCCAGGCATTGCATTTCCCATGCGTCATGAGTTGCCGTATGTCACGCCGCACGAGTTGAATGGGGTCTTTTACTTATCCTGTTTAGTATGGAGTGGGTGGACAAGGTATATAAATTGGAATTTACACCAATTGCGAGCATCTCTGGCCTCCATATCCTGGGCTCCCGATACGTCAGATCCAACACTGAGATCTAATGAGGGCCTGCCTCTACAAGAATTCGCAATGAAATGGACGAAGTTGAGTGACCCAACCAAAGCGATGTGGACTGTGGGAGAAATGAAGGTCACACAGGAAGAAAGTGTCCAACCTTACTAGCTTCATCCTCATCCCACCATGGCTGAATTTACTATTATTATGTTTTCTATATTTGTTGGATTGTATTTTTTAACTATGTTTTTGTTGTTGTATTCACGCTACTTTCATATCCATGCACAAGTATGTTTCTTTTCGTTGTCTGTAATGTGGATTTTATGTTCCAATTCCAAATTTTACATCACACAACTCAATTTAAATCGATTAACATATAATAAAAACAGGAGATAGGTAATAAAATATGGTCCATAGATAATAAAACTTTACACATGAAATTTACAAATAAGTACATAATATCAAACTTTACACGTAATTTACAAATAAGTACATAATAATATAGAGTCAAAATAACTAAGCATCTCCACAAGCCCTATCTCTCCTGGGCGCTGGAGTTCACACCCAGAGTGACAATCCGGGCTGAACCCGACGTGCAGGTCTTTGTCGAGGAACAAGCGGCTCTGCCCCACCATCATCCTCCGCCGCCTGGAGGAGACATGTAATGTGGACGGTCTCGATGTCTGCCCATGGTGTAGCTGCCGTAGTGCTTATCTCGAATAGATCATAACTGGGCATGTTCAAATCCATATTGGTGAGGGATACCCAGAAGACTTGGGAGATGCAGCTACCAGATGAGGGGGCGTGGGAGCATCCAGGAAAGACTGCACCCATCGAACTCCTGCGCTAATGCCACCCCAGAATAAGTCATCCATAGTGGGGTGTAGCAATATGAGCCCCTCATCTCACTACCACCACCACCACCACCACCACCACGTCCACCATCCCCACCACCTCCACCACAGCACTCCACTATCCCCACCACCAGCACCACCACCACCATCACCACCACCACCACCATCATCATCATCCGTGCTTCCTCACCTCCACCCACGTCCTCTCATCGGCCGCCTCGTCAGCTGGGATCACGAGTGCGGCTCGAGAACGACGCCACTGTCGTCGCCTATCTGGAGCACCCAAGGGCTGGGCCATAAAAGGTGCTGGCCCTGATCCATCGGTAGCTCATGTGGCACCTCAATAGTCGGGATCCTGACCTGGTGTCCTGAAATAAAAACCTCCTGCAACACCACTATACCATGCTAGGTACTAAAGCTAATGGTCGACTACCGCACTTGAGCCCCAGAGATCACTCCAGGCGTGCATCCCAAAAGACGTGCCACTGCGCATGGTACTCGGGCCACCAAACCTTGTCGTTCCCACGACCATCAATGGCATGCGTCTATCGATGTTGACCGCGCACGCAATGGGCTGCAGGATTTAAAACTGCCTCATAACACGATCGAGCTGGTGCCACTCCACGATCTCAAGCAAAGTGGGCGGATGGAGGCCCGGCACCTGCATATACATGTGTAGGGTGACAGCAACCACGCTCGCATCCTCCGTATCCGAGTCCATCTGAAATGCAATTAATGAAAAGTTAAGTTAAGCTCTAAACATCATCAAATTGGGTAGAACTTAGTTAATTATGATGTTAATGCCACTTACCCCATCAATGGGTATGGCATCCAACCGTGCCCTAAGTCCACCACCGACGGCATCGTCCAATGGAATCTCAGCCCGCCCACCTTAAATTAATAAAGTCATATAACAAATTCATTGCGCTAAAACAAGTACAAACAAACTTATATATGAATAAATAACACATTATCATTGTAAAATGTATACCTCAAGCCTAGAGGAAATGTGATCCCACTGTCATGTCCAGGGTGTATGTTGGGGATCCTAGTATGCCCAGGATAGCAAAAGTGCTGACATCCCGCAAAGTCAACAACGGGTGTTTCACACAGAGAGACTGCGGTATAAACATGCGAGTAAGCTTACCCCAACTATAACTCCCTGCCCGCCAAGATCTCGTAGAAGGGGTAGCCACTTCAAGTGGACACGCGATGATGACTTGTCCTGGGCATAGAAAACGCCAATCAATATCAACAAATATGCCGGGTCCACCGCCGAACAACAATCTCGATGCGTCAAGGGAAAATCAGGAGGTCCTGAAAAGTGCTGGTGAGCCAAGTCAACTTAACATATGACCCATGTCTATGCTGGGCTCTGGCACTACACCAAGCAAGTCCCAGCATATATCCCAGACACTCTGATGTCGCCATCTCTCCCATGCTCCTATGTTCCCACTAACAGCAACCCCGTCGACCCGCAATCCAAGCTGCATGGCCACGTCTGAGAGTGATAGTACACTCTCCATACGGAGATGAAAAGTATGGCTCTCTCCGCCATCTCTCCACAAGGGCGCTAATGAGCGCGAGTCGTAATGGAAGTTGCCAAATTGGGCAACTTCCCAAAATCCAGCCTGCCCGAGGTAGTACTCCATCGGGATGCAAAGTTGGTAACCATAGCGCCTAGGGTGTAACACTCTATCGCCTACACAAATTTTAATTAACATGATAATTAATATAAACCTAGACTAAATAAATCACAATTTGTAAATCAAAAATAAACGGTATCAACTAAGTAATTTTGTTTTAAATTACTAAGTAACTACTACATTATTATTTGACAACCTATATTAACCTATAAAAAAATAAACATTATATTTTAAAAAGTAACGACTGAACATATATATGCTTTGAAATTCTATAAATATCACCATAATTACAAACTAAATACTTGTTAATTAGACATAAACATATACATGAAACAACTTATTATCCTAACTAATTGCTAGGTAAAATAAATATTAACCCTAGAGTAATTTTTAGATAAAATAAATAATTCAACTAAACTAATTATTTGTTAATATAGATTATTCAACTAAATCAATCACTATATACAATTTGTTAAACTAAACTAATTACGAGACAATATAAATAAATAGATAATAAGAAACTAGTTATATTAGTTACATTTTAGTTTTTAAGTAACCTGATAACTAAATTAATTTTTAGTACTAATAGTCAATCATTTCAAATAAAACATACAATAAATTGTTAAACTAAACAATATAAATAACATAAATAAAAGAATAATAAGAAACTAGTTATATTAGTTACATTTTAGTTTCTAAGTATCCTAATAACTAAACTAATTATTTAGTTAAACTAACAGCGTTATTCAATAAAACATTTCATATCCTAAACTATAATCACTTACAAGTTGTGATGTACAAAGTATCCTAATAACTAAATCAAGTCAAACTAGCAATATCATTTCAAATAAAACATATGTATCTAATATACTAATTTTTAAACCTTTAAAATATAGGAAGGACAAACAAAGTGAAAGTAACAGTATAATAAATATAATTCTTAGAGAAGCAAATGAAACGTTTGCAAAGATTGTGGCTAAAATGTCTTATTAATTAGCAGGTAATTGTACTTTGTGAGTTGTCTAAGATCATAAATTTGTTTTTTGAATTTATGTTAGGTAAAATTAGATCTAGGTGTAATCTCATTTATCCTAAAACTAATAGATGTGATTGGATCTATCATTGATGTAGTTAAATTGAAAATAGGACAATAGATAAAGATAGCATCGATACTATGAGTATTCATTAGGAAGAAGTGAGGTACCTTAATTATTCAATATACAATTTATTTCGAAAACTCTTAACTACATCAATCATATATTTAGAAATATATTAATATTTCAAATTTTTTATTTGATAAAAACAAAGCAAAAATGACAATTTGATATAAATATATTGCACTCATTAAAGACAAATAAAAAAGAAAGTATCTAAAATCTCTAAAGTCAATACTACAAGTTTCTCATCAACTATAGTTGAAGAGTTTTTAATTAGGTTACATAATTTTATATGGTATTGTAATAAATATATCTATTTTTACTAATTATAACATATTTTATCAATATCAACATAATGTACTTCTAATTACAAGTGAATTATCCATTTTTTGATACTATATTTAATTTTTAGTTGTAATCACATATTTTTAAAACTAGTGTGTCTACCTGTACAATGCATGGATTTGTAAATATAGTTATATAATAATTAATTATTAAGAATTTATATATATTATATAAGTATAGCAAAAATAATAAAATTTATATTTTAAAAATTCTTTATTTTGACAGGTTATATTAAGAAATTGTTATATAAGATAACTTAAAATAATGAAAAATTTAAAAATATGTGAAATAAGAAATTAATATAATTTAAAAATAAAAAGTAATTTTTAAATTTTAATTTGAGAAAATATAGGATTCTTTTAAAAAAATTGTAGAAATTTATCCTATATAATGGCTTATTATAAAATTATAAGAACTAAAAGACAAAGTAATTTATTTTCCTTCCTCTTTCTTTTACCATGGAGCAAAAAAAGAAAAATTCAACCAAATAAATTTCTTATAACAATACATTAATGAAAGTTTAATTTGATTTATAAGTATAACTACTTTTAATTTTTAAATGGCAATAAAACAACCTAATAGATAAAAATTATTGTTTCTCTCTTTATTTTTAGCCTTATAATAAAGTAATTTGTTGAATTAGATAAACTTCTTAAACTAGAATAATAAAGATTTTAATACATTTTTCAAATTCAACAACCTTAAAAAAGAATGCACGGCAACATTGTCGTTTGACTTTATAGCTCAAGCCATGCCACCACAAGTCCACAAGTGGCAGGAGTAGCAACAAATTCGAACTCAATATGAAAAAATTATTGAGCAATTATTAAATAATGAATTTTGTGAATTTTTTTTATTCAAACTCTTCTATTCAAGATTAAAATGTCATAGTGCTAAATTCCTAATGTAGAAGGTTCTCTGAAGATATATAAATGGTTATTTTTAAGGCGGAGGTGGATGCCACAATGAATAAAAAAAAACTATAAACTGTAAATGGAATTTAAAAGAAAGACTGATCCATTGTTCAAGTTTAAAAGTTGAAAATGATATCCATAATCTTTCCAAGGTTCCACTTGAAAATGTTGAAGCTTTGCCAATTTTTTAACCCTCGTAATAATTTATTTATTAAATTAAGTTTTTATATATAATGAGAAACGAATAAGTTGATTAGTTTTCTAAATAAAATTAATTATACATAAGAGAAAAAACAACGTAAATGTAATTTGATTTGGTAATATATATTGAAAAGTCATTGCTATAATGAAGGCTACTAAGTTAGTGTAGAGACAACATAATAGAGTGAAAGGATAATTTGATAAATTAGTAGAGTAATAAGATATTTAAATTTTTTTTCAAAAATTTTCTTTTTTAGGAAAAAATATTATTAGAATTTGGAGGGAAGCATAATTGAGCTTCCAAGGGTCATTATCTCATTAAATTTTCCTAATAATAGTTCTTAAATATTAATAATATAAATATAGATATTCTTATTTAAAATTAAAAAATATGAACAAACCCTAGCGTAAAGTGCAAAAGTAAGGGGTTGATCACTCTTTTATCATTTAGTGAGATTTACACATGATCAAAGTATTAATTCAATGGTAATGAATTCTCCACTTTTACACTTTATCAATTTCTGTCTTATCTAAATCCAATCCCTAGTATCTCGTAATTATAGATACTGTTGAAGCCACATAGGAAGTGATGATATGTCTCAAGCAAGCTTGTGGTGTCTCGGTTATAATAACTTACAATAATTAATTAAGATTTAACTTTAATTTAATTTAATGAATTGACTTTTGGCCTTGTGCTTTGTTGTTACATGTATAGGGATGCAGTCATCTCACTTGTTCTAATTTTCCTTTTAGGAGGCATTTACATCTCTCAATGTAAGATTTCCATGTTTGATAGATGATTTTAAAAAAATATTTCTTGGTAAGCTGCATTCCCAAAAATGAGAATTGAGTCATTTTTATTGCCACTTCTCACCATGGGAACATGTAAGATTCCCATGGGAAGGAATGTTTCTGAAAAAATCAAAAGACCAAATTGCCCTTAACTCTAGACCACTATAATTGTTGTTGGAGCGTTGCCACCATCACTTGACCAGTGTTGCCATGGACCAACGTCGCTAGATGTCAAACCACAACCAATAACGGACCATCGCCAACATTGGATTTCATTATCAGAGCATTGTTTTCGTCGCCTGGTCCTAAGCCAACGCTGATCCTCAATCCTTTGCAGAAGCCAAACGTGCTACCCCTGGACAACCATCACAGGCCAACACGCCAACATCATGTGGTCGCCAAACAAGCGATCATTGGACCACTGTTGTAGTTTGCGAACTCGACACCAAGTCCATGCACAACCTTATTGCCAAATGACCGCATCATTGGACCAACGCCACCATCACTGCCATTTTGTTGGGGCTATTTTTGAAAAATATCCAATATTCGATAACCAAATATGAAAATAATTCATTCTAAGGTATAATTTATGATTTTCTTGACATTTCAGATTGCGTACCAAATGCACCTAAATGTCTTACATGAAACTATGATTCCAGAAATGAAAAATCAAACTTTAAAACAAACTCACCCTTAAGGAATTTGTTTTGCTATTTTAAATCATACGGTTAAGTAATATGTAACCAAAAAAAATATGGTTAAGCAATAACTTTCTTGAAGGATCAAGTTTAGGATTTAAATATTTGACAATATAAATAAATATTTTTTTGAAGTTATAATTTGTTTACAGCGTGATTAACTAGCTACTTTTAAATTAAGTAATACTAACGGATGATTTGAAATCATTTTTACGAAAGAGTAACGACCATAGATTGAAAAAACTTAGCGGATAAAGAAAACATAAGGTCAGTGCGAAAAGAAAAGAGAGTGGAATAGAAGGCTATTAGTACAAAAGTGACAAAATATTTTCTGTGCCATTAATCATTACTGTTTCAAAGTTTATCTATTCTACATTAATTAATCTTTTTCAAAAGTAATTTCTATTTCTATTCATTTTACAAAATAAAAAAAAATTAAAGCTTTTGGATAAGTATAATGTCATCCGAGTATGCTTCATTTTATTTTTTTTAATAGTTTTTATTATTTACTTCATTATAGTCAATTTAATTAAAATTCTTACAATATACGAGATTTTATTAGACACGAAACAAGAATTTCATTTACAGCTGTTAAAAGAAATTAAACTTCAATTTTAACATAATTAACTAAGCCTCGACAAAATTAGGAAAATGAAAATTGAACTAAACACAAATATATAGGCCTAAAAATAGATATATGCAATTTGCCTGTCGGAGATAATACAACAAATTTTCTTTGGTATTCGTTTCTGGCATTACTAGTGCAAATAGTCCCAACGAAACAAAAAAATTATTTATTATTGTTTTTTCAACAATATTTTGACACATAAATTGCACTGTCAAATCATGCTTACCACCCTAACATTATGGTTAGATCGTCAATTCCGGCCACCTTAGAAAAATAATGCGTGTTATCTAGAGGAAAACTAAATACTAACAGACCTCAAAATGATCAACGAGCAAAGCCATAAAAGAGAGAAAACAAATCGACATCCCAGCCACATAATTAAAAAACACGGAGTCTAGAGTAAAAACCAACTAAGGACATCTATATCTAAAAGTAACACGTGTAATATGTGTTCAATCCAAAAATACTATTTAAAAATCCAAAAATAAATATATATTAAAAGCTAACTTCAACAATTAGATATTATAATAAATCTCATATTCTATCTATACATAATATCTAATAATTTCAAATAGATATTCTAATAAATATTATTTTTGTAGGTGTTTAAATAATGCTTCTCGTCCAAAATCCTTGACAGCTAAATTGTGATGTACTGTGTGAAAGTTAAAAAAAAAAAAAAAACAATTCTAGAGTGACAACCTCATGTTTCTAACGTCCTACGTTGCTTGTTTGGCTGTCCTACTCAAACAATCTAAACAAAACAAACACCGACAACACATATTACTCCATTATATTACCCCACAAGGAAAAATATATAAACCTCGGCATTAACTCTATCTCCCTTCATCTTCTTTTCTGTGTTTCATTTCGCAATCAATTCAACATGGTTAAATTCAGCAACAGCGTGATCAGCGTTCTCAACTTTCTGACGGTGCTCCTATCCATCCCCGTCATCGTCACCGGTGTATGGATGAGCAAGGTGGCCAACGACGACTGCGAGCGGTGGCTGAACCTCCCCATCCTCACCCTCGGCATAGCCCTCCTTGTGGTCTCACTTATCGGCTTCATTGGCTCTTGTTGCCGCGTCACGTGGCTCTTGTGGATCTATCTCCTTGTCATGTTCCTTCTTATCATCATTGTCTTCGCATTCACCATCTTTGCCCACTCCGTGGCTAATAAAGGTGAGGCTGAATCAGGTGGCGGGATCAACCAGTATAGGGTCACGAATTATTCTAAGTGGTTACAGGAGTGGGTCAACAACACCGAAAGATGGAACAAGTTTAGAACTTGCATGCAGTATTCGAAGATATGCTCTGTTTACAAATCCAGGTTTCTGGGCTTCATTGCGGATAATTTATACTCTAAGAGGTTATCGACGGTTACGGTAATTTTCTTTGCAACTACCAAATGCCCCCCATTCTTGAATGTTGATTTATTGCATTTTTTTTTCTTTCTTTCTTATTTTGGATTGTTATCAAAATTGGAGCTTGCATGTGACGGATTTGATTAGCGCTTGTTTTTGTTAATTTTTAAAGGGCTTATACATGGATGCTTAAAAGTTAATTCACCTTATAATATGATGATGCACCTCCTTCCAATGAATCAATAAATAATCATTGATCCCTTGTAGCAATCGCGTATGATTACTTTTCTTTTTATGTTTGATATATTGATCTGATCAATTTCGCTACATTCTCTTAATTAGCATAAAGGATATATATTATATGAAATCTTTTACAAAAAGATATATATACTTGTAATTTTGAAAATTTGAGTAAGCTCAGGCGTAATAAAGTTCAAGAACGTATGAGGATTTCTAAGTTAGTGCCTATTTATTAGCTCTTTCCATAGAAAATCAAATCCAGCATATACCTAACTCACTATGAAAAGCATGTTGAGATTCCATCACTTCCTTTCTCGTGTGACTTAACAATGATGGTTTGTTGTGCAATGCTAGTACATTGTTCTATGTATAGATCATGATTCATATGCTAATTTAAACTTCACAGGGTATCAAATAATGTTTCACAACTGCACTTTGTTATGACTGCTTAATGGTATATTACTAGTAAATTTCTTTCTGTGACTTTCAAGTACTAATGGTTAAAGTGTTATGCCGTGTATGGTGTTACCTGGCTTGAGTTCTTTATTTTATTTTGCTGGCTAACGTGAACATGGAAAGAAAGAAATGATTGATTTCACTTGGAAAATGTAAATTTTTTGGTGGCTTATCAGAACTTATCTTTAAATACTATTATTAGTTATCTGATGCTTACATCTTCATTTCTTTGTGGTTACAATAGAGCTTCTACATTTATCTTTTCATTTTGAGTTAATTTATTAGCTAGAACTACAACTAGTTGAGCTAATTCTTAAAACTATTGAGGTCGTTTACTTGCCTTCAAAACAATGGTTCTAGAATGACTTGTGTATGTCATTATATGTTTCCACCTCTACAATGGAGTTGAAAGTATAATTTCATTGTTGTTATCTAATTATTTTTGGATTTTTTTTGTAGGATGGATGTTGTAAGCCATCAAAAGACTGCAATTTCATCAATCAGAGTCCTAATGTTTGGAACAAGCCAACAAATGCAACTTATTCCAATGTTGATTGTGATGCATGGAATAATGATCCGACGGTTCTGTGCTTTAATTGTCAATCTTGCAAGGCAGGAATTCTAGAAAACATAAGGAATTTTTTGAAGAGAATGGCTGTTGTCAACATCGTATGCCTCGTCTTCTTGATTATTATGTTCTTCATCGGTTGTTGTGCGTTCAGGAATAACAGGAACAATTGGAAGAGAATTTAAGCCCATCACTAAATTTAGTATTGTTAACATTAAGAAAAGTTAAGGCATTTGTTTTATATTTTATATTCTTTTAGTCTAGGGTTCTATATTTGCTGGATTTTATTTTCTCTTTAGTGTAGTCTATTATTTACATTCTAATTAAACCGCCTAATTTTTTTAATCATATTAATTACCATCTCTAATTAGGTTTTTCATTTGGATACCAATTTGAGAATTTTTTATATAATATTAGAATAAAAACGAGAGATTCTATTCCACCAATAATTAAGAATGTAGTGAAAGTGAAAAAAAAAAGTAATGGTCCATCAAATTGGAGTATAGACAATACCACTTCTTCTTCTCTGTCCATATATAAATTTTTATACCAAAGTACTGGCTCATCTACAAGATCTTCATAAACTTTAGATGATAAACTTTCCTGAAGCAATGAGTGTAAAATTTCAACCATCTACAATAAACTAATTATTTTTGGAGTTATATTTTTTGTGTTTATATCATTTTTTGTAACTTCAAATAACTTGTGAAAAAAAAAACTAGTTCGATAAATCATAAATACACTTAAAATGGTTAAGGATGTTTGCATGCAATTAGTCAAAAAAGTGATCACATTGTAGATTTGAAAGTGTTATTGTTGTTTAGAAAATAAAAGAAAATGAAACTACAATTGCGAACACTAAAAGTGGCTAATTTGGCGATCCCCTGAGCATAGTTACTTATTATTACTTAAAACATTAGTATGGCCTTTCATTGATTTCATAATTCTTATCTCATATATCTATAACACATCAGCCACATCTTTATACAGAGCTAACAGTTTGTGCTAGCATGAAACAAAAGTTAATATTTTAACAACCAAATCAACATCACTGATCTTTTGAAAACCCATAATTTTTGGGACTAATTTAAGATGTACTTTTGAGTAATGTTATAGGAACAATAAAATTGTCCGATAAATGTATATCAATACCTTACTACCATTAGATGTGATGAGTAATTGTGATAAAGTGTATGATATGTATTTGTTGTGTAATTTTATTATTCCTGTTACATTACTCTTCACTTTTTTTTTTCACTGACCTTAGTTTCATTGCCAAGTGTTGTTTCTTGCTTGGTGTGTACTTTTGCATGTTTTCACTAGTGTTTATTTTTCTTTTTTTTTGTCGGACAAAATTTTCATTGATATGCAATCAAAGGCATTAGTTACAATAGAGAATACATTGGTCTTCAAGCATCCAAGCTAAATCTATGATACAGCCAATGAAATCACACAATTCTTGATTAATCGCATTAGAATGTTGATAATTTTGCATCACATATCAATTAAATAACTGAACAATGGATAAGCTCCAAGATCTCTGAATATGGATACTAATGGGTCTTGATGTAATTTTCATAACAAGTTGTATATAAAAGGGAAGAAATTAAAAACGTATGGCTTTAAGCTTCCCTTTATGATCAAAGATCTCATATAAGCATTTTGCAAAGAAGCATCAGATTTACGCTATGATATAGGCACAATAATTAATTATAGTAAAACTTCCAAGAAGAGAAGTTTTTTTAGCACCGGTAGAGAGAGGCCATGTGAAATACACATTCAGGACCAAAACCAACTACGTTGGACCAAGCTTTCCACCATCAATAACAACAAAAATGAAAATAAAAAGGACAAATCCTCAAACTTTCCACCATCAATACAGATAGTCGATCTATCACATGGACGAAGCACATTCTTCTAAGGTTGCATGATGTGCTAGCAACCGCAAGACTAAGCCATAAGCTACATGTAAGCTCCAATATCCTTCTAAAGTCACATTTTGGCTTTGTATGTTTTTGGATAAAGACCTTGTGTTTTGAGTCACAACAAATCAATACATTAAAAAATCCTTTTGTATGGAGCAATGGTTTATCCAGTATTGTGATTCACAGAAAGCTATAGTGCCCAAGTGAAACAACCTATTCTTTTTTTGTTTTTCCATCTTTAAGCAATTCTTTACATAATAAAGAAGTCGTATTCTATAAAAAAGTTGGTGCATGATCCATCAAAAAGTTCACTTATCCATCAAAAGGATTATTTTCGCACTAGAAAATAGAAACATTCAGAAAGTATAAGCTATCCAAAAGTAATGGCGTATCAGAAAGTTGTTCTCTGAAGGCATGTGTAAGAAGGATCATCTCAAAAGAGCATCTCGACACGAGGAAGCTGTAACAATGAAAATATTTGAGAATATCTTCTAGAAACACATTTTCCAAGAGACAACATCGCGCATTGCTTCAGTATATAGTTGTCCTACGATTTCGATTGTCCTCTACTACGGGGAATAAAGTTTCTCTCTCCCCTTTCTTTTCCACATAGACTAACAGACATCTTCCAAGGGCCAGACCTTTAGGTTACCATTTACAATTTAAAGAAGTTTATATATAGCTAGATTGTGAGAAGAATAGAAGCCTTGGTTATGACATCATTGTAAAAACACTGACAGAAATCTTTCTAATTCTTTTTCATTCTAACCATTTGTAAAAGAAGCTTCTATCCCATAACTTCTTCTTAGAAAACCTTCTTTGCCTTGTAATAGTGTTATCCTCTTCAAAGAGTTAGCTAAGAAATCACTTGACTTTGTGTTTAAGAGAGATCATACACTTTTGAGTGTATCCAAAACACTTATCATTATCTTGTATCGCCAGTGGTTTGTGAGGTAGCTTGGAGATACTATTTAAAAGAACACTCGTGAGGTAGCTTGCAGAAGTCATTTAAAAAAATACTCATTTGTAAGCTTAGAGAAGCTTGTACAAAACAACTTAATAGTGGAAAAATATCAACTTGAGGTTGGGAGCTGGACCTGGCAACTAACTAGCGAAACCAGGATAAATCTGTGTTTATCTATCTTTCCCTTATTTTTAAAGTTTTTGAACATTTATTTGTTGTATTCTAGGTGTTTAGTTTGCTATAATTCTTTCATTTTTCACATGCTAAACTATAAGAAAAATGAGCATTTTCAACAACATTTTTAATAATTTTCATCAATAAAAGTGTTGTCAAGAAAAGTAATTTTGATATAAAGTGATTGTTAAAATACTTATAAACTTTTATCGACAATTAGTACATGTCAAAATGTCCAAAAGATGTATTTTCAACATGTATTAATTGTCAATAAAAGTTTATAAGTATTTTCAACGGTCACTTATGTGAAATTACTTTCTTAATAATATTTTTATTGACACTTAACTGTCAAAAACTATTGAAAATGCTCATTTTTCTTTAATAAAGTTACTTTCTATAGAAAGTTAACTTCTGTTTCTAACCATATGCTTCGCTTCCCAAGTTTCATACTTGAGAAATCTTATTTCAAAATTCCAGGCTCAAAAATATTTTTAAAGTCACAATTCAGCTTTCTTTCCCGTGACATCGTGCTCTTTCACTATCCCTCTCACAATTTAACATCTGTTTTTGTACTAGTGGGATGTTAGAAAAATCATCATATTATGGGAAAGTGAAAAAACAATAAAGAAAAAGGAAGAATAAAAATATAAAATACACTAGAAGAGGTCTCTAAAATCATTATGAAAGTGATGAGTTCTTGCATGAGGCTAGTTTCCCTTAAAAAGCATAAGTTAAAGGATGTGTGAGAGACAAGGAAAAACAGTTGCAACAAGAGAACGAGGTGATTGCAGCAAATGATTTATGAATGGCGAATGATTTCTTTTACTAGAGGTTTTGACTTGTAGTTGACTCAATTTAGGGTTTGGACCTTGATTTTTCATTGAATCTTAGTTGGGCTCCGATAGGTGCTCACACATATACTGAACTTACATGGTTTTATATTTTACATGGTATGTATTTAATTTTAAAATAATTTTTTCTTATGAATAATTTCTATTTTGATAAGGTATGTTCAAATCTACTATTAATACAAAAAATAAGGAGATTAGCCAAATTTATTAATCAACAATTTCTAAAAGAGTGGGGAACCAAATTTGAGTGAATTTATTTGCCACAATATAAGGTCACCGTCTCGAGGTTATGTTTAGGAGTTTTGCAAATAATGGAAGGGAGTGGATAATAGAATGGAAAAGAAATGTTGGAAGTACATGAAAAGACTATGCCACACCCTTCTTTGGATGTTAACTCATTTCCTCATCGATATATATCCCAATTTGAAAGGTTAAAAAAAAGAGTTTTTAGTGGAAATGAGGGATATATTATCCCTTAAGACATTCCATTTCATTCTATTCTTTCTTTGAATGTTACACTCATTCCTCCTTGATATCCCAATTTGGAGGGTTAAAAAATAAGAGTTTTTAGTGGAAAATGAGGGATACATTATCCCTTACAAGACATTCCATTCCTTCCTATAAAATTGCTTCCTAAGATTTTTTCTGGGGTGCCCTCATACACAACCCACTACACAACGTTGATTTTGTTTGCTAGCATGTTGATCATGTCACGTCCTGTTGGGTCCCGATTGCTATTGTTGAAGGGAACAACAAGTAAAAAGAGGTAATAGTTGATTGTCTTTAGACTTTTCTGAAGGCATCAATTCTCTTGTCATTTTCTAAGAACGAAAACATACACTTTGCAATTGAAAGTGTCATCGATTTAATCGTTAATTTTTGTTTCATCAATTAACACATCAAATGCCATACTTGATAATTAAGAACAAAGAAGTTAGCAACTTTGAGGGCAATTGTTGGGGCTTAGTTTTATCTACAGCAAACCTTGATTTTTAGGAAGAGGGGGTTTCAATTATGTAATATTATTGGTTGCACCAAATGAAATAGGATGTTGATAGTAGTAGAGAAGCATGTTGTGGATTGTATTGAACTTTATTTCTTTATTCATTAATTAAAAAACCAAGTGAAACAATACCCTATACTTATCAACTGATGTTCCCCAACTAAAGGCATTCTTTTTTATTTATCTTATTAAATTACCAGCAGAATATTTGCCAGTAGCGTTGGTGCCCTTTGGCACCAATATTGGTGTGCCACATACCGAGTGATGTTCTGCTAATAAGTGGCAAGCCAATTTAGGTGCAAAAATATGCCTATGTTATCGGCGAATTTACTAGCAGATATTGGCAAGCCAATATTGGTGCCAAAAGGCTTTAATGTTGTTAGGGAGTGTAACAAACTCAGTTAGATTGTAACTACTTTCAGTTATAGTTTAGTAACTTAGCTTCCCTTAGCACCCATATATAAACAATAGTGTACTATTTCAAAGAGATATGAATCATTTTATCAATTTTCGTTTTCAATGCAACTTGCAACTTTCCATTTCTGTCTAAAACTTAACATGGTATCATAGAGCCACCTCCTTTCTTTCTCTATTTCCTCGATCCTCTTCAACCGCGTCTTTTCTTTAAGCTTCGAAACCCTAACAATGGCAAAATCCCCTATTTCCTCCACCGCATCTTCGCTAGTCTTTCCCCAAAGAAGTTCACAATTCCGATCTCCTACAAACTCATGGAGAACAACTACCTTCTATGGCAACAGGAAGCATTAGCAATGATCAAAGGTCAAAAACTCCAATCGCACCTCACAAGACCGATCCCACGAATGTACTTCTCGCGTAACTCTGCTTAAGGTATTCTCCATCACCTTTCTGAATGGGAGCAACAGGACAACGTTCTTCCTGGCATGGTTGCTCGTTCGATGAGTGAATCGACTCAAGTGCACATGGTTGATCTGTGTACTACCGATCTCAGGGGAAGTTGTAGCGATTCTTCACGTTAGACTGAGCAAGGATTAGCCAACTCAAAACTCATCTTTGTGGCATCAAGAAAGTACATCCATGAACAACTATATTCTTGAGATCAAGAAAACCGTGGATAAACTGGGGATGTTGGTGCACCTATGAGCATAGAAGAAACAATCGAAGCAATCTTGGAAGGTCTTCCCGGACTACAATCCTATTATAGCATCGATCCTCTCATGCCTAGATCCGTACACTGTGGATGAGATTAAAGCTCTTCTCATGGTTGTGGAAGCTCGCATCAGCGTTGCTAAATCACGATCTAGAATCTCAACAATCGGTTCAAGCTCATTTTGCTCAATCTCAAGATCGTGGCCGATCCTCTCACTTAACTCTCCAAATTGAGGTAAGTATTTCAAACAATGAGGCAGAGGTTGATTTGGCCGATCTGGTAGCCGATTTCCTCAAACAGGCACAAAGCCTTAATGCCAAGTCTGTAATAGATTTAGCCACTCGGCCTATGATGCTGTCATAGGTTTAATCCTAATTTTCAACCAACATTTCCACCTCCAAATCCAAACATAAGACCTCCTCTACAAGCCTAACTTGCAGTTCCTCTCTGAGTAATACCACCTTCTCTCTATCCTCGTCTTAAGCTTTGATTGCAACTCAACAAATTTTACGATCCACTCTTATATTTAAACTCTAAGCATCGCATCATCTCACTCTAGATGCCTCTAACTTCACACCAAATCCAACTACGAAGGTCATGAAATGGTGCATCTAAGCAATGGTATAGGTATGAACATCATGCATAATAGGCATTCTAAATTATATCACTACTAAAAAATGCACTGTTACCGATGGATTTTAAGGTTTTACCAATGGAATTTTGCGTTCCTGGTGGAATTATGGCGAATTTTGTAAATTGGTAATATCGTAGTCGGAAATTATTCCGGCGGAAAATCCAGAAAAATCACCGCGGATTTTGGACGGATATTTTAAAAAATTTGTCAATAAAGGGTAACCCAAAAATTTGCTAGGAAATTCGTCACCCTAAATATATCGACGGATTTTATTTTAGTTACAGGCAGATTTTCCAAAAATTTTAATCGTATTTTATGTAGCGCAGAAAATCTGACAGAAATATATTTTTATTTTTTCGCTAAAATTACCGTCGTATGTTTTCCGCCGGAAATATGGTTTTTTTTTTTATTCGCTAAATTTCCTGGCGGATTTATTCGACGGAAATATGATTTTTTTTAATTTTTTCTTTAACCTTATTGGCGGATTTTTCCGGAAAATTTTAATTTTTAATTTTTATTGTTTAATTCTTTGTTTTTTGTTTTAATTTCCGACGGAAAAATCCGTCGGTAATTAATTTTTTTAAAAATTATTTTGCTTGTAATTTCAATGTTCCTGTATTTTATCAATTTATATTTTATTTAAAACTAATTATATATTTGTAAATATATTTAGTAATAAAAAATTATTAAAGAATACTTAAATAAATAGAAAATGCAATAAATTTAAGTCCAGAATGTAAAATAGATAAAATTGTAGAAAGTCTACAAAGAATTATAAATAGTTCAACATATAACAACTAAAGAAAAAACAACAACTCAAATCATGAGAAGTCTCCAGTATCATCGTCAACATCACCGTCACCACCACTACCACCACCATCATCATTTCTCAGGGGCAGAGGAGCCAAGCCTCATCTTCTTCCACAAAGAGACCAAGCTCTACACATGGAAATAAAAAAATAAGGTAATTGAAAGTAGTTTATAAAGTAAATCACACATTTTTGTAATAATTATTTTATTTTACCTTCCACTCGTAAACCGGCAATTTCTCATTCTTCGATAGCTTGCCAAATGACTCAATTGGTCTTTTATACAGTTTTTGGATGGTGTGTGTCACCTCGTGCATGGCCTGTGTGGTTGGATGCCAACTGCATAGCAAATAATACAAAACAATGTTATTATATATCAAGAAATTGTTCAAGTTATTACAACAAGATTCATAAGTTGAACAATTAAATTACTTACCTGTTCTTACCAAAACGTACAAGCGGTACCTGTTGCTCCCTTGTGGACCCATGTCCTAATTGTTGCCCTGCCTCGGAGCCACGCTACCTCGCTTTCATCACCCCTTCTGATTCGTTAGAAGGGTGGGGATGGGATCTCCTGGTGGTGGTGGTGGTGAAGGCACGACTCTAGTCACATGCCTAGGAGTAGGGACCATGGTCAACTCCATATGGGCACGGGGTGGTGGCATGGAAGGGCTAGAAGTGGATGTGTGAGCGGCTGTGGTAGATGCATGATAGGAGGGGTGATTGCCTGATTATTTGGAACATCCTTACCCTTACCCTTGCCCTTGTTTTTCCTTTAGGTGCCATAGCTAAAAAAGAAACAAAATGTACTAAACTCATGGTTCTTGAATGTGTAATTTAACCTAACAAATTCATTTAAAGTTTCCCAAATTAAAATTATATTTAATTATAAATATCTCTCAACAAACCATCTTCTAAAAGTAAAACTCTTTTAAGCAAATAGTCTGTACTTTTTAACTTAACAAAATTTCGGTAACACCCTTAAATTAATTAAAAAAAATTTGACAGAACCCCCTGAAACTAAGACATCCCAAAAAAATTAATCTCAATATATACATATATCAATCAAGTCAAATAAAATTCACAATACAATCAAACATTTAAAGATCCTAAAACCATTCTAAAGCACACCCCCTTATAACATCACAACATGCATATCATGCAATCTCCGCATACACAATCAATCTCCACAGTAAACAATGCAAACAAGTCGGAAGGACCTCTACGCCCTTCCCAGTCATGCAATCCTAATTTCCTACAACTATATCTTAGAAATCATAAATCTCTATCCTAGCAAAAATGTAGTTAAACAAGGAGAAGAAACAATTACTTACCTTAATATCGACAAAATAATTATATGCTCTACAGAAATGCTCCAATCGGATTTGATGTTTTTTGACAAAATCAATTCATAAAAAATCCCTCAATCCAACCATCTTTTTATGTTAAAAAATATAGTAGCTTGCAAAACATTCTCAATGCAATATAAGAGTGACTTGAATGTTACACTTAAGTAAGAAAATCATATGTTTGGATTACTCTATTTTTAGTTCAAAACAATATAATCAAAAATTTTTTAGAAAAATTGCCCAAAGCTTTTACCTAATAGTTTTCTTCAACCAAGCCTAATATGCAATACAAGAATATATCAATGTGCTCCAAGTTTCACCTTATATTAGCTATGAAAATTATAGCCAAAATAAAACTAAAAAACAAAAGGATCTCACCTGCAACAGCAGATCTGTTGGTCAGGAAGGAGGCAGTCGTGGCTGGCTAAGTGGTGTCTCCGTGAAGAGGGAGAGATTTGCGCGGGCGAGCTGAGCGCAGTCGGCAGCGTGCCAGGGGCCGGGAGGAGCGGGCTGCAAGGGAGGCAGCGCGGGGAGGGGGCCACCCTGCTACCAGGTCGGCGACGTGAGATGGTCGGTCATGCGTGGGAGGCGAGGTGCGGGGTGGCCAGGCGCGATGCGCGGAGGAGGCGAGGCGCGGAGGCGGCCGCGCGATGTGCGGAGGAGGCGAGGCGCGGGAAGGCGATGTGCGGGGAGGCCGCTGCGATGCGCAGGGGAGGCAAGGAGCGGGGATGCGAGGCGGGAGGCGAGGCGGCGGACGGCGATGGTGGAGGTGCGGTGACGCGGCTGAGCTGGTAGAGAGAGAGAGATTGTGTGAATAGTGAGAGATGAAGCTATAAGTGGGTGCTGAACAAACATATTACCGACGGATTTTTTGAATTACCGCTGAAAAAATCGGTAATGAGGAAATAGTGCATTTTCGTTAAATAATTTCTGCAATAATTCCGATGGATTTTTCTATCGGTAATTTTTAATAAAAAATATTAGCCAAAGTAATTCTAATTTAGAAATAAAAAGATTTAATTTTTTTCAAAATTTTTTTTAACGGAAAAAATCTGGTAATTATTAATATCGCTAATATAATATAATTTTATATTTTTATCGCGAAAAAATCTAGGTAATACACGCACCAAATTTTTCTCTTATGCGCGCACTAAATCCGTCGGTAATGAGCAAAATCCACGGAACTTTTTTTTTGTATGTGCCAGGTCTCACCAAAAATCTGATGAGTATATCTCGCTTTGCAAAACAAAATCGTGTCTATTTTGAGTTTCATGCTGATAAATGTTGTGTGAAATCTCAGGACTTATAGGAACTACTCGTCCAAGGGATTGAAAAAGATGGTCTCCATTCATTTCCTGATTTACACTCAGTTTAGGCTTCCTTACTTAAACCTATATCTGTTCCAAATAAGAGTGTACAATTTCCTTTTTTTGTCAATAATCCTGCTCCTGTTAGCAATAGTGTAAATAATACTCTCATGTTGTGGCATGCTAGACTAGGTCACCTCTCTAGCAAGGTGGTGCATCAGGTGTTAAAGTTCTGTAAAATACCTTCTGATGTAGATAAAATTACAACTGTTTGTGAATCATGCTGCCTTGGTAAACATCATCAGTTACCCTTTGCTGCTCCTAATTTCTGTATACACTCATCCTTTTGAACTTGTATTCACTGATATTTGGGGACCATCGCCCCTTTCCCTACCATAACTGGTGCTAGATATTACATATGTTTTATAGATGCTTATACTAGGTTTACATGGACATATCTCATAAACCAAAAATCTCAAGCATACATCTTCTTACAATTTAAATCACTAGTTGAAACTAGTTTAATGCCAAAATAAAAGCTATTTAGACAGATAATGCTAAAGAATACCTAGTCTATTCTAGATTTCTTCAAACTTATGGCATTATACATAAGCTACCTGCCCTTATACTCATGAACAGAATGGCAGGGTGAGAGGAAACATTGACACATCACATCCAATGGACTAACATTACTTGCACATGCCTCTCTACCAAAAACCTTTTGGGGAGAAGCCTTCTTTACAGCCACCTACCTTATCAACCTTTTACCCACACTTGTCCTTAGCCAATTATCCCCATATCAAAAACAATACAACCAACCCCTAACTACACATTTCTGAAACCCTTTGGATATGCATGCTACCCTCTACTCAAACCTTATAACCACCACAAACTGGACTATAGTCTAAAAATGTGTGTTTTTACAATATTATGACAATTGTAAGGGATACAAATGCTTGTCCAAGTCTGGGAAAGTCATACTTCTAGACATGCAATTTTTGATGAGTTAAGTTTTCCATATAGCTCTCTATTCTCTTCAAGTTCTAGTCACTAACACTTTATCACTCAACTCATCTGTGCCTATTCCTGCATTTAAACATGCCTCTATTTATCTAAATGCCCCTTACGCGCATGTTCAAAATAATATACTTGCATCCACTATTCCTACCATGATTTCTACTGAGAATCTGCCTCTCAAACAACACTTGGTGCCCAAATTGTTGCTGTTACTCCTCAAAATATTGTTGCCACTCTTGATGCAATCACCTACCTAAGCAATCCCTGTTGCCCCTCAAGAGGCTGAACCTTCATCTATTTCTACTGATAGCACAAGATACCTCATCCTATCTCACCTACCCACTACTAACTCTTCCACAACCTCCAGACAGCACTAAGTTGCCCCATTTAGCCACTAACTTTTAACCTTCATCCCATGCAAACTAGATCTAAAAATGGTATATTAAAGCTTAAAGTCTCTCCTGTAACATTGGAACCCTCTTCAACCAAAAAGGCCCTTCTAGACCCTCTTTGGTTCAAATCTATCAGGAAGAATACACTTACTTATAAAAAATAACACCTAGTCTCTAGTTTCTTTACCACCCAATCAAGAAGCTATTGGGTGCAAATGGGTATTTCGGGTCAAATACAACCTTGATGGTTCCATAAACAAATACAAAGCCCGCCTTGTAGCAAAAGGTTTCCATCAACAAGAAGGTTTTGATTTTCATGAAACCTTTAGTCCTGTTGTCAAACCCACAACAATGAGAGTTGTCCTCACTATTGCAATTTCCAAAGGATGGCCACTTCATCAAGTAGACTTCAATAATGTCTTTCTCAATGGTGACCTTCAAGAGTCAATCTACATGACTCAACCTCGATTTCATTGTTGGTGATAATCGCTTGTATGCAAGCTAAAAAAAGCCCTTTATGGGCTTAAACAAGCCCCACGTGCGTGGTTTGAAAAACTTCAAAACACCCTTTGTCAGTTGGGGTTCACCTTTGCAAAATGTGATTCATCCTTATTCATTCAAGTAACTCCTAGCTACACTCTATATGTGCTGGTCTATGTTGATGATGTCATCATAACTAGTAGTTCCTAGTCAGCCATAAAACATCTCATCTCCACCCTAAATGCCATATTCTCTCTCAAAGACCTTGGCCAACTACACTACTTCCTTGGCTTAGAAGCCACTTGCACAAAAGAAGGAATTGTCCATCTATGCCAAAACAAATACATTTTAGATCTACTCATCAAGGCCAAAATGGTAGATTATAACTCTATTCTACACCAATGACTTCGGGTCTCAAACTCACTAAAGAGGGCTAAGGTGCATTTGAAGACCCTTTCCTATATAGGTCAATTGTTGGTGCTCTCCAATATGTCACCATTACAAGACTTGGAATAGCCTTTAGTGTTAACAAGGTCTGTAAGTTTATGCATTCCCCTAAATTCTCACTGGAATGCTAAAGCGAATCCTTTGCTATCTACAAGGCACCAAAACCTTTGGCCTCACACTTCAGCCATCCTCAATCTTGCAACATTTTGTGATGCTAATTGAGCTCTGATTTAGATGATAGAAGATCTACAACTTGGGTTCTATGTATTCTATGGTGGCAATCTAATCTCTTGGACATCAAAGAAGCTCCTGTGTCCAGGTCAACCACGAGGCAGGATATCGAAGCTTGGCTACCAGTTGTAGAAATTATATGGCTTAAATCCCTACTTATTGAACTTTAGCAACCCATTACCTAAACTCCAACCATCTACTACGATAATCTAAGTGTTGTTATGATGACAGCAAATCCTATCCTTCATCAAAGGTCCAAACACTTTGAATTGAACCTTCACTTTGTCAGAGAAAATGTGGTGAATAAGCTCATTCATGTTAGTCATATTCCATCCCAAGAACAAGTAGTAGATATACTTACAAAAGTTGTTTCCTCTTTCAGTTCCATATTGCGTTCAAACTAGAGTTAATGCTTCCCTTCTGAGTTTGAGGGTGTTAGGGAGTGTAACAAACTCAACTAGAATGTAGCTACTTTCAGTTATAGTTTAGTCACTTAGCTTCCCTTAGCACCCATATATAAACAATAGTGTACTGTTTACAAATGAGATATGAATCATTTTATCAGTTTTCATTTTCAATGCAACTTGCAACTTTCCATTCTCTTTGAAACTTAACAATTTTCAACAGACAGTCACTGTTAATGTATTTACCAAAAAAATATGTGCATCCAATTTTTTCCTCTAATCCATCAATTAGACCATGGAAAAAAATCCGCCATTAACTTACATGTTCCTAGTGGTAAATTGGCATCACTCTCTATAAATAGTCAACTACATCAAAGTTTGAAAAACTTGGCATGCATAACCTTTATGGAAAGGCAATGACTAGTTTTGTGATTTTTTCTTCTCTTCCTCTCCTATACATTTGACAATGAATTTAGTAGATAAATAATTTAAGGCATGCAAAACAAGGAGAGTTATGAAATAAGTGATATTTATTTAGTAAGACAATAAGAAACTTTCCCACTTACCCAAAAAAGTTCTCTTTGTTTGGGTATACTTACTATGAACATTTTTATTGCTCCCACATAATATCATCTCAAGGTTGGAAATTCCAAAAGAAAATTACATAGACTCTAATAGGATTTCCACAAAAATTTCTATTTTAATTATTGTAAACCAAATCTTGTATTTATCTTTAGAAAAATATAAAAATATTATTTTATTTGTCAATTTCATTAGATTTGCTTCCTTTGCTTTTGAAACCCTATCAAACTTCATAGGATTTGAATGGAATTTATTTAATTTCAAAACTTAAACACAGTTCAAATCAATTTAGTTCCTATTTTAATCATTCCAAATACAATCTATTGTATTTTCAACATAATAGTTGATTTTTAAAACAATTCAATTCATATTTTATTTAATCATTACAAACATAACAATTTACTTGTAAATAAATTCAATTCAAATCATTTCATAATTTTAATCATTCCAAAAACTACCTTAGAGATTGTTGATCTAGCCCTGGTTCAAGCACAATCTTCGAAGGTTGCATAACATGTTAGCAACTGCAAGAGTGAGACACAAGTTTTATCTCTCACAATTCAAACATAGCTTCCACCAAGAAAGAATCATGGGTGGGACATCAAATGAATCACCATATTATGGGAATATGAGAAAAAGGAAATGAAGAAAATACTAAAATAAAATAGAAGGCCAGAACCACCAAGAGGTGATGAGTTCCTACATAGAGCTGGTCCCCCCCCCCAAAAAAAAACATAGGGAAAGGCTATGTGGAAAGTGAAACGGAAAAAAAAGTTGCATAATAATATGAGGTGTTGTCTAAGGTACACTACATGAAGTGTGGTGTAACACTAAGAGTTCAACCACATTTATGATGTGTGACTGAATTCATTGACTACACTTTTGAATGCATTTAGTTATACTTTATAAATGTCGTTAAATGGCTAGTTTGTGGTACACGGCGCTTCATCTGGTGTACCATAGCCTTCACGATAACATGATGAGAGTGCAAAAGATTGAAGAATGGAGAATGATTGATTTTACTCTAGGTTTTGAATTGTAGTTGTCTCAATTTAGGGCCTAGGCCTCAATTTTTCATTGAAACTTAGTTGGGCTCGTTTGATAGCTTTTGTGTACAGTTCAATTCAACTAGGCAAGTAGTGGTTAGAGCCATCAAAGTAAGTCAACCAGAATGACCATGAGTTTTAGGTTAGACATTTGAAAATTATGTTGGCTTACTTTCATGACAAGCCAAAAAATTGCCAACTGGCTCAACTTATCCATGTTGGTGAGTTAAATGGGTGGCTCACCAAATAATTAGAAGGTAAAAGAAATCTAAAAAATTTAAAAGTAATTGCATAAAACTTGTGCCCCTTCATGTACCATAACTCCAAAGATTAAGGTTAGGTCAATTTAAGCAAAGCTTTTATTTTTCTTTTAATGAGAGTTTGTTATTTAGGTTTGTTTGCATGAATTGGGATGGAGAAGTGATTGGGTTACAACAAAACTTGACAACAATATTACGTGTATAAAGTAATAGGAAAATGACAAAAATATCATGTGAAGAGGAATATGGGACTAAATTAAAAACTATTACTTTATGTAGGTGAGTTTTATAATGGACCTCTCATCTTTGAATTTATTATGAACCCCTATTATTAATCATTAAATCAAACCATCTAATAAAAATGGTCATCATTTGAGGTCTATCTTATAATTTACCTTTTATACATGTTATAATATTGTTGTCAAATTTTGTTATACCCGAATCATTTCTCAATGGGATATACCCTACCCTCAAAAGGAGAGAGAACTTGAAAAGGATTTATTTTGATTCAACCACTTTCTTTTTAAAGCACGCAAGGATTAATTATGGAAGTGGTTCTCTTCAGGCCTTGAAAGATACGGTGCATGATTGAAATTCGAAACATATTTCTTTCCCTTTCTGATCCTTTATTCTTTTCTTTATGTATACATCACAAAGAGTGGAGAAGTCACCGCTGAAGATATTAACAAGACACAACGGGCAACTCTTTGAAGATGAATCCTGCTAGCTGAGTGTAACATATAAAACCATATTTATTACACAAACGAATACGCCAATAACAACAATGTTACTCCCAAGACCAAAAGAATAGGAGGGATTGATAAAAAGATAAGAAGGAAGGGTTAAAATAATAAAAAAATAAAATACAATCAGAGGTTTAGTGCATATTATAGAAACTTACCAACAAAACCAAGAGTTCGTACTCACACTACCAGTGGCTCTAATATGACATGAAAAAGACAAAAACACAATCAGAGCCCCAGTCATCTTCCTATACAAATCTGTTACATGTAAATTCTAATGCGTGTTTAGGACCATAATAACAAAATGCCTTCAATCAAGAAATCAAAGTATATATCATATGAAAAATAGAACATAGCAAACCCAAATCCGAGAGTCAAAACCATTATTTCCCTTCGTGATATATCAGGCTCTAATAACTGAACTAAAAAAAACCATAATTAGAGCCTAATTTAATTTCTTCAGTAGTTTTTACAAGCCGTAACCTCTGAGAGGCAATGCGCCATTGCCTTTCTCTTTCAAGGAGTTGAGCTTCTCCAGCTTCCACTCCCCTCTCAGCCGAGCAATAAAAGTTGCAGCTTTTACGTCCACATCGGGGCTGGGACAGAAAACGGAACCACCCACCTCACCGTTACGATCTGTAACGGCGTTAGAAACGGCGTTGACGGTTGCGGTGGTTTCTAACTTCTCAACGGTTGTTGGTGTTGATGATGACACGCCAATGTCGTCACGCTCCGGCGAGCTGCACCGCGAGCTCTGATTGCTACGTATCTTAACGAAATCGCCGCGAACCACGAACTTCATCGCCGGCATCTTGAAAGGCGGAGGAGGTGGGGGAACCGGAATCAGCGGCGACTGGTTGCCGGCGTTTACTGCTTCGTCGCTAAAGCCGCTCGCTCTGTTCGGCAATGGCGGCCTCCCGGCTTTTCTATGAAGGAGAGGTTTCGGAGGATCTGTCGCCGGTCGCGGTGGCGGTGGTGTCGGGATCGCACTCTTCCACTTTGACCATCTCCTCGAAGAAGTCAATGGCGGAGGAGGAGGCGGCGGTGGCGGCGCCGATACTGAATGAATTTTCTTGCTCTTGCCAAGTCCCTTTCGGAACAAATTGTGGAAAACCGAAGGCGGCGGCGGAGGAGGAGGTGGCGGTGGTGGCGGCGCCGGCGACGGTGGCGGTATGGTGCTACTATTCGTTAACTCATTGATAACGTTTCCGTAATGGTGATGAGTGTGATCGCTCTTTGTCCTTGGCTTCTTCTTTTTTTTCTCTGATTTGAGAGTACGGAAGCCCAAACCGTTGCTATGTCTCTCTTCACGCTACTCTTCCTTCTCTCGCTCCTCCCGTGCTTGTGCTCCGATCGCGTCTTCGCCGGCGCCGGCGGTGGCGGCGTCGGAGGGGCTGGCGGCGGAGATCGGATCCTCGTGAACTCTCGATCGTCATCAAGCTCAGTAATCTCACTAACACTGTCCACTTTCTGAAACGTCCGTCTTGGTTTACGACGAGATTCAGCCGGCAGAGGAGGAGGTGGAGGTGGTGGTGGCGGAGTGGGAGGAGCCGACGTCTTCGGCGGCGGTTCCGGTGGGGGAGGAGAAGAGCGAGTCTCGAAGGTATCCACCGGAATTTCCTTAACCTGAGCATCTCCTTCTTCAGCTACCGGCCACCGTGTGCGGAGGTCCACGGTGGTTTTAGCTTGATCCCTCGCCGGCGAGCGAAACTGCTTGTCGATCTCGAAGTCGTCAAAGAAACGAAACCTGAACCGGTCATCGCCGGTTTCCCAGTTCCTTAGATCTGGGTAGGAGCTGCTGCTCCTCCTCAACCGGGCAGCGCCGGTTGCCGGTGAGTGCAACCGGATCGGAGGGGATCATAACCCTTCCTCTCCTCAGAGAACCCGAACCATTGCTGCGAAACATAACCAGCACCTCCTTCTCCCTCCTCTTCTTCCGAAGGCATTTTACGAAACGCTGCGTTTCGATCCGGAACGGCGTCGTCTTGCTGTTGCGACTCGTCGTCGCTTCGTCTGGCGAAAACGCCGCACAAGATGGCGAAAACGACGAGGAGGATGTTGAGGGAGTCCCAGCTCTTCTTGACGACGGAGGATGGGCGGAGAGCGTGGGTGGTGGCGGAGAGGAGCGGAGGCACGGCGAAGAAGAGGAGCGTGAGGGCGATGATTGGCAAGAGAATGATGAGCACCGGAGGGCTCATGAAGGGTGAGGAGTGCCACGCGCGGCGGTACGGCATGGTGGTTAGTGGTGGGGCTTGTGGCCCTTCCTAAGGGGTGGTGCCACTGCTGGCAGGGGCGTGTGTGTGGCGGAGTGGTGGTTGGTTGTCCCTCTGCGTTGTGCTTATTTCCTTTTCTTTATTTGGCTATTTGATTGGTACAGGGTCGTAACGTGAAGTTGTGCGGAAGTGGAATAAGAAACTGATAATGGCAATGGCAAGGGCATGCTCCTTTATACGACAGGTAATAATATATAATATACTTGGAGCGGGTTTCGGCCCTGTTATTGTACCAAAAAAAAAGATAATAATAATAATAATATACTTGCAAAACATGAGTTGCAGTGTGGTTGCAACTCTCTTGTTCCTTAATCATGTGTGATTTGATTTAATGGGGATGGAATTAATTTATCGGTATTATATTCAGTGGATCCATGATTTGAATAAAAAATAATAATATACTTGGAGTGACAATCCCACATGCACTGCTATGAAAATACATTATTTGATATTTGTGTAACAATTTTTATACCAACAGTAATATAAATTAAACCCTTATATTTATCTTTTGTATTATTATTTGTATTGTATTATAGTTTTACACAATGATGGCTAATCGTGCTAGTTCATGGGGCCTAGCTAGAAACATATGATTTTGGATTGTTTTTTTCGAGTAGAAAATAATCTAATTTGACATGGAATGCAATGAATTGTCAGAATAATCAACGTTTAAATAAAAAACCGGATAATGAATTGGCGAGGTTTATGGTTCATAATGCAATTAATTTAACTTCCAAACATTGCATGATGTGATAGTTTTTTTTTCTTAATAAAAAATCATTTCATCAAGGACATTTCTTCCAGATTGGCAGTGATTAAACTGAGGAAATATGATCATTTTGTTCTGAATTAAATCAGTAGAACAATTATCTTAAGAATGCAAATGGTGCATATATGTAGTAATATTATAGTTGTTTCACTGCAAATTAAAATCCTGATGAAGAAGCTTTTTGGCCGAAAGGGTGTAACTTAAAAATCTAGATAATATCAATTATTTTTCTTAATTAACAGGCTTATGAAATAAATGAGAGAAAGTGGCAGAAAAGAAAAAAGAGGTGTAGAAAAAGGATAATCTTATAAAGCAAATCAAAATTATTTTAACATGGAGATTTTTTTAATTATTTCTTTAATTCATGTGCTATTTAAAACTAGACATTTGTTACTGTTAGAGAAGCCAAATTCGTAATTCTTCAGTTTAAATTAAGCTTTAGACAGATAGATGAGCTACTTTAATGGCAAATTTCATAATTGAAACTCCTTTTATGCAAATATCCTTCTCTGGGAATTAATCATACCAGATTAGCGTAGGTTAATTTGTGTTTAATGGAATTTGTTACTTGTTGCACAACCTCTAGTTAAGATATTAGTCATCTACAAAAAGAATTTTTGAGCTGGCCAGGCAGAAGAGAAATTTTTAAATATTAGTACTATCATGTTCCTTGCTTAAATGTTATAGTCTCGATTTCAACTGCAGCCTTATGTTGTTCGTAAAAAGGACCTCTCTTTCTTCGTCATTGTCTTTTTTTTTGGGTGTTATATATATATATATATATATATATATATATATATAGAGAGAGAGAGGAGGGTTAGAATTATATATCGGTATAATTTTAAGAAATATTACACTATCAAATAATTTTTTATTAATATAAATTTTTATAAAATCTACCGTTGAATTAGAAATTCATATTATATAAATCAAGTATGTAAAATTTTAAATTAATCTAAAATTATTTAGCATAAGTTTTATATATATCAAAATTAACGTAATATATATACTTAAAACAAATAAAAATAAGAGTTATATGATTACATTGCTATTGATATTTAATTTTTATGAAATTTGATACAAATAATTTTTATGATAAGTAATTATAATTTAATAAAAAAATAACTTGATCCTAACCCTATATATATAATTATTAATATATAAGATTCAAGACCCAAACTTAAATAGTGTGAAGATTAAATTATCAATGACATTCACATTGTTTGATACTGGGCCCCAACCTTTCAAGTGATCCTTTTTTTTTTTATCCTGACTTAGCTTTTCAAATCGCATCTTTTCGTTTTTGGTGATAATTTTCGTGTTTCATCTCAAATTATATTTTTGCACATTATAATGACCTACGATTATCCAACATTTATCCAGGTGTCATTGAGTGATAGCAGGGGTATATACATTCGTCTACATATAATTATAATTTTTGTTAGGTATAACGTCATGCTTATTAGTAGTGATTTGTCCAATTTTTTTGTTTCTGTATTGCTGTGGATCCATGAATAAAATTTTGGTCTAATATTCTGTTGGCTAATCAGTTCAAGCGATAGTTTTATATGTATCTTTTATATATGAAAAAGGGCCCTAAAGCCTAAAGGCCCGGACAGCTTTATGATGAACACAGTAAATTTTACTCCTCACAAGGTTAATAATAAGTTCAGCTGACTTTTTTATTACATTAGCCAGTGACCATATTCGTATTTCTTTATCTGAAATGATACACATATCTTTTATCTTTTGTCTTTTATTTCATACATTAATGTTTACGGATTTATTTTATTAGAATTCAGCTTACTTTTTCCTTTATTAGAAAAAAGTTGGCAATTACGTGAAATTTATTTGATAAAATATTACCACCATTTATGTACACCAATTGCCACCTACTAGTAATGGATATTATAATCTCTATTCGCGCCACTGAATAGTCTCAATCATGAATCATGATTCATGATTCATGTGTGTAGTATCATAAGGAATAGTAACTTCAATCAATCAGCAAATTAAATTGCGTATATGCGATGACAAAACAGAAACCCTTTGCTTGTTACGACCTCAATCTAATTTTTATGTTGACAATTGTAGGATTGTTCAAATAATTTGCGTTGTCTCTTGTCATCTTATCAAGTCTGCACATATGAAAAAAAAAACAGGGATAAGGAGAATAAATATTTAGATAGGGTATGTTGGCACTAAATTTTATCTAGTGTCCAAAAATTGAAATGTCATTCGATTTTAATGAGACAAAGATAATAAGGAAAAGAGTTTGGTTGTCAAAGTATGAGGGCTCTTGATGATGACAATTTATGACAAATAGTCAACATGTCAAAGTTAATTGATACTAATGAAGTATGATTTTCAAGGCACATCGATTTTGATGAAATGAAAAATTTGATAATTGTCATGTCAAAGTGGATGTTTATCATTCAGGATGAAGCTAAATATCTAAACATGCAAGCCAATAATGATAAAGTTGATATTGGTGCTCAACAATTGAATGGGAGTTCGTGTCAAAGTTGGAGTTTGACATGTTGAGGTTAGAGTTCGTTATTTAGAGACTTAAAAAATTTTGAAGATTTTAAGGAGATTGTTACAGTGACTTCAAGAAAGACATTTATCAATTGACGGTTAATGATGGTCACTAATGATGATAAATTTTCATGATCGATGTTTGATAAGTTTAAGTTGAAGTTTGTCACTTGAAGGCTTAGAAAAATTCTGAAGATTCTAAGGGGGACAGTAACTCCAGACAAGTGTTCGTTAATTGATGGTTATTGACGATTATAGAGGTTATTGAAGGATGCTTAGTGGAGGCATAACAAAGTGATAACTTCTCAATGATAAGAGCAAATGACAAATCAAGAACTGTCAAAGTCACAATAGACAACATCTAAAGGCAACAGGACAAGTGTCAAGATTTTAGAGTCTTTGGTTGTCTATAAATATAGTTTTGTACAATTGCAAAGGGTTGAAATTTTCACTTATACACTCACTTTAAAAGTCTAATGACTAAAAGACTAAGTTACTGAGTATTGTTCTCAACCCTCTTTCTTACTTTCTAGGATTAGATTTCTTTCAATTTCTTTACATTTCATATATCTTCATTTATCAATTAAACATTTTACTTCTACAATTTCTTCTTCTTCTTTAATCTGTCAAATATAACATTCAAATAATCACAACACAATTGCATTTCATTCCTCCTCGTTGCATTCAAAATAGTTTGACATTCAAAACTTATTTTGCAAAATCTCTTGGTTTGTCCTCAAGTAACGGGCTATGCTGATACGCTAATCCAAGTTATTGCTCTCGTGTACATTTGTTTTATGTATTGTCTATTTTATTTTTATCAACTAGAAGGCTAGGAACATTGGGGTCACGTGTCATTCGACAAACAAGTACCAGAAACTCGTATTCGTACAGGTCTGCTTACCCTGAACCATTGGAGCGTGGCTGCAATGATTGAAACTCGCATCCTTCCCCCAACAAAACAACATTAAGCCTTGCTTTACGGGGGCGCACTTCGTCAAAAGATGGAAACCCAAACGAAACCTTTCTTTATTTTTTTTTCTTTTTCAATTTTTTACTATTTGACTATTTGTTGCAAAAAGTGTCACTGATATCTACCACGGACAAGCCACTTCAATTTCCATCATTTGTTTTCTATTTATTCTATCCCTGTTTAGATCTTAAACTTTGATTAAAGTAAATACAGAACTTTGATCTATTTTCCAATCGCATGCTGCCCTAAGAGAATTAACACACTTTTCACTCCCTTTTCATCTGGTTCAAACTCTTGAGATGACCAAGACTGGAAAGGAAATGGAACAAAGTTAAACAAGCCGTAAATCCCACTTTCATTAGCATGCAATTATGCCTTGTAAAAGTTTAAATCAAGGATCCGTTTGATTTGAAGGTAAAGAATGAAGGGAAAACTTTTATCGATAAACTGTGTATAAATTCATCAATGAAAATTTTCATCATAGTTTTATCTTCAAATCAAATAGACCCTAAGAGAAAGATTTTATCCTAATTTGGGATTATATCTTTAGACTTATAGAGTTACTTAAAAATTATTCATTAATATAAGAAGAATTTGATTTCTCTAAATTGAAAAGGTTAATAAAGGATAAAAAGTAGGACCTGTTGGTTTGATTTTTTCTTTTCATTTTTTTGATTTTGTGGAGGAAATTAAAACTGAAATTTACAGTTTTAGAAATTTTAATTTCTTTAAAATCTAAAGGTAAAAACTGAAAGCTAAAACAAATACACACCTAAAGGTTATCATTTAATAGGACACACATATGATGGATGAAGGATGAAAATTCTCTAAAATAAGAATCTTATTTTAAAGAATAAAATAAAAGAATTTTACCTTTAGATTAATAAATTTAGAAGTGGGACCATTTTTTACTCTATTAATCCAAGAGTGAAATTCTTCACTTTACTTCTAAAATGAGATTCTCATTTTGAAGAATCCAAATCCATGAATGAAAGTTATTGATCCAACAATAATTTCCTTCACTTTTATATTTTATTAATTTTCTCATTTTTAGACAGTCAAATGCATATAAGAAAGGTGAAATTGAAAATCAGGTCGTAGCAACAGATGAGTAGGCCTGCCAAGATAAGCACTATCATTTAAATTTAGAGTTTTATTTGTATTACATTTTATGATATATCGTGTCGACAATTTTTATTTATTATTGGATAAAATGAATCTAAACTAAGTGAATCTATACTTCATAGTATATCAACAAATATCCCATAAATAATGAGTATAAATAATATTTTTTAAATGTTGAATTAATTAAGTCCTTGTGCGCGTGTCAAATACTTGTCCGCAAAGGGTTGCCAGCACCAAATAAATAGCGCTTCTCTGGCCAACCAAGAAGCCTGAAGTATAAGGCTCTCATCCACTCCATTGTTTACTTGTTGGGGCCTTGGGGGCACAATTGCTATTTATGCTATTCCTATGTAGATAAATAAATAAATAATACTAGATCTGCTAGTGGGGACTATGGTCTAAAATAATATTTTAACATCCACATAAATATAGATATTGTGTGAGAGGGATGATAAAGAAAATAAGTTAAAAAAAATAAATAGTAATATCTATATTTTATAAGTAGGATATTTATATGTTTAAGAAATTTAGATATTGAAATTATATTACTGCCCTCATCATATTTTATGCAACCACGGTAGACGACACCAGCAATTCATCTTCAAAATATCGAACAGTGCTTGCATATGGAGTACGTGGATGACACCCCGACCAAAGACGAGTGGAATATTATATCTGTATTAATTTTGTGCTTCTAAGAAATCTCTCAGGTGGGGTCATCTCTTTTTAGGTGGAATATTTGAATTTGAATAATCCTACTTAAAAAACAAAATAACGTGAAGAATTTTATAATCAGATTAATAGAATGACTAAGGGAGTGAGAGGGGACAGGTGGGGAAGGAAAAGCATAGCTACCCCTACAGGCAGAGAACCCACATAGGGACCCCTCAAGTAGCCGCCTGCCAGTCCAAGGCTCCAACAGCCAGCTTCCATTGCACAGCCTATTCCCCCTCATATATATGGTATAGTATTGCCCTCGCTTGGTCTTTTGCATTATTCATATTCTCTATCTCTCGCGAAATAATTATCCAGTTTTATATATTAGTTGTAATTAAGAAAATAATTGAACATAAAGAAAGTTAAAAGTAATTTATTAAATTATTTTTATTTATTTTTAATATTTTAATTTTTTCTCTTTTATTCTATTATATGTCTCTCTACTCCTCCAATAATATTTAATAAAATTAGTATTAAAAAGAAAATAATTAATACTACTTAAATTTTTAAAATAAACACAAGTATTTCTAGACAAATAAAATGGACCATTATTTAGGTAGAGGGAATAGTTGTTTTAGAAAATTGATTAGTTTTTAGAATTATAATATTTTGAAGTATATTAGTTACTGGCAAGAATTCATCTACCATATATGTACGCGTTAAGTTATGAATCAACAATCCCCAATTTTTAGTTGAATTATAAGAAACTATTGTAGTCTTTGGAGTGGACAAAGAATATGGATTTTTGAACTTTACTGTACACTTCTTCCATTATTGAATAATTCATTTTTAAATATGCTCTGAATTAAAAAAAATGATTGGAAAAGTATTAAGATTAAAAAAAATTAAAAATAATTTACTAAATTATCCTTATTTCTTTTTTATAATTTAATTTTCTCTTCTCTCATTCATTATATCTTTCTCCTTATCCAATAATATTTAATAAGTGTATTATTAAAAAAAATATTACTTAAATTTTTTAAACAAATAATTATTTGAAAATAGAGGTAGCGTATGACATCTCTTAGATGAGATTCCACGATAAAAGAACTGACTTTTATTTTCACCAGAGGTAAGGAAGGAATACTCTTTTTAAGTACCCGTGATATTGTTCACAGTGAAAGTCCAATCATATGCAAAGGGCCCAAAAAACAGAATTTTACTAATTAGTGGCCTATGAGCATCGGTTAAGAGTTTTAATCGTAAGTTTTCATAAAAAATATATGTTTTTTAAATTTCAAGATATAGACCCCACTATTAAATTTATAAATTTATTTTTATTGAAAATTTTAACGAGTGCCTAGGGAACTGATTAGATAAATTCAAAAAAAATATGGCAGGGAAAAATAATTAAACTCCAGCTTTATCCGGGTGAGTGACATGCTCCCAGTTTTTAGAATATTCTTAATAATTTATTTAGTTTGTGCTATTTTTATGATTAATTTAGTTAGATTTGGATGATTATTGACAAATATGAGTTATGGTTTTGATTTAAATATTTGTATATGAATTAATGGTTCCATGTTTATAAATTATTTGATAAATATGCCATTTTGAAGACTACATGCCTAATTCGCTATTATTAATAAGGTTAAATTTATTTTTTTTCCTTGAAAAATAAATGAATTTTAATTTTGGTCCCTGAATTTTTTTTGTTTTTATTTTGGTCTAAATATTTTCAAAATTACTTGATATAGTCCTTACCATTAACATGTCTCTCAAATGCTAAGTTAGGTAACAAAACATCATGCTATATATTAAATTATAAATAATAGTTAGCAGTTGTATGTGACACATCATGATCCTATATCTTAAAATCCTCACCCAATAATATAATGTATTATACTCAACCTATTAGCACATCTTACCAAATCTAATAATTCATTTTACACAATAGGGTTTTAACATAGATGGCTATGATATGCCATATGATTAACGACTATGAAATTGAATAACGTAATTTTCTATTAGCCAGCTTAGCATTTGATGGAGACAATTAAACTAGAGGGATTAAAATAAAGTATTTTTAGAAATATTTTAACCAAAATCAAAATTTTTTTTATGGATCAAATGCAAAACTTACTTGTTTTTCATAGGCCAAAAAACATAATTAAACCTTATAAAGTACTACTCTATTTAAAGCAACTATGGCTTCTACCATGGCATTTGTGTTTTGCAATAAGTTTTTTATCATTATATATTGGAATAGACGATGAATGAGGTTTTTTTTTTTGTGGTCTAAATGAATGAGGTTTGAACATAGTAAACTATTCAAAGCTCTTATATTAGTTCAACCTGGCCCAATGGCTAATAATAAGTGTTCTCAATATAAATTTATATTGAGTAATATTATTTGTTCATAAATTATCAACATCAAGAGTAGACATACTAAAGAGAGAATAACACATTATTTGGTGAGGGATTTTTTTTTCATACATAAGCATTTTGTGAGGGATTATTTAAGCCTTTGTGTCACTTTCTGTCTCTCAAATATATAGAAATATTCGACCAAAATATATAAATATATAATATATACTGCATAATATTACTCATTTACAATTTTCAAATATATATACGATTTGCCTCCTCCACTTGCGTGTTAAGAAAAATGAATTCCTTTTTATTTTTCTTTTCTTTTTATAGAAACTGTTTTCACTATAATTTAATATATTCGGAAAATACAAATAAAATCATTTATAGTCTTCATTTTATTTTATTTATATTAATTTATTTTTTGAAATGTATATTTTTTTTCATGACTTATGATTCTAAGCACAAATTCATGTTATGACATTCTTGCGAGGTGAAGTTTGTTTCAATTCGTTTTCTCCCTCTTTACTGCGTACAGAAAAACTTTGGGAACCAATAATGTGATATTTTCTTTGCTCAAATATTCAAATATTACTCACTTTTAGGAAAAATACTGAATATTACAAAAAGTAATTTGTGAAACGACGTGCAAAAGAAAAAAAGAAGAGAATAAGTCCTGCGTTTTTGTTAAATACTGATATTGCAAAAAGTAATTTGTAAAACCATATATGAAAGAGAAAAAGAACAGAAAATGTCCTCCGCTTTGTTTAGGCTATGTTTGGGAGTTTATAGATGATGGAAGAAAGTGATAAATAATGGAATGGAAAAGAAAGATAAAGAGTAAGTGAAAGAGATTATGTCACTTCCTTGTTTGGAAGTTGCTTCATTCCCTTTCTTCCCAATTTAGAGGATAAAAAAAACTTGGTTTTGAATGACAAGGAATGGGCACATTGTCCCTTACTAGTAATCCTACTCCCTTCTAAAATTCCTTCAGACAATGATCATTGAACTTTAGTCTTGTCATTCCTTGTCATTTCCTTCATTTTCATTCTCCTAATCATAGCTAATTTCATGAAAATAAATTTGTGCTATGCAGCATCTCTCTCATAGTAGTCAATCGCGCATTATAGCAACCCTATAGCAACGTAATGTAGTGTCGCGGAGGTTGGCTACTTCAGGACTCCATTTGTGCTGTGCTTACAAGTCGCAACGATTGTAGCACGAATCGCGGACAGAATCATATCGAAATTGTAGACAAAATCGCAGCATCACGGCTGCTTTCCTGTCTCTCCTTGTAAAAATCAACGGTTGATCATCAAAGAAAACCAACAAATATACTTGAAATAATAGAGCTGGTGTTGATTGATAATGGACATAATTTCGGATGGAGATCCTATTATGATACTTACCAACATTATTACTAGTGTTTAATTTTTATACATTGATAATATAAATTTTTTTTACACTATTATTTAATCAAATTATTCAATTTGCATGACTTTTCAAGTTGTGGATGAAACTTTATCACGTTTACTAATATGACAATAAATGAATGAATTCACTACATAGAAATTAAATTCTCATTTCTATTAATATATCAATTTCATTTATACACTTGGATTTAGATTGTCCCAAAAGAATAAGAGAAATATTTTTCAACATTCGCTGCTTTGTACTCTATAGAAACTCAATCTATCACCCTTAAGTTTTGTGGAACGCTCATTTTAACATCATCCACTTCATTCCCCATCCTTATATTTGGATACACACTCAAAGACACTTACTTTTTGAATTTACAAATAACACTACCCTTATCCCTTGCTCCAGTGGTTTTTGGCATAATCTATATAAATTGCTGCCTTTGACCCACACCCATAAACGTATGTTCTTATCCAACATAATATCATCATAGCAAAATCAGTAGCCTATGGTGGAAGAAACAAAAATCATGAGTATAAATTTTTAGATTCGTAATCACTTACTGTGTGATTTGTTTTTTTATATAACTTGGTACACAAATTTACACAACAAGGATATGATTTACCATCCTTCCTTCAACTTGGGGTACAGCCCACAGATATCTTGCCATGACTCACTCCAACACCAATATGCAAACACTTTTTTCTCCATATTTTGAAATTCTTATATACTTGTTCAATTGTTTCTGATATCACATCTTAACTGCTGCTCAATTTTCACAGCAGTACTGGAATTAGAATCAGAGGGACCGAAACAGAACAATAGCTGCTACGATCAGCAATGCAACAGTACATACTAATGCCTGCAAGATTATCACGATGGCATTTAGAAAAAGCAGCAGCAAAGTGCACTAAACTAATACATAACATCTGCACTACACTAATCCATATTTTGAAGTTCCAATTAGACTTGTTCCCTTAGAAGTTCAGAAAATGCATGTTTGAACTTTGAACCATGGAGGCTTGACATATGAATGGGAGCTTCAACAGGTTTATCTTAGATTTTAGATCCAAGCTAAGCTAGCTAGCTACACCCAACTTCACTTGTTAAAAAAAAAAAAAAATTGATGATGAACCTTATTCTAGTTCAATTTGACTTCTCTAAAATGAGAAAGTTGGTAAATCTTTCTAGTCCATAATGGTTAGATGTTGCAAAGGCTTGCATGAGTGGATGAACCTTAAACTAGTTCATAATGTTTAGATTTTGCAAAGGCTTGCATGAGTGCACGTGAGCATGCACAAACACAAATAAACAATAAGAGAGAAGCTAGAGAGGGATGGGAGAGAGATTACAGCAATTGCAGATGCTCCTAGGCCTGCCCGTTCCCTAGGATCCTTCCGATAGTAGTTACCAAAATAGAGAATTGTCGCATAGTACCACAGAGGTGGACATAGAAATCCAAAAAGAAATCTGTAATTAATAAACAAAGCCATAAGACGAGATATTCACCAAGAGAAAGCCATAAGGAATTGGAGAATGTAGTTGATAAATTACTTACGAGAACCATCCAATTCCGCATCCATAACACGGAAGGGGTTTGTCATAAAGTCCCGATTGGAAGTCCTCGGGGTCTCTTATTAGGGTATATTTTCCCTTTTCTTCATCTGCAGCATCTGTTCCTTGAGCTGCCACAGAAATTCTCAGCATTTCAGGGAACTTGATTTAACAATTTTAGAGATGCATATTGTTAGAATCTGTAAATATCTGTAATTAGAAATATTATATCTGTAATTAGGAAAAATATATATTTGTAATTATAGTGTATTTATTGCATAGTATTTATATATACTCTTCGTTATGCAGTTGAAACACGGATTCCTCATGACTTTCTCTCTTTCTTTGTCTCTCAACACATATAATGAGATACATTTGTGTAGGTGTGCTGTTTAGGCAAACAAAAAAGGACTCGCACTGTAATCAGTTGTTTATAATAAGACATTCTTGTACATTATCAATGAATTTGTTACCTAACCCTCCGTGGGATCTTATTCTTGAAAGAGGAGTAGCTGACTGACCAAAGCTATTAGTATATGT
Source organism: Dalbergia oliveri (assembly GCA_030441495.1). Classification (NCBI taxonomy): domain Eukaryota; kingdom Viridiplantae; phylum Streptophyta; class Magnoliopsida; order Fabales; family Fabaceae; genus Dalbergia; species Dalbergia oliveri. The sequence goes on from JAMLFY010000009.1 coordinate 14,281,127, forward strand.
TATAGTCCATAGTAAAGTGAGCTCATTGAATTATAGTAAGACGAAAACCAGGTCCCAGGATCCAACTCAAACAACAATGGGTATGATTATAAAGGGATTTGCGTAGTTATGTAGAACATAAGCACAACGAGGCCACTGAAAACCAATGTATAGTAATGATTGTTACCTAATTATACGAAGAGAAACGTGTTCTTTTTAATGGCAGGGTTGTAAGCCAAAATAGAGCACAACTCCATCAGAAAAATAACTGCCTACTTTGTTAGATGTTGAACAATTACATGTAATAAAGTTTAGTCTTGAGCACAATATATTCACCTCATCCCTCAGGAAAAAAATAAAATGGAAAATATGGTCTAAATTTTTTGAAGCCATGGGCATAATAGTCCTTGTCTTCCACTCTAAATAAAGTGTGCGAGCAAACAATAGATGAATATTTATCAAACTATTCCTCATTCCCGGTATATTGACATATCTTCAATTTTCATAGAAATTCATTACCCTTAAAAGTTGAATAACTTCGAGCTGATGGTCTTAGAAGATCAAGATGCTTATCAGAGACTGATGTTGCCAATTCCACGCCATTTCTCAAATCAACAGTCTCTTCCATAGCAGCATCTGTGACATCAAAGGAAATAACATCCATGGTAAGTGTGTTGAGTTGCATTGTTTCTTCTTAGTTCCAGATATCAAAGGAAATAACATTCATGGTAAGTGTGTTGAGTTGCATTGTTTCTTCTTAGTTCCAGATGCCCCTATACATGTCAAGAATGCAGTTATATTCCACTCATCAGAAACTGCTGAGTAGAGGTAACAAATCTTGTTTCCATGAAAAACCATGCTTTCCATGCTAATTTAATTTATGTTGGAGCAAGTATATATATTACAGCCCAAGACAGAATGAATTATTGTCTTTCCCTGCAAATTTATTAGCCGAAGGATTAATGTCAACAATTGGGCATGAAGGACACATGATGTCATAAAACTATTTCATGCTTTTAGCTGTTTATTTTTAACCTGTCAATATAATAGTAACAATTTTAATCAACTTGCAGCAATAGAAAATTATAACATAATTTCTTAAATTATCCAAATGAGGACAAACTTCATGTATGGCAAATTATGACCAGATATAGTTCAAATCTCAAATTTCTCAAACAAATCACCCCAGTGCCAATATATTTGAAAATTAGAATAAATTCTCATGGTTGTGACAGTGGCATATATGAGAATGATCAATACTGAATCAGAAAAATCAATACAAGACGCCAAATTCTGCATATTGGATAAGCTGTTTTCTTGATTTATCCAGCTAAGCTTTTTGCAATTGTATTTAGAGGAATTAGATGCTTAATAATATTAATATTTAATAAGAAAACGTTTTGAGTACCTTTATCCATAGAATTCGGAGCTAGTTTGCAGATTCAAGCCTTCAGCAACACTCAAAATCCTGTTTCACAAAATCCAATAAGATCTTAGACAAAATCTTGATTTATGAGACCAGCATGTTTCCCTTTAGAAACAAACAAAAGAGAAGAATACATAAAATTTCCAAGATATGGAAGTACATGCAAATTACAATATCCAGTTGTTCTGAAGGATTGAGAAATTCTACTTATCCTTCAGACCATATCAGGATTGCTATATGTTACAAAGAACCCTTGTTTATGGATTCCCTGCAGAGGCAGGAGCCTTTGAATTCTAAGAATTGATATTTATGAGACCAAAAACGTTTGAATGGGCATAACATTTACTCATCCAAAACCCCAATCATGACAATTAACAAACTGATCTTGCATTGTGTTGCAATAGGAAGCCAAACCAGAACCAAAGGTGGAAAACATCTGCATAAAGATAGCAATCATAAATCTCTCTCTAAAAGTTAAGCTAATGAACAAAGACATATGAATAATTTTATAGATAACATGCCCTTCACTAATGAACATTTTATCAGAATGAGAGATAATAAGGATTGCTGACTATTACATAAAGGTCTGATATAATATTATGGTTTTCTCAAAAACTTAAGCTGATAAACCATATGAATGATTTTATATCTAACAAAAGATCTCAATTCAGAATTTCAGCTCACTTAAAACCCATTGACATTCTATTACGTGACAAAACATGTAGGAAAATAACATAATAGAAAGAATTATAGAAATTAATGGTAAGAAGAACTAAAATTTCTTAATCCTGGGCAACCTTAAAGAAATAAAAGCTCTGAAAGATGGCAAAGAGAATGGCTTTTATGCTGCATGAAGAATTCCCAGAAGGAAAATGAAACACCCATTAAAGAAAGGCAAATATAGAACTAAACAAAAGTCAGAAAACAGAGCAAATAAAAGAAAAACTCGCCTTGTAAGAGCAACAAGAAGTTCCACTGATCAGAAGGAAGAAAGGAACAGAAAATAACTTAGAAAAGAGAAGGGCTTTGCATTGGATTATAGGTTTTCCAAGGTGATAAGCAATTGCTGCTAACCTTCAACATTATGCAACTCGAAGCTGAATAGAATTGACTATGTTCTTGTCTTCTTTTTTGGTGTCTTAAAATAATATATGGATACTCAACCAATCAATAAAATAAAATAATATATGAATTTGAATGATAAATAAAAATTAAAAATTCTGTCTTCGAATTTTTCTTTTTATTTTTTGGTGATATAAATTATCTTTATTACAAAAAAAGAATAATTATAAAACACAAACTCCCTGCAGAGCGAAAGTAAAATTATGTATATTTATCCTCTTCATACTTCATCAGGTGGAAGTTTTGTATAATGGACTGTTATTTATAAAATATAATAATCATACATTATGCAATTCCTTTATTAAAGAAGGCATTTTAGTTATTTACGGCTTACGCAGCCTCCTATCTTTGGCTGTTGCCTCTTTTTTGTCTTCAGTGTCATTTTTTATGGTAAAGTTCCTTCAATGTCTTCGTCCAAATTTTTAAATTTAACCTTTTATGTGTGAAAATGATAACCATTGAAACTAAATTGTCTTTTGGTTGTTGTGAAATCATTTTCCCCTTAATTTTTTTTTCTACGAATAACAGTATAATAATTACTTAAAAACAATCGCCACCTAATATTGAGTATGCAATGCCAATGCATATTAAACAAAATAACAAAATTTCTTTTGCTTTACTCATCTAAAATTGTCCGTTGATGCCGTCATCCACGGTTGAATTGTGTTAGAGAGTATCATTCATTAATTTTTTTTTCGACAATGTAATCTAGTTTCGATAATAGTGTATTATTCATTCATTGATTAAAATCTGAAATGAGTAAAATACACATATCCTACATGAGTTATTAAAAAATAACGCTTTACTCTATTTTTTTCATTTTTATGATACACTCTACTCTTATTTTACAGATTACACTTCACCCATTTTTCCAAGACTTGTTTCACATTTTTGCATTACTAGACATGATAGGATGAATGGATATTATACATTAAGTTGTTATTTGTTGTTTAGTGCATATAACATATGGTAGAAATTTATTGAGATTTTATATAAAGATTTAAAAATAGTTGTTAACTGTATTTTATTCAAATGAAAATGTTAAATAATAAAAAACTTACTTAAGTTTTATATTATTAATATGTCATAATTGTTAATTTTTGGATGAATAAGTCAGTTATATTAATTTATTTCATCTTATAATTATCATGATTTATATAAAAAATTCTGTAATTTTTTTAAAATATGTAGCATTATTCTTAAAAAAATAGTACGATGGTGGGTTATTTTCACACCATTAATGCATTGATGAAAAACACGATAGTTATGACAAGAGAAAGAATCGGAACCCATTTCTTTATTGCTACGAAGAATTAGGTTGATTACGACTGCATGCATTTTATATATTCAGTTCACATCTCATCTTATTGAAGATATTATGAAATAACTCATTTAATCAATGGGTAAAGCAGGGGCTCAACAACGAACATAATTAGTAAATAACTCAAAATGAATCAAATATCAGGAAAACTGAACACGTCTCTAAGTAAGTTGGCTTCACTTTGAGAGAGTGGCTATCACTATTCCTATTTAGCTATTATTACTCTCTATTAATTACTATAATGTGTACCATTAGTAAAATGTCCTTAAGGTTTTTTTAATAGTTAATAAATTATTTATTTTTCAAAACCAAATTAAGAATTATGTATTAAAATCTCAATTAACACCAAAAAATATATATAAAAAAGATATTGAGAAATTTGGTTAAATTGATTAAAAGACATATTAGACAATATCATATAATAAATCCAATTTTCAACCTACAAAAAAAAAATACAATTTTCAAAACATTGATATGAAAAAGCATATAAGTTCATCATTTCTAATAAATCATTGCTCTGCAACAAGCAAGTAAATAGAAAATTATAGTGATAATTATTAAATCTTATCAAAATGAATTAAAGCATCAACTAAAATATATAAAACACACAAATCACAAAGATAATGCATGATAAGCTCTTTAAGAGCAATTTTATAGATAACAACATTAACGCTTAATTTCATTTATGACTATAATTAAGAGTATTTTTATTTACAAGTCTAAAAAAACATATTTTTTGGTTATGTTCGAATAGAAATAACCGCAAGTGTTGGCTAGGGGTGCTGAAAATAAAAACGTAAGTTTTTTTTTTCCGTAAACAATAGCTACCCGCTCACTTGCCCTCTTTTTCATAAACAATTCAAGATGGCAGGTCAAAAGTTAAGATGTTGCATAAACAGCGACCCATTCTTTTTATAATAATAATAATAATAATGTTAACTTGATTTTTTTTCACCTGTGTTAACTTGAGTTTGATATCCTACATATGCTTTCAAATTTCATTTTTCACGTAAAAATTCTTTTTTATGGAAATGGTGTAATTGTGTGAAGGTTGATCTTCGATTGTCGCAATTGCGAAGTGATTAAAGTAGCAATGCAGTAGCCAATTATCCAGCACTGTCAATTTGCTCTATATCTTCTAATTGATCTATATCCAACGCCGTCAACAAGTGCAAATTAAAACAAAGCTAACTATTAAAACAATGTTAAAGGTATTTTAGAAATACTACATATAAGAGCAATTAATATGAAGTGATAACAGACAAATAGGAGTGACAATAGTCACTCCCTCACTTTAATATTTATAAACATAATCTACCTAAATATAATAACCAAATGGAATGTTTCTATCTCAATCTCAATCATATTCTTGAAGACAAACAAAAAGCAAAGGGAAAATAAAGCCTTCACTCCACCATTTATTGCGTGCCGTTTGATCTGAATTAGAAGGGATTATTCTTTACACTTCTTTCTGTATAAAGGGAAATTAAAGCCTTCACTCCACCATTTTGTCTATGATGCATCGGATAAAATATAGCATATCACACATAAAGTCTTTAGCTATATTTATAAAGTATAGTTAAATTATTTTATTATACTTCTAAGTTTTGAATGTATTTAGCTACAATTTATAAATGGGGCTTAACACCTAGTATGTGATACACTACACTTTATCTAGTATAACATAGATTTCACCACAAATAATACCTTCTGTCCCCAAAAAAATAAAAAAAAATCTTCATAAGTCATAATAGATTCAAGGTTACATTACTCTCGTGATATAGCACATGTTAAGTACTAGAGTTATCGAAATAGAATAACACAAGTAAAATAGAGTTGAAAAAATTGAAACTGACATAAAATATTAATGTGGAAAGTCCTCTAATAATAAGTGAAAAACTACGGGCAAAATTGAAAAGAAATTTTACTATGTGAAAGATAAACTTACATCTCTCTAAATATAATGAGAAAATCGTAACACCCTTTCTTATCATAGGGAAATATATATTTCTCTATAAAAATAGAAGAAACATGTAGAAGATACTATTTATATATTTTTTCTCTGGAGTAAGATGCTTTTCGTTGTTGTTCTAATGCAAAAAAAAAAAAAAAACATTGAGGAGCTCTCTATTTATAGCTAAGCCTTCTTTCTTGCAATAAATGAAGGAAACTAAAATTTCTTTACAAATCTTTGACATATGCACTGCACCAAAATATGTAGTAATTCTTGACTTCTTTTTGATAAATGAAAAAACAATAAAACTTCTCCTGCAAGTCTTTATGCACCGAAATATGGTGTATCATTTGTTGACTTTAGCCACAAAAGTGGCTTTATGCATTCTCAATCTCCCACTTAAAGTCACTTTTGATGAGCTTTCAAAACCTTTTCTCATTTTGTCGATTCCATACTACCTACATTTTTTATAGGCCATAGGAAGATCTACACTATTTGAACTTGTCATGTTGATCGACTTTGTCATGATATCTGCTAGGTTGTCTTTAGTATGAATTTTCTGCCCACATTCCCTCCTTCTACTACTTCTCGAATAAAGTAATATCGAACCTATATGAGCTTTGTCCTAAATGAAAGGCTAGATTTCTTACAATGTGCAAGACACTCTAATTGTCATAATACACAATAATCTTCAGCTGTTTATGACCAAATTCCTCCATTAACCTTTGAATCCAAATAGCTTCCTTGCAAGCTTGTGTAGCTGCCATATATTTAGCTTCTTGTAGGACAGAGCTAGAACAATTTGTAACTTATAACCAGCTCATAGCTTCGCCTAAGGGTGATTACATAGTCTATAGTAGATTTCCTTTTATCAAGATCACATGCAAAATATGAATCAACATATCCTCTAACAATGAACTCTAATCCTCCAAAACATAATGCAACACCTGAGGTTCCTTTAATATATCTCAGGATCCTCTTAACAACGTTCCAATGCTCTTTACCTAGATTTGCCATAAACCGAACTAACTAACTCAACTGCTTGAGCAATATTTGGCCTAATACAAATCATATCATACATAAGGCTTCCCACCACTAATGCATATGGTACATTTCCATCCTCTTTGCTTCACTATAAGGACACATACTTGAGGATAATTTGTAATTCATAGAAAGTGGGGTAAAACTGGCTTACAATCTTTCATGTTGAAGCGTCGCAAGATTTTCATCAAGTAATTCTCCTGTGAAAGCTAGATCTTCCTATCCTTTCTATTTCGGTGAATTTGCATCCCTAAAATCTTGTTTGTGGGTCCCAAGTCCTTCCTATCAAACTCCTTTGCCGATTGTGCCTTCAATTCTTGGATTCAATCTTTGTTGGGGCTTACCACCAACATGTCATACACATACAATAGCAAGATAATAAAATCATTGTCACCAAATCTTTTGTAATAGTATGTACAATGGTATGAACTAAACTCTGTTTGTCGAGGCGAATTATAAAGGAATCAAATCTCCTATACCAACACCTTGGCGCCTATTTTCGTACAGAGATTTGGTCAACCTGCAAACTAAGTTTTCTTTTGGTTGCTCCACAAAGCCTTCTGGTTGAAGCATATAAATATAAGTCAAATATAGCACACATAGCCAGCACTACTCTAATAATGGGAAGTCTGACAATTAGAAAATATCTCATTGAAATGAATACCATCTTCCTATGCAAATCATTTGACCACCAGTCTTGCACGATATCGTTCCACATGATCATTGCCATCTTGTTTGATTTTATAGACCAATTTATTTCCAATGGCTTTTTGACCTTTTAGAAGTGCAATAAGTTTCCATGTCTTGTTCCTATGCAAGGCCTCTATTTCTTCCTACATTGCTCCATACAAGAAAAGCATCTGGACTACTCAAAGCCTCCTCAAAGGTTGATGGCTTTCCTTCTTTTATTAGAAGACAAAATGCATCGTGATTTTCCATAACATAGTCTAAGTGCCATGATAGTGGTCTTGTTTGGCATGATGATCAACTAACTTTTGTATCATTGGTCTCATTTTATACTTGTTCTTCATGTTCTAGTTTTGCTTTAGAATCATCTTATCCAGATTTCTCACCTATCTAAGATCATTGTCTCCTTAACATTGCTATCATTTCTTTCTTCACTTTCCAGTTCATTTTTGCAAATATAACATCCCTCTGACAATAACCTTGCAAGAAATGGGATCTGACAAGTGATACCCTTTACACGTTAGCATAATCTAAGAATATACATTTCCTAGAATTTGGGTTCAACTTTATTCTTTATTGGGAGTTGTACATCACATATGCAGGACATCTGAACACATGTAGAGGAGATAATTCTCGACTGCTGTTCCACATCTCCATTTGTGTCTTTAAACCAATTATTGTTGATACGGATTAATCACATAACGACGGTTTTGACTCCTGTTGCCCATAAAGACTTGGTTAAACTTGTTGTTCTCAGCATAGCTCTTGTTCCTTCTAGGAGAGTCCTTCCATTTGTTCTACTACACCATTTTATAGAGGAGTATGTGCAATCGTGAATTACCTTTGAATACCCTCATGCTTGCTAAATGCTAGAAATCTCCATCTGTATATCTCCTCTATTGGCTGTCCTCAAACACTTGATCCTCTTTCTAGATTCAAGTTCTACTCTTGCTTTGAAATCCCTGAATATTGGAAACACATATAGCTTCTTCTTGAGTCTTTTGGAGTAGTCATCAATGAATGATGCAAAATACTTTGCTCGTCCTAGAGATATTTCTTCGACTCCAACATTAGAATGAATCAAGTTAGGAATATGCTTAATCAAGCAATCGATCTACCAAACTTCTATCTATGTTGTTTGCTTATAACACAATGCTCACAAAACTTAAGTTCACTGATTTGAGCCTAAGATTGAGATTACGTTCTGCAAGAATCTTCAAACTACATTCCGACATGTGGCCTAGTTTGTGATGCCACATCATCATTGTTTCTTCTTGACTTGCTCATGCTACTGATGCATCTGCCTCTTGCAATGTATCTCCTTGAAGCTTGTATAGATTTGCCATAGTCTTTTCTACTTTCATCACCACAATAGAACCTTTAACAACTTTTAAGATTCCACCTTCAATATGGGTCTTACACCTGAGGTCATCTAGTTGCCCAATAGACAATATATTCTTCTTCAAGCCCTTCACATATTGCACTCCTTGAATTATGCAAATGGAACCATCAAACATTTGTATTTTGAGGTACCAACATTAGTAATTTCTAAGGCATGATCATCTCCCATGAACACAGGTCCTTTGAGACAAGTTCATAATTACCTATTCTTGAAAAAGAGTCCAACGTAAGAATAAGGAAGATAGATTGGAGAGTTCAAAGTAATTAGAGGCGTTGTTGGTGATGAAAGGAAGATCAATAGAGCGTGACTCCGGTAGGAGTCATTGTCATAGTAGATTAAAGTCAAGAAGAAGAAAGAACTTCAAATGCTACCGATGTGGCATGAGAAGGCACCTATCCAGCAAGGCGGCAATTGGTTCTAAAGGCGATAAACGGCTCGTTGATATTTGGATAATGGATTCAAGAGCAACATGACACATAACTCCATGCCTTGACTTGGTGATTGAATGATAGTATAAAAGTGTTTTATCCCATCAATGCATTAAGATTAAACTCATTTTATATTTATTTTGCATGTTTTAATCATGTGTGTGTGCATGCGCCATACCGATATTGTAGCAAAACTCGTTCCCGTATCGATGCAACCTAGTTGCCAACCACACGTCTTAGATGTTTAGGATGTGTTCACAAGATTAGTTTAGAAGGAAAAGGAGGGAAGGAAAGATTTATGAGGGTTTGAACGTGTTCATTTATTTTTAGAGGGAAGGGTGTTTGAGAATTTTTGCTAACTCCTCAAAACCCCTCAAAATCCCTATTTTATAGTTCCCCCAATTTGGGGATTTTAAACCAATTATAATTTAATTTACTATATTATCCCTATTAAAATATTAAAATACAATTATACTAATATTAATATAAAGCATATTAACTATAATAAATTAATTTAATGAAGAATAAAATTGTAAGAATATATTATAAGCTCTCTATTTCCTTTTCCTTGTCAATTTTAAACTCGTGAACAAAGTTGGTTGATAGCTGTTTGACAGAGTTCTGGTGGCCACGAGGTTTTCTTCTTCCTTCTCTCAAGCGGAATGGTTTAGGAAAACACACAGAGTCAATAAACATGCACCACTGAACATGTTCATGATTAAGAATGCTATTGCTGAGCTCATGCTCCAAAAATTTGTATGCTTGTGTTTTAGAATCATGTCACATAGATTGTAAGGTGAATTTCAAGTATAAATGCATTAACATGCAAAATATCATTGTATGCATCCAAGTGTTACCAAAAAGAGAGGATTATGGTGAAATATCACCTAGAAATTGATTTATTTGATGAGAGATACTTCTTAGGATTTGTTCCCTATCATGATGATTGTTTGCGGTTAAGCTCATTATGCCAACGTTGGTGGAGTGGGCTTGTTTGCCCCATGATGGTCGCCAATGTTCTTACCAGCAAATCCAATAAGGATGCAAGTTCCTCTCATCGTCCAAGAGAGCGAGATGAAGTATCTATAAAGACACTCCGATATTCAAGTTAGTGAACGATTAAGGCATAGAGTGGTAAAAGAGTAGTATGTATTCAGGTTGCTATACCTGGCATTGAGCCTCTAATATAGTGGGAGATAACCGATAAGTTAGGAAGTAATCTTCTCTGAGTAGGTGAGATATTCCTAGGATTTAGTAGAGATTAGATATATTCTATATTTATAGGAAATATAATATGATAATGAGAGATTCCGTAAACAAATAGGAGATCTTGTATAATCTAGTAGCCAGTCTAGGAGATACTCTAGGCTAAATGATAAAGAATCTCTAGGAGCCACTATGCCACGTGAGCGAGTCGTGGGACCCTTGGCCGAGTTCTTAGAGATTCAGGATCTCTGGCCCATATTTCTAGTCCAGGACATTTATAAATTCTTAAAATAATTTTATACGGATTTAATTTTTATCCATCAATAGTGTAAAATTTGTTACACAATTATTTAATCATGTATTGACACATTAGCCATAGTAGTTGACTCTTTCACCAAATGCTTGAATTGCAAACCAAAAATTTTGATTGAATAATAGTATAAAAATGTTTTATCCCGTCAATGCATTAAGATTAAATTCATTTTATATTTATTTTGCATGTTTTTTAATCATGTGTGTGTGCATGCGTCATCCGATAACGCAATGAAAACTCGTACCTGTATCGATGCAACCTAGTCGCCAACCACACACCATAGATGTTTAGGGTGTGTTTACGGATTGGTTTAAAAGGGAAAGGAGGGAAGTGAAGATTTATGGGGGTTTGAACGTGTTCATAAGTTTTATTTTTAGGAGGAAAGGGTGTTTGAGAATTTTTTGCTAACCCTCAAAACCCTTCAAAATCCCTATTTTATAGTTTCCCTAATTTGGGGGCTTTAAACTGATTATAATTTAATTTACTACATTATCCCTATTAAAATATTAAAATATCATTTATGCTAATGTTAATATAAAGCATATTAACTATATCAAATTAATTTAATGAAGGATAAAATTGTAAAAATATATTATAAGCCCTCTATTTCCTTTTCTTTGTCAATTTCAAACTCGTGAACAAAGTTGGTTGAATCCCTTTAAAATCCTTCCTTCCCTTTTCCTTCATTTTCCTTTTGATAACTTTAGCTTGGTTTTCTTCAAAGGGGACTGCTCACCTATAGTTGTAGGTCAATAGTTTTTCCATTGCCTATAGCATCTAATAGAAATTTAACATGTGGATGATGGTCCAATTAATTTCAAAATGAAAAGAAATAAATTACTTATTTATCCCTTTTTCACATCCATCATGTCCTATCTCTCTCCCTTCCTGTTGGTTCCTTACCTTCTTTACTAATCCTCATAGCACCCACCCTCATATTTTCTTGCTATCACTCTCAATCTTCTCCATGTGCGCCACACACGGTGGCTTCGACATTCCTGGAGGGCACATCAAAACCTAGTCACCAAATGCACAAAAAAAAAAATTTAAAAAAATACACACACAACACAAAAAGAAAACACAAAGAAAGATAACAACTTTTAGCAATAAAAAAGACCCAGAAGATAGTTTATCGTTCCATTGACTTTAATCCCAAAAAGAAACATTTTTGATAGATTTATGCAACAGGATAGGTGAGAGGGATGAGATTTTCTATTTTTGTTGTTACCTTTTATGATCTTGTTGGTGCCTCCAACAGTGTGTGAGTCCAACTCTCTTTTGCCGGGCCTTGCTTTTGTGGGCGAAGGTCCTTTGAGCACTGTTTATGGGGTTGAAAAATGGGGTTGAGGAATGCTGATGCTTCAAGCTTTTTTAGTGGTTATAATTGTTGAAATTTTGTGTTTTCCTTTTTTTCTTTTATGAGCCCAAATTTTTCAATTTTGATTTTTTTTTGTTGTATGTTTTTTTTGGGCCGAACAAGACAGAGGAATCCTAAGACCTGTTTGGTTTAAATTTCCAGTTTTAGTTTTAGAGATTTTTCAGAATTTTCCTTCACAAATTCTAGAAAACTGGAAAGTGAAAACTAGAAGCTAAAAACAGCTCTAACATTTTCATGATATTGTTTCTTGATTCTACATTTGTAAAACTAAAAGATCTCATCTCATGGTTGACTTGAGCATGGCCACTGTGCTGCGTAAGTTATCATGTTTTATTATCATTACCCAGTGGTTGATCTGGTGCTTCTTTCCTGTATGATCATCTCGTGGTTGAGTAAGTAGCTATCGGCAGACAGAGTCAAAGAGATAGAATAGAAGGGAGGAAGAAGGGGTTGGTTGGAATGGAAAGTGGAAAAATGGGCAAAGTAGTAATTTAATTTTTTATTTTGAAATTAATTAGATTTATTATCCACGTGTCAATTTTTATTGGCCAATTGTAAAAACTGTATTGACTTACAAATGTTGCATTTGCACGTGAGAACGAAAAAAGTAATTTTGTTTTTTGGGTCAACACGAAAGAAGTAGTTGGAGAAGAAAAAACGACAGAGGAGGAAGACTGGGGCGCGGTTAAGAAGAAAAATATAGGCCGACGAGTTTGTAAAGTCAACAAAACTTGTCAAACTTCAACCCTTAGTGCTCCTTTCTCCACTACGTCAATGGTGCCTCTTCTTCCCAGCCAATTGCAAATAAAATTTTAGAACCACTAAAGCTTTCATTATCTTGGATGCACACTTATGTATAACAACCTCTTAGTCATATAGACTATACACACTCATATATTAATATTAATATTCAGTTATTCGTGTAAAACATATTCATTGACCATACTTAAATCTTCCCATAAAGTCTTTTCATGGTCTCGGACCAGAGCTTTGGAAACCACCCCCCCCCCCAAAATTTGGATACCATAATCATGAAGAAAGGATGCTTAGGCCCGAGTCTCAAGCTCACTGTTCCTTCATCAGATGAGGCTTCTTTTGCCAAGTTCCTGTGAGTGATCTCTCTCTCTCTCTCTCCCTCCTTGTGTGTGAATGTGAGCTTGTTTCTTGTGTTTGGCTTTGGCTAACTTGGAATTGTGTGTGTATCTGAGGGTATGAGGTTAGGACTGAAAGCGGCACGTTTATGGATGGGAACTTGCTTGTCAATAAGGATGGAGTTCTAATTGTCTGTCAGACTGAAGTGGAAGCTGTACGTAACATATATATATATATATATATATATATATATATATATATATATATATTCATTTTGCACATTTATTATTATTTTTTTTTGTGTTTGTGCCGTCTTTTTCTTAAAAAAAATTATTTTATTCAGTAGATATCCAATTGGGTTGGTGGATTATTTCTTCTTTTTCATTTGATATCTAGGAGTCAAAGAAAGGCAAGAAGAAATTCCTGAATATACAGCATTTTTTTGAATTTTTTTTAATCAGATGGAACATTTGGTTGTTTTTCCCTTTATAATAAGATATTGATTAGATTATTAAAATAAGTGATTTAATTTCTTCCCTTACATGCGTTTTGTGTATGAATAAATGGTGGTTATACTGGAATCTCATGAATTAAAAGAATGTTTTCATCAGACATCATCCACCATCTGAACCGTACCGCTAAACAAATTTCGTTTTGTTCATTAAAAGATTGTTTTTAATTTCGTTTGAATTCCATCTTCTTTTCTGCCAGATTGTTGTGTGAATTTTCAGAATCAAAAGTTTCATCATTTTTTTCCAATTTCGATGCTTCTTTTAGTTTATGATTGATTCACATGTTAATCACGGTAAAAAAATCACCAATCTACGCTTTACATTGTGAAAATTCCTAGGCATACGTCTATGGTGATTAAAATATTCTCAGAATTACGTTGATAATCAATTCCTAAGCCAAGATCTAGTCCCCTAAAAAATTAAATAAATAAATACATTGCTAACATGGTATATTGATATTACCTTGTTTTGATTGTTGCTATCCAACTGAATGTTATAATCACAGTTGCCCATAGGACTGCATTTGAATTTGTGCAAATTGTTCATAGCTTTTCACGTTAAACTCCATTCATTGTAATTTTTGGTACAATGATGGCATGTAAATTTAAATCAGGGATTTCCTGCATATTTTTGTTTGGTTACAAATCAAACTCACAATACTTATGAAAAGAGATTCACATGCTGGCTGAGTTCCGATAATTCGTTTATTTGAGTTTAATATGTTTGTTACTTTCAGTCACCCCCTGTTAGGCCACAAGACAACCAGTTAAGTTTGGCAGACATTGACACAATCAAAGTGATTGGAAAGGGAAATGGAGGGATAGTGCAATTGGTGCAACACAAATGGACTAATCAGTTTTTTGCATTGAAGGTTTACTTGCTGCATATGTACCTTGCTTTGAGTTTGCATCTTATAGTTCTTTCTTTCTTTTTTTTTTCTGGATAATTTTATTTATTTGTACTGGCATTGTTGACCCAGTATTTCACAATTTCAAAGATTAAAACTAAAAGCCATTCTCATTTTCATTTGAATTCTTAGAGACCTTGAACCTTAGCTTATTTATTATGATATATACAAGTCGTTTTAATTCACCTGCAGTCACATTGTTGGTCAGGGGAACAATATTATTGCAATATGGTTTGTTGTCCATTATGTCAGAACATCATCTTGTTCACCCAACATTGGGCATTTTAATTTCACTGAACATATTTACTGAGATTTGGGTCTGTTCCTTTGGAAGTTTTATACTTTAGTCAATAGCAACGGGACAAATTTAGATTAAGGTCAGAACAAAGAAGGCATCTGCTAGAGTCATAATTTCTTGTTTGTTGTTCATTCTGTGCATTTTCTTATTTGGAATTAGAACAACTGCCGGCTAATAAGTCCCATATTGGTTTAACATTAGCTTCAAAGGCCTCTGCATCTTTATCATTATCTTAAAGGTTTGTTTAGGTAAATGACTTATTTAAGTCCATATCTAAAGGTAACTTATGAATAAGTTATTTGTATTTAGATACATAGTAACAAATGTATTTATTTTAAAGCGTTTTGAAAAGTGCTTTATGAGAAGTTAAATATTTTAACTTCTGAAAAAACACTAAAAATTACTTTTTGAATAATAATAAGTGATATAGTCAAATAAGATAAATGTGACATTTTACTTTCAGAAAGTTAAAAAAAACATAAGCACTGTTATCCAAACGGGCTAGGTGCTTGCACTTATGAACTAGTTTCCTTTTATATGATATATCTTATTATATACTCCCATTCAACTTTGTCCATTTGCCCCTTATGAAATATGATGCATTCTCCACAATTCAGGAAATCCGCATGAACATTGAGGAGCCTATGCGCAGGCTGATAGCACAGGAGCTAAAAATTAATCAGTCATCACAGTGTCCTTATGTTGTTGTCTGCTACCAATCATTCTACAATAATGGGGTCATATCAATCATCTTAGAGTACATGGATGGAGGATCCTTAGAAGATCTTCTAAACAAAGTCAAAACAATTCCAGAGCCATATCTTGCTGCCATCTGTAAGCAGGTGAGGAGTAAGTTGTTGCATTTCAGCCTACACCTAAGGTTCTTTTATCTGCATGCCTAACTAGACTTGATCCCTTTCTTGTATTTATTCTGCAATGTAGGTACTGAAGGGCTTAGTATATCTTCACCATGAAAAACATATCATCCACAGGGACTTAAAACCTTCTAATTTGCTGATAAATCATAGAGGGGAAGTTAAGATAACTGACTTTGGTGTGAGTGCAATCATGGAAACTACATCTGGTCAAGCAAATACTTTTATTGGCACATACAACTATATGTCTGTGAGTAAAATAATAAAATATGCAAATATATTTATCATTTTCCTCTTACCAACTAGATATGCAAATGCAAACCTTTCCCGAAATATAAGTTCACTGTTCTGTTCATTTCACAGCCAGAGAGAATCACTGGAAGCGCGGTGGCTACAACTACAGAAGTGATATATGGAGCTTGGGACTGATACTGCTCAAGTGTGCTACGGGGCAGTTTCCATATACACCACCAGAGGAAAAGTTAGGATGGGAAAATATTTACCAGCTTATTGAAGCCATAGTCGAAAAACCTTCACCTAGTGCTCCATCTGATCAATTTTCTCCAGAATTTTGTTCATTTATCTCAGCATGGTAAATATTAATTATGCTTCAGTAACTAAATGGTGTGAAGTTCTCAAGAATCTTGGACCACCATAAGCATATATATATATATATATATATATATATATTGTGAAAGTGAAAGGAACAAATCTTGGCCATTGGATATTACATGAATGGTTAAGGTTAAACATCTCATTCAATTCTGACTATCTATATGTGTTTTTACAGCTTCAATTTATTCCTTCCATTCTCATAATAAATTACTTCTCTCACTTGAGTCATCCATATATATATAGAGAGAGAGAGAGAGAAGAGCTCGCAAAAGTAGGTGGGAGACACTTTTAAATACTCTTGCAGTTTCCTAGAGCTCATCCTGAAAGTAGTTGGGATGCTAGAGTAGCCTTAATTTTTAAGTAGGATGAGTACGTCGTCAAAAGAAAAACGCATGCCTTACCTCCTTGTGTGAAGCCTTAAATTCACATGTGATTTGAGGTCAATATATCTTAGTGAAATGGGCCCTATCAATTTCACAATCGAACAATTAGTCAACTGACAAATTACTATGATTTAAATGTCAAGTTATGCCTATGAATGACTCGTAATGTCTATGATATGACGTAATGTTCGTGGTCTATCCAACATGGCATCCAATCACCTCGTTACTACTGATGTTGTGAACCAATTTGTTCTATTTTATTTTTCATTATGGCCATTTTGATCTATTTATAAAATAGGATAAATTAGTCTCCAATGAAACAATTTTGCTTAGTAACATGTGACTAGGATGTTATATTGGAAGATAAAGGTAACAAATCAGCTGTTTAATGGCAACGTCATACCATTAACAAACTTTCTTTTAAGAAGAACTAACTTGAAATTTTAAATGATTAGAGAGTAATTTATCAGTTTATTTTCTCTAAATACTGATTTGTCTAATGGCAAAATCAATGGTGACCATTACGGGGGTTTACTCATATATCATGTGTAATTTCATAAAAGGAACCTCCATCTAGGTAAGCAAATTTCAAAGAGTAAATTGGTATGGACAATTAGTATGAAAGAGTTTTACAATCTACATTCGCATCATTTAATGAATTTGTTACATCATGTATTATCAAGCTCATTAAATGATGTAACAACTCATCATTGAGTGACAATGTAAAACATTAACTTCAATTTTAAAAGCTTACCACCTTGAATCACTGTTCCATTGGCTATTTTTTCATACATCACTGCATTTTATGAGGCTTCTAATCCTCCTTGTTCAATCTTCTGTGTTTAGTTTACAGAAAAATCCAAGGAACAGACCGTCGGCACAGGACCTTGTGGTATGTATGAATCTTACGTATATTTGCGTATGCCATGTAAAATATAGAGTAAATAGTCGTTTTCACAGTCTGATTTAAATTCCAGAGACATCGCTTTATCAACATGTATGAGGACTTGGATGCGGACCTTTCAGCATACTTCTCTAATGCAGGATCTACATAGCAACCATATGATACTTGTGGCTTCGAACCCTTAACTCTATTCAGAGACCAAGGCAAAGTGGCTATTCTAATTTGCCCTATGTACAAGGTATTCTTGAATCTAGACCAGTATATAAACAAAGTATGTTAGTCAGTCTGTCATGTACAGCAGGATTTTTGCTTCTATATATTAAGTGGTTCATTAGTGAAAAACTATGTTGCACGGATACTGATACGAGTAATCTATATGACATGAGTATAACATGGAGATATGGCATAAATTGGGTTAAAATAATGTAAAACATGATTATGAGTATTTACAAGTATCAATATCCAATACAATACGTATTTGACACTGACTATTTTGAAGTGTTCATACATCATAACTGTAAACCGGAAAGAATGCATATACACTCATGTTTCGGTGCTCAGAAAGTATACGACTGAATTCTACTTTTCTATTAAAATGGTCCTTGTCCGCTAGCACCGGTTTGCTTAGGAGAGTGAGACATTCTTTCTAAAGCCAATATCGTTCATTTACATATATATTACCAAACTATAATTGTGGGATGTGCATCTTTGCAACCTTCCAGTTTTCAATACTACCTCTGCATCGTGTGAACAGTGAGTACTGCCACCTTATATGTAACCGCAGTTTTGATTCCTTTCTTTCACCACTTGCATACGCCAAAGAAACGACCACCTGAAATTGTGTCCAACAATTTGTTCATAGACTTGTAAATGCGTGTGCCATGAGATTGCACCAGTTCATGAAGAATTCAAATGTTGAAGATTAGAACAAAATTATGGTAAATTCATGATTGCAATACAAAGGGCCAAGACTTCTGTCAACCAAAAAAAAAAAGGGGGGGAATTTGCTTAAGATACAGATGATGGCACAAACTTATTAACGCACGTAATTCATTATGCCAATGTTAAACCAATTGACTATTTTGTATGTGCTTTTATTTGCGCCGATAGCTAGAAAACGAAAATTATATCTTGAAAATATAATTTAGCTTCCTGATGTGGGCAGCGCCACAGTGATAAATTCTTGTACACTGCAAATTTCAATATACATAACTTAGCCCCGGTGAAAAACTCGGGGGCCAAATAATGCTACCAAATGGAAAAATACTAGTAAAACAATAGTATATATCATGTAAATATTCCACGTGAAAGGGCAATCTATTTTATGCTTTTCGCTTGAATTTTCTTTGGCCCTTCAAGTCTACAACAATGACAGAGATGTTATCTTTGCTTCCCCTTTGGAGGGCAAGTCTAGATAGATACTCTGCAGCAGACTGAGCTGCAGGATCAACTCCATGGCCTTGTCCTCCTGTTGGTAAATTGTTGTTGTTGTTATCGCTGCTGATGCCATTCTTCTTATGCCAAAGAAGGATTCGTTTTCTTGCAATGTCAGAGGCTTCTTCATTTGTCATGACATCCCATAAACCATCACTGGCAAGAATAAGGCATTCATCGTTTCTCTCTTGGACAAACATGACTTCTGGGTCTGGAATTATCCATGGTTTCAAGTACCTATCACCTGGTGGTGGACAAGGAGCAAAAAATGCACTTCAGCAAAGATGACTATAATCTAAATAAGGAGAATAAATATTAAAATAAAGGAACTTAGCTTCTTTTGTGAAAGTGGGGTATCTAATTGGCATACAATCTTTTAAAGTATGAATATTATAGTGTATCAATCATGGTGTTTTTGGGTCCCAGAGGGATACAAGAAGATAACAAGAAACATAAACAAAAGAATACTTATAATTTGTTTCCCGTATGGGATAAACTTGATCTAAAAACTGTATGGAAAGTCTACCATTTAAAGTTTCAGCCTTAATTAAAAAAGATACTAAGTTGACTTTGAAAGGTTTGTTTGTTTTCCGGCAACCGACTTTAACAAGAATCCTTACTGATGAGCAGAAAATAATGTTATCCTCCCCTATGTCAAGATGACCTCAGCAACAAGACCATGACAAATGATAGCACCAAAACTTAATAAAACAAAAAAGCAATCAAACCAATTGATTTTTTATCAAGATGTGAACAAGATGCATTTGTTACACAATTTACAGACTTTACTCCCAACCAAAAAAAAAAAAGAACAATTTACAGTGTCATTGCATTATGTGCAGATCTATGTAGAAAAATTTTGATGTGGCACTGCTAAATATAACGACACAGAATTGAGTATACAATTTTGTTCATCTACCTGTATAATTTGGTAATGAAAAACCATGCACAAATACACATACCTATGGACCTTGACACTGCCAAAACACCAAGAACTCGGTATCCATTCCACTGTATGACCCTTCCTCCCGCAGCTTCTATCCTTTCCCACTCATCCTCTCTGTTTGGCTACAAATTGGAAATAAAGTTTCCTTTATCAGATAATTTCAGCTCCCAACAAAAGTTCCAGCAAAACAAACTTTGAAACTGGGAAGGAATGCCTTACTTTGTGGTCAGTAGACAATGGCATGGCTTCTTTTCCGCGACACAAAACTGCTCTTGAATCACCACAATTTGCAACTATTATGTGGGTTTGACTTAAAATAGCAACCACTGCAGTAGAGCCCGCAGTCTCAGGAGAAAGGGGTTCACTACTAGACTCGGAACCATCATCAATGTTGCTTCCCCTTCTAGGTGCACGGAGCCCTCCAACCTCATCATCTACTTTATGAAAACAATTAGAGAATGCTTTCTTCCAACAATCCTGCCAATTGTCTCTCCCATTGTTGTCAGATAAATTAGATTCTGCAGCTCCTATCTCCTCAATCAACACCGAGTGAAGATGATCCCGGCAGTAATTGGCAACCTATGAAGGGAAAAAACCTCTTAGTGAATTGGATCAACTTCAAGGATACAACAAACTCTGAAACTGGCACAAGGGATTTTAAGACATACCTGACGGCCCCCATGTCCATCATAGACACTAAAAAAGTGGGCTGATGAGTTTTTGTTTTCATTCACATGGTCATCAATTAGCATCTGTGAAGGAACTTGAAAGAGTTGAGGCTTAACAGCAATAGC
This sequence comes from Dalbergia oliveri, assembly GCA_030441495.1. Taxonomy (NCBI): domain Eukaryota; kingdom Viridiplantae; phylum Streptophyta; class Magnoliopsida; order Fabales; family Fabaceae; genus Dalbergia; species Dalbergia oliveri. The sequence goes on from JAMLFY010000009.1 coordinate 14,302,144, forward strand.
ATCTTCCATCTCCTGTCTCCTTCCACAAACTGATGAGAAACCCCAGAGAGGACCACCACCACTCAATTCCAAGGCATTCTGGCAGCTTGTTCTGCTTGTTTGCATCATCTCTGGCATTCCATTAAGTGCAGCAGATGCTTTTGGATCAGACCCATCTGATCCACTTCCATCTTCAATCTCAAGTTCCATTGCAGCAGAAACCATGTTCTGCACAGGCTCTAGCTCCGCATGCAGCTCAATCAAACTGGCCTTACCGTGGATATTGTCATCAACCTTAGTGGTAATTGGTAAATCTATATCAGAACAATTAGTCATTAAAGTAGAAGATTCCTCCCGAAGACATTTTTTGTCACTAGCTGTAGACTGAGATTTTGGATTATGTAAACAATGAAAATTGTTAGCTAACATAAATTCATCTTCCACTATTGCCTGGTTATGGCTTTCAGTCAAGATCCAATTACTGTCACATTTAGTAACCATTTCTGATGCAAGGTCAGCTCCAACCTGATTCTCCTTTACCTCTGGAGAGACTTTAATTTGGTGTTTTGGACTTATATCTGTGCGGCTTTCACTTCCAACGGAGTAAGATTGACAACCCTCAATTGACGGATTTAATATCAAAGCTGCTGCTGCTGCTGTATTTGCCATAAGCTTCAGACCAGTTATCTCCATGTGGGTTGTCACAGTCGACTCCTTTTGGATCAAATTCCCAAGTCTAAATGGCACTGCAACCGCCGAAGTAATTTCCTCCATAAGTCCTTGATTGGTAGCAATAGCCTTATCCTCTAGAATGCTATGACTGTTATAGCCTTTAACCACTTTTTTTCCTTAAGCCTCTTTTCTAGTACATGGGGTTCAATTGGCACATGAACATCAAGAAGATTCCTACGGCAACAAATGAAAGGATATTAGAGCCAATCTCCTCAGAAGCAGTCAACTTAAACTACAGTGTAACAAAACCAATTTAATGTTATGCTCCTTAGGCATCAAAATAAATTGAAACAGCTAAGCTAGATGCTAGATTAGCCCTCTAGATCCTTTCTGAAAATTCACCTGTTTTGGACTTCTTATATTTAATCCTATCAGTCAACAGGGCATAGGTGGTGTCCCAAAGTCTTTTTTCTTGCCTCCACACCAATCCTTTGATCCCTGAAATAGAAGGCAATAGATGATTCAAGAAACCAAACCAAAAATAAATGTCAAAAGTCCGTGCCTTGTCTCTTTCTCCCTACAAAACAAGGAGACAAGGGAAATGGGGTCATTGAAAGTGAACAACAATAAAATCATTGGAAAAAAAAAAAAAAAACCCAACAGCAAATAGCACAAAAGGTTCCCTGGATCTGAGGCAATCCACATCCACCATTGAACCCCTGGGGTTTACCTCTTCTGTTACTTTCCCAACCACAAACATGGCCACCCATCCTCAAGATGACATTGAAACTGGGGGCGCAAATAAATAATAATTGATCATGCCAATTCCCCACCTACTTTGTGCCATTGCTATCTATGATCAACTACATGCCTAGCTTTATTTTCTATAGTGCACTGAGATTAATCTCTACAACATACAGTTAAAGAACAGACAAATTATTAAAACCTGGGTTGCTTACCTTCACAAACTGCATATGAGAGAGATGGAAGGGAATAAAAGGAGCAACAGAAACCTTAGCAATGATCTGCCATTAATTGGTTACTTACTTTCTTCAAAAAAAATTTCTTTGCTGAAATACAAGGACTATGAAAACAAACTAATGCACATGGAGATTATGGCCTCTGGTTCTTTTCTTTTTTCTTTGCAAGAAACTTTTAACACAGGCATCTTCTTTTCCTTCACCAACAAAAGGAGATGTGGCAGGCTTTCCATTTGTTCCTTTGCTGAATGATGCAAGAATCTGACACCTAGCCCTTTCGTTTCTTTTTCTAATTGGTCGGTTTGGTTTGGTTACATCATTTCCCAACAAAATATCTCCCAAAGGGACTCTCTTTCTTTTAATATCACCAATACAAGATTTAGACGTGAAAGGAATTTTAATCTCAATTCCTTATTCATAATGGGTTGAGTATATTTACCAAACGTGCTCTCGATTTAGGCACTGATTAAAGATACGAAAACAAATAAATTTTAAAATTTTTAAGTAGATTCTGCATTTTAAAAATACAAAAACTCATTTTTACAATACCAAAATTTTCTTTTTTATTTGTTAAACTGATTTTTTTTTATTCCTTAACCAGTACATTAATCTTGTTGATATAATCCAGTTAAGCGTTGAACCATCCACAGCATCAACTTTTCATATTTTAATAAGAAAAGAACTAGTATTACGGAATAAATGCAGAAGACGAATAGGAGAAGAGCACGTAAGAGAGAGGAAGATTGCGTGAAAGATATGGGCGTGAGGATCAAGAAGAGATCCCCAAGGTGGTGGAGGGGAGATGTGCGTAAGCAACAAAGGACGGGACATAATCATGCGAATCGGTATGAATTTTTATATTATTATTTAATTATTATATTTATAAACATGATTAATCTTTATACCTATTATTTAAAATATCATATAAATATAATAATTTGATTAAAATTTAGACTCATCAATGAAATTCAATTTTATTCTTTTAGAAAAGTTTAAGCAATATGTTGACAATTACAAAATGAATGTTTAAGCTCTTAGACACGATGTCATTGGTTTGATCCATTGTTGTGTATGATAAAGATTTTGTTAAAATAGACAATGTCTGTTTTGATTAATCATCGTTATCAACTATAGACACATTTTTCCCCACCTTATTTAAAGGTTAGAAATCAAGACTACTAATATCTCAAAAGCATTTTTTTCCCTAGAAAATGTTAATTTTAATATAATGTGATATATTTCATAAATTCAAAGCAAATTTATTATAATCACAAACGTGTTTCATTCGTAGTAAAACTTTTTTTTTAAATAAACATTGTCAATTAGTTTTTTTTATTATAAGCAAAACTAATTGTTTTAAAATGATAATAACAGGTAGATGACAAGAAAAAATTAAGTGCAACACACTTTAGAATTTAGGGTTCATATTGTAACATTAAGAGGTGGAACATTAACATGAAGGACTTATCGGTGCCCCCAAAGGTATAACAGATAGTTATCTTCTTGTTGAGATTGTGTGTTGCCTTTAGTTTTGTGCCAGAAGCCATGACGCCAGCTTCAACCCTTTCCCGTTGTCGCCACGTGTTCTGCTAACCAACCGACCATATCATATTTCGTTTCATTAACTCGTGTCCCTTCACATCCCTCTTTCTTTCCACTGTCATTTTCTAGCAAATATATACGCTGACGCAAAAAATAAACAGAAAATAAAAGACATGTAGAGAATTATTGTAATATTGTTGACCACATTCTTTTTAATATTAACTATTTCCTTTTCAAAATTTTAAAAAGGGATGGAATTTCATCTAAAAAATGTCAAGTTTAATTTCTATATAAAACACAATAAAAAAAATTTATTTACTATAACAATTTCTCATCATCAATCAATAAAATTTGATCAAAGTGGCAAATAATAAAAATTAATTGGCCATTATTACAATCACCCACCACAATGTCATTTTGGTGACATTTTATTGGCTGACAATACTTAATTATTTTATACTTAAATGCATATAAATTAATTAAACTCTTATATTATAATGAGATACATTTAATTTAAAACAAAGAATTTTAAATGTTGAAGATAAATATAAAATTAATTAAATTTAGACAAGTATCAAAAAAATTAATTAGTCTAAATAAAAGTGATCTTATATATACTTTCAATATCAAAGTTTCAAATCATGTAATTAATCGTCATTCTAGAAACATAGAATAATTTTGAATTGAGACATAAAAATACTAATTATGACCTCAATTTATTACCTCACTATCACTCATCCAAATATTTCCTTTGCAGTTAGTAGAGGGACTCAATTCCCAAACTCACCATGTTTAGGTCACTAGGATGCTGTGACTGCATTCTAAAATATGTCAAAGGAGTCTAAATCGTTTTATTTATGAGGATAAAGGGCATGTTAAGATAGTCAGTATTTCAGATGTTAATTAGGCAAACTCTCCTTAAAGACTGGGCCAAGGATTAGTTGGCCCCCTATGTTGGGGACCAACAATGTTCACCCTTATAAATTACAAAAGCATCCTTTCAAGCATTTTTTAAAGAGGCCATGAATTTTCTTTATTTGCAAAACTGCCCTTTTTTCAACTTTAGAATTTTCTGAGGGAAGGTATTGTGGCACATTGAAGTTGAAGATCCTGAATTCGACCAAAAAAAAAAACTGCAGTTCCTGAGCGATTGTGAGCTTTGTGCTATCATCCCTGCTTTTTGCCATTATTGGGCTTCACCTTTGCTCCTGGAGTTCTAAGTTCCCAGATCGTGCGTGGAATGCGGTCCTGGGTCGAGGGCACTGTGGCAGTGGCAAGGCAATGATTTCTGAAATGAAATGCATTGGTGAGTGGCAAACGGATATTGGAAAGGCACTTTGGTCTTTTGCCTTGGCTTTACTTTTTCGTGAAAAACTGAAAATTGAAATAAAAAAGAGGGGGTTGCAATGGCAGTGCCTTGTTGAATGGGCAAACGAGGACTTAGCAGAATATTATGGCTTGAAACCCAAGTTTATTAATTAAGCAAGCAAGTAATACTTTCTCTATATCTTTAATTTTTAGGTATTGCATCAGTGTAGTATGGTCCACACGATTTTTTTTGTGTTTTTCTCTTTGTTTGTCTATTCCAGTTGTAACAATTGTGATTAACATCATCTTTTGTTTTCTTTCTTGTGGGGATTACCTTTGCAAGTTACGGTAGCTGTATGTTTCCTGGAAGGTAACATAATTCAATGTGGTGTAGCAAGCAATTGACCAACAATACAAAGCAAGGGAGAAGTTTCAGGGCCTTTGGCAGCACCAAAATGTGTACAATTAATAACATTTTGCACCGGGGCTCGGTTGCTGCTTTTCCCTATATTACTATTCCTTTTGTGAGGTGCAAATAATTCAATTTTTGACGGCTATATGTAGGATTGTTTTGTACTTTTTGGAGCAATGGATAAGAGAAAAGGAATAGTGGGTGATCTGCAGGTCCAAACTTATTGCTTAAGGTAGATGCTTCATCTCCATTGGTTATAGTGGTTTTCATGGCCTTGGCAGCTTGTGAAGGTTGTGGCAAGCAGCTCCATTTGCCTTGGTGGGAAGTGTCAATGCCTCTAGAAATACCACAAATTTTCACTTATTAGTTGATTTGATTATGACAGATGAAGGATAATGGAATTAGTATACAGTAATCTGAAGTTGATTATGTTGCAAACAAACTGGCATGGCTTATATATACTTCATATTATGTTTCATTTGATTACCTTTTTCTTTGCAACAACTTAGTTCTACTAGAGAAATGTTAGTTAGCCATTATAAACATTTTTTTTTTTTTTGTGAATCATAAATGTTATTGTGAAGAAATAAGAATGCTGTCTCAATCAACCATGTTCAAGCTAATAAAATTGGGATGGTAGTGAGGACGTTAAATAGTTTGCATAAAATCAGATATTTAAACTTTAATATCGCTGATATACCCAAAAAAGAAGAAAATAAACCATGTTCATGTGGCTTTTATTTCTAAAAGAGAGATACTAAATTATAGATGTCAGATTGGTAGTACAATGGTGTGAAATCTAATACTGCAATTGTGTATAATGTGTTTTTGGACTGAAGCAAATTGTTTCTCTCCTGAGTTGATATTTCTAATCTCCCTTAATAATTGATTTCAAAAGGCTTTGTACCATCAATTCTACGAAGATGATTTGTACTCAATAACATTTTTTTTCCTATTGCAAGGTTTTACATGTGTAGACTTTATAAATAAAGTTGTTTTTATGATAACTTTTAGGCTTCTTTTTTTATAAATTGGAGCTTCTAATATTCTTGTACCTGAAGTTCTTGTAGAGTGTGTTTGGAATGATACAAAAATGAAAATGATTCAATTTGGAAATCAAAACATTAGTTTAGAATTGAAAAAATTTAAGAAATAAATTGAATTTTAATTCCATGGAATTTCATTCTTCTAATCTTGAAATCTTTTCATATTTGGTAGGATTAGAAGAAAAATGAATTGATTTTAAAATTTAAACACAAATCAATTCAATTCCTATTTTAATTATTCCACACACAATCTTATAGTCTTTTTTTTTAAACTTATTTTTTATAATTAGGAAAAGAAGGCTTAACCCCAAATGGGGAAGCAAAGAACATTACATCCAAGGGCCCTGTGGAAGTGTTTCATCCTACTACCTACTAGTACCAAAACACCTAGCCAAAAGCGAAGACAAATATACATTCCTAGCCTATCTTATACAACACTACAAAAAGTAATCTGGTAGGAAAAATTCAGTTCCCCACAGAAACCTCTACATGACCATCCAAGAGAAATAGAATTGATTTACAACCATAAAAAGTGCCAGCTAATTAGCTACAGAACTGAAAAACCCAAGCGGCAAAAAGTGTCAAAAATGTGGAGCCAATAGTTGCACATTTGCAATGATCTAACATAATACCACCTGTTGCAAATTGTCTTTAAAATGACCAAGAACACCAGTAGCCCTATCCTTTTTTGGAAAATCCAGCAAACAATGCAATAACAGAAAGATCATAATTTAGTCTCTATAGCTACAATAGCAGAGCACCCCCCTGATTTTTGTACATGAGTAATATGGAACCAACTCCCCAACCGGCCCCTTCAACAATGCCATCAAGGCTAGTCAAAGGAATCAAGAGCGAGTAGCTCATAAATAGAGAAGTCCAGATAACTCGATGAAACAATTATGCATCAGATGTCTTAATCAATATCACCTACGGATGCAGCTTCAGTTGTTCAACTTCAACACCTCACCCAGTTAAATGCTCCTAAGAGCAGAACTGGTAGCACCTCAAGAGAATCAACAGCAACAATTTAGCAGTAGCCCTTCATACTGACTCACAGAAATGCAATAGAAATCATCACCAATAAAAAACAAACTTAGCCTCTTATGCCATAATAACGAGGTGTATCTTACAAGCCCATTATCTCAAAGCAATCACCAGCAAATGTTGCCACCTGTTTCATCTCTCGTGAGCTGAAAACAAATAAGCCCATAATTGGATCCAATAGATATGTCAAAGATCTCCCCTCAGATATAGCAGTCTCGGGAAATTAAACACAATAACAAATTGAGTTACAACCCCACAAGCATATCGCAGCAGCAAGTATCAAGAGGGCACCACACACATCATATATGAACCTGCAAAAAATATGAATACACACCCACAAATTCACACACGCACACTTTTTACATAAAGTTAGCTTTAAAATTTATTTAAAGAGAACAAATGTCAAATTATTTAAACAAACTAAATTGCTCCATCCCTAATCTTGTAGAAGGTGTCCTTGTGACATCTTCAGTGTCTTTTAGAACCACCTTAACAAGGGAAAAATTTATGTCACCCAATAGTCTTGAATATTTAGATCAAATGGTTTGAACAGAGAAAAAATGCTACTAAAACATAGTTAAATTGATAGCATGAAACCACAACTGAAGGCCAGTCTCCCTCACATAATCATGAAATTCTTGAATAAACTCGTTGATGGTAAAAGGCCACAACTCAAGAACATCAACAAAAGTAATCAACAATTTGCCAATCTGAAGTATATAAATAGCATTCAAGCCATAAGTTCAGAAGCCTTGATTCAGGGAATTAGCAAAACTAACAAAAAAACTGTTATATCATGATGTGAAAGGGAAATCAACACACATCCACAAAATTTCTAAGTCAACAAACAACCTCGAGATAAGTTTTCAGATTTCATAATGCACAGAATGATCTGGTGTAAATAAACAAAAGAAAATTTTAGCTTTCTTTCTTACATACAAAAATCCAAACTCCCTCCAATATAATGCACACTCTATGACTGACTGGTGACCGCATCATCAAATTCACCACTCATTCGAAAACCTAGAACACTAGAAGCTTCAGCTTCAGAATTTGAAATAGAAATATAAGTTGCATAGGACTTATATTTCCAAGAACATAGGAGGGCATGTGATTAATTAAACAAAGAATAGTTAGAAGTGAAACATCTTCATACTAATGGGCAGACATCTAGAAGAGTAAGCCCCAGTGACTTTTAGTAAACGGTGGTTTTCCCTTTCTGTCACACCATTTTGTTGTGGAATATATCTACACATGCAAGTTCATGGATATTGCTATGCTCTTTAACAAAATTTAAAAAATTGTTGATTCACATCTTACCGTAAACGTTTAATAGTTTTGTCAAATTATGTTTAAATCATATTAAAAACTGAACAAACAATTGGAAAACATCTAATTTATCTTTCACGAAACAGCCAGATTACTCTTGTGCAATATGGAAACACAATATAGAGCAAAACCCTGGCTCCAACATTGCAAAATATGTAACTACATAGAGGATGACAGGCTTAAGAAGGGAGATAATCAATTCACAGAAGATGAGAATCAGGAAGGCCGTTAAGGATTTAACGCTTACCTGCATATGTGAAAGGAACAGCTTAATTATGCAAGAGAATAAAATTCCTTTGCATATCAATTTCTCATGAAGGTGGCCCGTGTCAGGAACATTTGAAATAAGTTTCCAACAAGACGCCCCTGCAATCTCCAGGTGCTGTAATTCACAGGAACCACTGAAGCAAAAACAACTAGAAGGATATTATAAGCTCCAGAGCACGACCGTTCACAAATAGATTACCACGAACAAAAGCTTGTTATCCAGGTAAACTTTGAAAATTTTAATTAACAAAATGGAGCTTGAGTTACATCTAATAACTAGCATTAGATATATAAATAGCTTGACTGGTTATGGATAACCCAAATCTAATTAACATATCCAAATCCCAGGACAGAAGCTGGACGAAGAGTGAAGAGTAGTACTCCTTGTCTAGCAAGAACACAAACAATCATCACATTTACATAGCAGTAATAAAATTTTCCTTGAAATACTCAGAGGAAAGTCTTCATGAACACCTGGATGAAATATAATAAACAACTGGAACTGCATCATGCTGAGGAAAAGTATCTGCAAATCACAAAATACCAAAAGAAAGCCAGAAGGGGGGAGGAGGGAGATGAACAGAGTAGCAAACCAGTGTCATTCCAGTAAATAAAAGCTGATTTTATTAGGAAAATTAAATGTATTTACAAGGAGCCTTGATCTCTGATTTGTAAGAGCTACAACCTGGATACAGTGTTTGCTAACATATGATCACTTGTACCTTGAACAAACAGATCTTTACAGTGGAAGTCATGAAACCCACGAGCAAAATCTGAGAAAGATAGAAAGGTCACTCAAAAACAACTTGGAGAGGGAAGTCTACCAAAAACCCTATATCCTAAGTGATTAGCCATATGACAAGGATTAGCCATATGACCATCCTATGTAACCAGTCATTTCTTAAAGTACTTTGTTTCCTTTGTCATTGGTATAATTGGCAGTACTATACCAAGAAAGCAGTTTCAAACCATCATATTCAAGTCTGCAAGGTCATCCATGGGAATTTCTAGGCCCATGAAGTCATGATCTTGTAATCCATGATCATCAATATTCAACCATAAACCAAGATCTTGACCTTGGTCATCAAGAACATCAGGAACATCAAGTACATCCATTCCAGGTAGCTGCAGGTTGGACAAATCAATAGATTCATGGTCATCCAATTCACCCAAATCAAACTCACCATTTTCCTTGGCATTGCTATTAGTAAATGTCTCATTTGACTTTGAAAAAGATGAAGATACTGGTTTAGGTTGCTCTGATAGCTTGCCAACAAGGCCATTGACAGAAACTGAATGCTGCGTTGCTTTCTGCTTAGGCTTTGTTTTGGATTTCCTTTCTCCCCTAGCACTAGATAATGCTGGTCTACCAGTTTTGGTGGTTCCATTTCTGGACATCACTTCTCTGCTCTGCCCTTTTCCATCTCTGTCCCTATCACTCCTCTTTCCTTTTGCACTGCTTGTTAGAGAACTTCCGATGCCTGATGGGGCACTTGAATTACCAATTGTACCACCAACATCATCAAGGGACAATTCCCTCTTCTTCACTCTGTTTGACAATAGATCTTCCTTCCCACCAGTTTGCTCAGATGAATTAAGATCATGATAATCTATATTTTGACTATATTGTGATGGGCTTTGCTGTGAACCCATTGAAGCTGCAGAAAGAAAAATAAATAAATATATCAAAATCTGGCTTGTATTTTAGCAAAATGAAAGACGAGACTTAACAGTAACAGACAAGACAAAGAAAGGATTCAAGGCCTCTGTCCCCTCCATCTATTCTCAATCCTGTCCCTCAATCAAATACTGACAAGAGGCATCTAAGACAATAACTACACCTCACTCTTCTTCAGCGGTTACATCTCTTTAGCTTGCAGTATTTTATTGGGATAATTGGACGGGACAGGGCGAGTGGACAGAACTTTTGAGTCCACAGAGAACATGACATACAATTGAAGCCATCTGAGGATGTTGGCTAAAATGATCATACAAAACACAGCTTAGATAGAAGAAACAAAATAGATTAGAGCGTTTACTCAAGAAGGTGATGAAGATGACACCTGTTCTTGCTTCCAGAGAAAGGACAGAAGCAAATGGTTTTGCAGATTCAGCCTCCATGTCAGCTAATTGGTGAGCAAGACTCAGCTGGGAAGAAGCAGCAAAGAACATATTCCTGAATAAGGGCTCCCTGAAGCAGCTCATGCCTGTATCTTCAAACTGATGGCAGCGGTCCAATGTTCGTTTAACAAATCCCAATGCAGCTTGCTTGGCCATTTTGTTGCTTGAATTTTCCCGCCAGAGGAACTACAAGCCTGACAATCAATTACTGTCAATTCAATCTGCCATATAACCTAATTATAAAACATGGAGCATTTTCTAATATGGTTGCATCTATCAAGCAGCCGACCCCATCAAGTGGAAAAAGGCTATCAGGCAAAGAAGTGTTTGACTTTTATTCTGAGCCAGTTTAATTATTTTAAACAAGATAAGAGGCAGAGCATGGATTTTTGCTTCTCAGATAATCACTAATATCAGAATAGGTCAAATACGTCACAAGTCTGATTTGAAAAGGCAGACTTACTACTAGTGTGACTATTTCCTGTTGTGGACGATAGATATTCATAATGTAAACAATCTCAACACTTCATGCAAGTCTATACAGGTCTAATAACAACATTATGATCAATCACCTAGACTTACATTTGTATATCCAGCATTGGAATGCTACCACATGCTACACAACATAATATAGTCCTATACACTTTGACGTGTCACCTTTTCTTTTTCCCACCCCATACCCCTGGATAATCAACAGACCATGTCCACACTCTGTATCCATACTACCATTAGTCTGATATAAGAATCCATAGCAGTTTCAACAACTATTGTAGTACAACTATTGGTCTTGGAGCCTTGTAGAGTACTTGACCAGGTTAGCATGCAAGAAATTTATTCTAAAACTGCAAACAGACTATGTACGAAGTGATATTGATGTTAAGAAGGGTTACCATGCATTTCTCATAAGCCATCACTACAAGTTTGTCTAAAGCACGATGTTCAAAATCCCTGTTTAACGAAATTCCATATTTCCATTCAGAACAATGAGCCACAAATAGTTCAATTAAGAAAATAAGCAGGGCATAAATGGCAGTGCAATTACTTCTCTAGAATTTCTTTTGTGACTGGGACAGATTTCAACAATCCATCTAGCAAGCCTTTCTTCTTCGAGATCTATGATATACATGAAATAAAAACACAAGGTGAATTATGTGGATCAAAATTAACTTCACTAAATTTTCACTGATACTGACAAATCAAAATTATGTAATCAATAAACAAATCAGGACAAAAAAATTTTTAGTAGCAGTTAGCACATTACAACCAGGCTTCAGCATCAGTGAGTACCTGTCCTTGGTAGTCCTCCTCTAACCTAGTGATATCCTCACAAATTCCTTCATCATCTGCTTGCGACATTTCAGGCTTAAAAAACAAAAAGTAAAAAGAATAAGTGTCAAACACACAAGCTAAAGATTAAAAAAAGAAAAAACATCTTGAAGTAAATTAATTATGTCTATTGACAAATAGACTAAGACAGAACTGCATAACAAACTAAAATAATAAAGTGAAGTAGAATCCAGCATTGATTCATATAGAGTTCATCAATTATAAAATTACATGAAAAATAGCAGAAAAAGACCTTAGCAAAGTAAGCTTACCACTGGTTCTGGGGCAATTCCAATGCTTTGAAGCTCCAAGAGAAGCTTATCATTTATATCCAAGGTATCCAAACAGGTCAAGCTAGGCATTGATAATTTGTCATCAAGTAAGCCAACTAATGAACTACCTAAGCTTGAATTCAATCCAGTTGACGGGATATCAACTATATCACTTTCAGTTTCATCATGCTGTGGCTTCCCACTTATCCTATAACCATTGTTAGAAGATTGACAAGCAAACTGATAATTAGCACGTGAGTGGTGATCTAAACTGCTCAACTCAAACTCCCCTTCTGTCTCAAATTCAGTGTCACGTGCATCAAACTTCAGCTCTTCATTTTCAGTGCTACACTCCTCTGAAATCAAAGCAGATATAAGCCTTTGACAAAGGGGAATTACATTATGATCTCCTTTAGCTGGTTGTAACTGTTCTGAAACAACCCCAGCACCCCTTTGACTATCAGGTCCAACATCTCTGTTGCAGCCAATCAACCCAAACCCATTAACAACAGCTTCACAATCATCTATGTTTGAAGGAACTGCAGCTGCCATTAATCTGCTTGATTCAAGATTTCTCTGAAAGTCAAATGAATTATTAAAGAAGTTTCAATGTTTTCCTTGCATGACAAGGTCTAAGAAACTCAAGAAATCCAGATCAATTGAATTATGCTTTAATAATCAGTAAAAAGAAAAATATAATTCATAAACAAATGTCAATTGTGGGGCCTTGAATATATTCCAAGGTAATATGGTTTATAAAACACTGTACTTTTACATATGAAAGTACCAAGACTTGAATAGGTATGACAGAAGTAATGGTGACCACTGAGCTATCACAAACTCATGAAAAATAGCAATAACAATTGTCACACATAATCACATGTAAGGTAAAGGTCAATACCTTCTGCTTCCAGTAAGTAATATCCTCCTCAGTTATCAAACTGAAGAAAGGCTCCCTCTGCCTCCAGAATTGACTAGAAAAGGCACGAGCTACAGTAATAAAAAAAAATCAAAATTACTACATCAGACGAAAATATTGAGGATATAATATGAGAGTATCTAGTTAGGCTCATACCAGAGGTGATTACACCCTTTACAGCAGCCAACAGCTCTTCATGTCCATCTTCTGACCCAACTAAACCAACGAAACAAAAATTAATAATGATATACTTGTTCATATATGTGTGTGTGTATGAAAAGCTGAATTTATGAGTCTTTTCTACAAGCTTAAACTAGTACCAAGAAAATCTGTCACTCCATTGATAGCTGTATGCTTTTGACGTGCATATGCCTTGCGATCAGAAAGTTTCCTGGTTGGTGGACGACCTGCTTTACTGCATGGATTTCATACAAGCATAGATTGGAATTTATGGACCCAAGAAATTGTTCAAACAATTTAAACAATACATTTAGATAGAAGGCTATAAACCTTTCATTCTTCTCAAGCCCTAGTCTTGAACTTCTAAGCTGTTTGGCAGTCCCTATTTTTCCAAGCTTCTCAGGATTCACCGGCATTGGTGACCTTGTGGCAGGAAAACTGCGTCCTGTCCTCCCTTGTCTCCGAACACCATCTCCATGTTCTTCCCCAGAGACAAGCTTATTTTTTCTTGTTGGAAGGACAAAGTTAGACACCTTTTGAAGATTTTGTCCAGCTTTCTGATCTAAATCTTCTGGTTTCCTGCCCTTCTCTTTAGGTTTAATCTCAGACATCCCTGACTCTTCACTTTCAGATAAGGCAGAAGAGGATAAAGAATCACCTTTTAATTTAGTTTGCTGAGGAGAACCGCCAGCCGACCGTTTGGGCAATGACCCAACATCATTACCAACCGAATCAGATATGGAATCCAAAGCAGGCAAATCATCATTACTTGAACCAATGGGTACAAAATTTGTTCTTCTAGCAGTGCGGGAGCTCTTTTGTGGCCTCTGCCAATGAACAACAGGTGGGGAAGATGACCGTGCTGATGCTGCACGTTTCGGTTTGTTAATGCCAACACCAGAAGGGGGCTTGGTGGTACAAGGAGACAGTTCCCAATCATTAGGAACAGCTGCTCTATGGACAACTGGTGACAACTTGGGAGTAACTCCTGGACCTGATCGTGGTGTCCGGATAGAAGAATTCATTTTTGCACTTGAACTAGGGCTAGCTGAATTAAATTCATCACGAGCAGTTGCCCTGGGTAAGGAACAAGAGAATAAATCAGTTAGAGAATCCATGACACAATGATGAAGGGAGCTTTGAATACTAAACACAAGTCACAAGTCAAGGCTATATAACAAACCAAAATAGAACCAATGAACAATTCCATCAAAACAACAAAACAAGGAGAAAGCAACGCAAAGAGAGAGGGGGAAAAGGAGTTTCCAAGGATAAAATGTTCTTTCCCAAAACACTAAATCATAACAAGAAATGAGCTCCAGTGCGCTCACTTATTAACTGCTCTGAAGTTCACCCTGTCCTTGTCTGAAGTAACAGGACAATCCCGCCTATCACTAATGGTAGAATTATTATCTGGGTCACTTCTTGAGGTAGAGATACGTAAGCCAAACCCAGTTTGTTGAGAGATACCATCTGATTTTCCAGCTCCAACAGTTCCATTAGAAATCCCTGGCCTAACAAATGATACATGAAGGTATTACATTTATTCATTTATTGATAGAATGGAAGTATTAGAAAGCAAATCAATAGAAACTGAAGCAAAAACAACAAAACCTCCCAACAGGTTAAGTTAGCTACATGGATCAATCAATAGCAAGCACCCTATTGTAAACTGTGTCTATAAACAATCCATTCAAGGCATTATAATTGGATCCTAACATCCCAATTTGATCCTTGCATCTCACCACACTCCACAGCCTCAGTGCTGGCTGTGGACTAGCTCCTTGACTAGACCTGACAAACACACCACCCGTGTTAGTTGATTATAGCTGAGAAACATGATGGAAGGCTCTGATACCAATTGATAAGAACCTTGGGAGAACTACACCACAAAAGCTAGCCATTGTGATTGGGAACACCAAGGCATTATAAACCCCCACTGATATCCCATACGTCCGATGTGCAATAGGATCGTAACACTTTCCACAATAGGTCATGCCTAAACTTTCTCCCTACATCAACAGGAATTTAACAGTATAATAAAAAAACTATATGTTACACAATATTTTCCACCCAATAGTTCAAATCCAGAATCCTTAAAATCAGAAAGAACTTAGCAAAATCCTTCACAACAATATTCTATTTCTAATTCAACTACGATTGAAATTTGAAGCCACCATTAATATTATATCGACAGCAACCCCAACAGCTATCTTGTTTATCTTCCTTCATTCTTCCTCTATTGGATGATAACCATAAAAGCAGAGAATTAAACAAATTACCATTGGTAGAACAAGGGGGTTGTATCTTCTTTTGCATTGTCCTATAGCAAGGTCACTTTGGAATAGGCTTTTCAACATTGTTGAAGAATTGTGTATTTGTCCAGTGGATTTGAATCATTTCCTCCTCACCAAATTCAGAGGTGTTTGGCTCTTGAAAAGATGCAAAAATCTTATGGCAGTCTCGGGTTTATTCTATGATTTGGTGTATTTGATTGGAAAGAAAGGCTAGAATTTTTAAGGATTCCTTTTCAACTGCAGACTTTACTTGAGATTGGGATATTCTTTTGGCCTCACTTTGGTGTTCTGCTCATGGTTTGTTTGATGGAGTGTCGTTATGTAACATACAAAGCAATTGGCATGCATTGTTGCATTGTCTAGAGTCATAGGATTTAGCTTTATCATTTAAATGTCGTGGTGAAAATGCCATATCCTCTTTTGTACTCTTTCCTTCTCATCTAATAAAAACTTTTTGTTACAAAATTTTTTTAAAAAAAATCTATACACGATAATTAGGCAGAAAATTTATTCCCACATAAATAATTAAATGGAAAAGGTAAAAAGAAAATATTCCCCATATATATGCAATTATGCATCTCATTTTTTCTCTAAATCTTCAAGGCTCTGCCATTTTCTTTTCAGATATAAAGGCCACCAAGTCATTTAAGACAACTCCCTAACTAATACTTTATTATATGGAAACAAGAGAGTATATATAAGCTAGTTATAGACAGAGTCATCAGAAATTTAGTAATCCTGTTGAGTCTCTTTGACTTAGTCATTCTGTCCACTTTCCTTGATAAAAGATCATGGTCTCTTCAATCCACTAGAGTTTTTTCTTGTAAATCTTACTTTCAGTTCCTCACGCATTCTTTGAATAGCTCCCCCTTTTGTCTTGATGAAACCCATTTGGAAGGCTAAAGCACCCTCGAAGGTCAAATCCTTTATCTCAACAATTGTGCTTAACAGAATTAACACCAATGATATGTTGCAGGTTCAACGACCACAAAAGGCTATTTCCCCTTACATGTGTATTATGTGCAATGCTAACTCAAAATCAACTTCACACCTTTTTTTACATTGCTCCATGGCTGACTTTTTATAGAACGAGCTGCTTGGTATTTTTGTTAAATGTTGCTGTGTCCCAAAGAACTGGATCAATTCCTTTTGACTAGATTTGTAGGTTTCGAGAGGAGGAAAGACGTCAAATCCTTGTGGCAATGAATTGTTTTTGCAGTTGTTTGTTTGGTGTACTTGGTTAAAGTGCAAATCTGGCATTTTAAACAGCAGGCATTCTAATAAGCTAGTTTTGTGAGATAGGATTAGACACCTAGCGTCTACTTGGGGTAAGGCACATGCCCTTTTTAAAGGGATTTCCATCTCTAATATGCTTAAAGATTGGAAAGTTTTGATCTTTTGATGTTTTTTCATGTGTATTCTTTTGGCATTGAGGATCTCTTGTCCTCCTGCTCTATGTATTATTCTTCTTTTCTTGTTAAAGCAATTTCTTCTTTTACCCAAAAATATGTCTAAGCCAGGACAAATGCATTTAGATACATTCATACCTTAATGAATGAGAATCATTACTCGATTTTGAGCGAGCATCAGTAGCATGTCTTTGTTGAACTCCTTGTCTAGTTTCCTGGAAAGTGTTAACAGCTTTTGTTAATGATGTACTTGGAGACCCTTCTGGTTTGATGCCAGAACGCTTCTTCTTCATTTTTGACTTCTCCCAACCATCACCTCCAATAGATAAAGTTCGTTCCTCACTCTGAGCTGCACCACTATTGGCGAGTCGTAGCATTTCCTTATCTCTATCTACAGTCCCAGATGGCCTGACAACAGAATTAGTGCGCACATCCATCTAGAATTTGTCAAAACCCAAGTTAGTTTTGCATCAAGTTTTAATGCATACCAAATGAATCCGAAAGCTGACCCTTCATATGATGAAACGTACAAACAAATTTATAAAGCCACAATATTATTCTTCTCTTCTTGTTAATGAAATTTCTTCTTTTACCACCTAAAAAAAAAAAGAAAAGAAAAGAAAAGAAAGAGAAATTACAAAGCCACAAGACACAGTCATATGCCTTGTTAGACCAGAAAAACTGTAGAATAAAACAGAATGTTCTGTATTTGGTAATTTCATAAAAGCAATGAGAGAGGCATAAAAGAACCTATAGAGTTCATGAAAGACATACATACAAGCCAAAGGGTGCCACATAATTTATATAAGTGTAAATGTTATTGTAGGAAACTCTTGCAAAAGCAAAATTAATGCAGGCTTCCACGTAACACAGAGATATGGAGAAAAAACACTTTGAAATATATAACTATGAGTTGTATATATACTATCTAATAACATGACAGAAAGAAGTTGATAAGTAATAATGTAAAAAGAACAGAAGAACTGTGTTTATACTAGTAAGAAGCAAGCATAGAAATTAAAGACACTTACCCTTATATCAACCAAAGATGTTCTAGTGCGCTTGTTTGGAACAATATTTTTGGTTCTTTCTTCCGGCTTTTGCTGCTCATGTTCAAAACCACCTGTGATGGTATGACCTTGCACCACACCCTTACCTACGCTTGGCCCCAAGACTGATCGATCAGTTAACGTCAAACTAGATCGGTCATTAGAAAATCCTTCTGCTCGAGATCTTTTCTTTGAAGTTATGCTTGGGAAAACTTCTATGAGTCCAGATAAGGCTTCCATGAACAGCTTAGCACGTTCCCTGTGGACTATGCAATGTTATTAAACGGGTCTAACTTTGATGTTAATAGCAAAACATACAAAAAAAACTACCTTGCCCTCCTAGAGCTCGAGCGTAAACCATCCCTGAGTCGTTTGACGTCTTCTGGTATAGGCAGTGGTTGCTTGCCTTTTGTAGAACTAGATGGAGTTTCATCTGGTGAAACTCCAAGAGCAGCACTTATATGTCGTTTATAATCTGTTTGACGATTAGACTTATGCTCTGGAGCTACTAACTCTGGATCAAAACGGACATAATTGAAGAAGTTCACCACATCCCCTTGTGTTGCTGAAGAACTATTTCTTGACATGTTTGGAAGAGAAGATAAAATTGGATTTTCCATGCTTTCACGAAAGCTACCAGATCTATCTAACGAAGCAGCTATGTGGGATGCACGCTGCCCAGTGTACAATGGTCTATCTGGGCTGCTGGAAGATAGATGAAATTTCCTAGATGTTGCCATTGCACTAATTCCCACACATCCTTTGAGTAAAATATACAGAACAGAGAATGGTGCATCACAAAGATTTGGCACTATAGTACATAATGGGCAAGTCTAAATTGCAAGGGATCAATTGGACAATGCACCTGAAAGGATCAAAATAATAACATACTGAAAATTCAAACTCTCTTGGCTGCAATATGGAGATATATGTGCACACTGAATATATGGCATGGAATTGCAAATTAGGACTTGTGCTCAAAAGCACCACAAATTCATATAATGAACACAAGTTTTTCAAAATGACTTCAACAATCTCTGTTACTGTTTACTGAACAAATATTAAAGCATAAGTTTTCTTTTTTAGGTAAAAAAATTTAAGGGAAGTAATATGTTTACCTGTAGTCTTAATGCCATTATCTACCAATACACAACCTTTTGCTATACATGTAGATATGATTTGAAATGGCAAAATACTGAATGAAGAAAGCTAACAAGAAGACTGCCTGGGCACAGTCATGTAAAAGCAGAAAATTGTGGTATTTAACTGTGTTAAGAATTTTGCCAAGACTATGTAGTCACCAAAACTTGTTTCATGGAAGTCAGATTGATTGTAAGTTACCATGTCTAATGAACATATACATAAATGTAATTCAATACAAATAAATTCCAAATGTAGCATCATTGTGAAATCTACATTATTATAACAAATGCAATTAATTGACGATTCTGCCAACATAATACTATAAGGAAACTAATTACTATAACAGATTTTGACTTCAACCGCCAATTACTACAACTACTTATAACCTCAATTTTAGAAACCAACTACTGCAACAACTTATTGTCTCAACTCTCAACTTCAAACACAATCTTGGCCCATTAACTAGACTTCATTATCATGCTCGTAACTGAACAAGACACTCAATCTTTACTAATAAATACTGTTATTTTCAATTTGAAATAATCAACAATTTCCATCAGTCACTTTGACAGTCACCCTGTCAACACAACTAAAATATCCTACTCACTGAATTTATCAGCCAGTAACATCAAAGGCACACCATTGTTAACAAATTTTCCTTCCACACTCACAGCAGTCTACTCGTGCTCCTAGGTTAACTTCCTCAGTGAGAATGGCCGCACAATAGAATAATATTTTTCAAAAAAAAAAAAATCCTATGCTCTTTCAACTCCAAGCATATTTTTTTCATTTCAAATTTTAGTATATAAAACATTCTGATTAAAATCCAATTAAAAAAGAAACAAGCACCTATCAACAACATCACTTCTGTTGCACATGTTCTGGTTACTCCATGCATGCAGATACTCTTTCTCCTCTACTGCCTGAATATCAGTTCGTTCGAAAGTTCAATAAATTTTATTAAAAGAATAATAATATAGAGAGAAGCAAGACCATAAAGAAACCCTAGAGATTGAATAAACACAAAACTCAAAAATTGAAATCACGAACTGCCTCCACAACACAGAAACTCATAACAACATCCAAAAACCAAAAACACTAGAAGCTGAATCAACAATGAAATGAAATAATAACTGCAAAACCAATGAATCAAATGAGTGAAAAACAAAAACAATTACATATCTTGTATGCACATATACACATATATACCTTGAATCTTGCATGATGCTATTGCTATTGGTTTTGAGAATAGCTTTGAGAATTGAGAATTCGGGAGAAGAATCGAAGGGCGCGCTGGAATTGGATTTTATTGCTTTGAACTTCAAATCGAAGTTCGTACGAAGCCATGGTGGACGAAGGAGAGCCACCGCGGCGTTTTGATCGGCAATGAATAGGACTGGGTTATATTACGGTTCTGCCCATGTCTCTGTATTTTCGTGGAAAATAGGAGCGCGTCAGGGAGGGCATTTTCGTCACGAAGGTGTTGTTTTCGGCATAACTGGCATCGAGTTTACACGTGATTATGCGATCATCATTCATCAATAATGTACTGTAAATACACGAGGAAAATAATAAAGGAAACGAAAATGTGCTAGATATTTGGTATGAATCATGTTTTATATACACTCCTTCCATTTCACAATATCAATCATTTTTTATTTTTTTATAATTTAAAATATTTATTCATTTATAATATTTAAGTAGTATTATTTTTTTCTTCTGTTTATACCCTTATAAATATATTAATTAAGTAAATAATATATTTATCTAGATAAATAATAATAATTATTATAGAAAGATAATTTTGCCAACTCAAATTTATATATTTACCAAGTTTCATTTTTTATTTCATTAATACATGAATTATTTAATTTTTTATAGTTATTATGGAATGAATGGAGTGATAAAAAATTATAGTGTAATGGCAGAAAATTTACATTAAGTTTTTTGTCATCTCTATTTCCTCTATTTTACTAATCAAATTATGACAAGTATATTTTTATTAAAATTAATAATTTAAAATTTAAAAGTATGTACTCAAGAGAAAATGTCACATTATAATTTGATTGGTAAATTGGATAAAATAGAGGTAAAGAACTTGATATAGAATTTTTCTAATATACTATTGTACTGGGTAGTGTTTGGCCCTGAGCTAAGCAACAACAACGAATATTGAATCAATAGATTAGTAGATTGGTTAGCGAAAATAGAAGATATTTTTAGAGGTTTTTCTTTATTATGTACAAACATTATGGTGCTTTTATTATAAAAAAAATATTGATTCAAGGTGAGGAATTCAAGCCATAGCAATCTTATACAGAGAGATAAGCTAGCTATCTGTGACGAAGTAGAGTACATGATAATGTGGAATTCAGGAACACGAGTGATTTGATGATCTTCCTTGTTTCTTGCTTTGAATGGGTTGGGTGTACCTACTGCTACTTCGATACTCACTTCAGAAAATGCTTAAGAGATTTAGAGAAATAAAGAATTTGTGTATTTTTTTCCTGAGATTCTTTGTTTGGAGGGATATTTAAAGAGATATAGAAGAGTGGGCACGAGCAGCTAAGCTCCCATTCTTTGTTTAGAGGGATATTAAAGAGATATGAGTGGGACTTCATTTTCGCTAATTGTTTGGGCGCTAATTGTTTGTGGCTCCAATGGGGCATATGGACCATCGCATTTGGTATCGGAAAATGAGTTGGGACCGTCTGTCCCACATCATGTTCTTGCATTGGACTGGATTTGTAAATTGAGACTGGTCCCGGTAAATAGGACGAGGCCAATTAAAAGAGGATTAGATAAAAAAACGAACATGTGGCAAAAGTGGGACTAAAATGGAATTAAAGTTGAAAACTTCCATTAGAGCAGCAAATCCCAACTCCTATCCCATTTAATTTTTATGATGTTTTGATGTAGCAAGTAGTGCAGCCAAAAGTGGGATTAGAGTTGTCAAATAAGGTTGGTTTGGCACAGGTCCAGAAGTCTGCCAAAAACGGGCAAGGCGGGCTTAATGAGCAAATCAGCCTGCTAAGAAATAAAAAATAAAAAAAAATATATTTTAATATTTTGATAAATTTTTTAAAAAAAAATTTAAAAAATATTTTTTATTTTATATCCAAATTTTCAATATCCATAACAAATATACACTAACTTTGACTAAAAAATATTATTGTTAATAGTATTGTTTGTGAGTAATGATATTGTTTTATTTTTAAGTTTTAACTTTGAGTGAATAGTGTCAATTATACAATATTACTATATTGGTGAGTGTACACATTTCTTACTTTTTTTAATTTTTGGGTCACATTTTTCTTAATTTTTTATCAAAAAATTGTGAATTTTTTTTTTTAAAAGAGACTTGCCCAAGGCCAAGCTAGCCCCAACCCCAAAACCCGTGGATTAAGCGGGCAAGGCGGGCTGAAATTTTTTGGTGAATTCAAAAATTCAACCTAGTCCACTAAAAATGACGGTTTTGGCATACCAACAGCGGACTCCCATTTTGACATCTCTAAATAGGATTGGAAATAAAACTCCCCATTGGATATACTCTAAGAACTAGTATCCAACCCATTTGATATTGGGTCTATGCATAATCCATAACAAAGCCCCAAACTCGACATTCAAATGTCGAGTTTATGAGCTTGATTGACGTTATAGTTTTCGAAACGAGCTTATGAACTCAGAGTTCCATTCTTCAAGAATTGAGTCACTTTCCATTAGTATGGAACGAGCTTCAAGTGTTTGGGTTCCATCTTATATCATCTGCGTAAAGAGTCTGAATTGTGAACATAAGTTGTGAAGGGTTATAATGAAAATGGAGTCTCCACTTATAAGGGTTCAATTTCTTGTGAGGCTATGACCTCAAAGTTTGAATTTCTATATACTAAACTCTGATGTTGAGATTTCTTGTTAAACTTTCTCTTTGGAACCTCATCACTAGAAGTCCAAAACGAGCCTTTATTATCTAAGTTCCTTCTTAGTTTGTTTGTTAGGAAGATTCCAAGTCATGGGACTAGATGTTAGAAATAGGATACAAAGAATAGAATATTTAGTAAGTTTTGAGGCGTGAATTATTGCTTTCTTTAAAAGATATTTCCCGCATACTCTTTGGGATAAGAAGACAAGTCTCTTTTAAGGATACAACATAGTCTATAAATTCTCTTAATAATTGTTCTGAAATTTTTATATGTATAAAATGATGAACATAGCATCTATTTATAGAGATATTTAGACATCTTTTAATTACAAAAGGTTACTAATATATCTCTTTAGAAATAGAAACCGCTCGTATAACATTGCAATGCATCACTTTAGCGGTTCATACATTGCAAAAGCAACGTTCATATGTTCCTTCAAAAGCAACATTCATACGTTGCAACGTTCATAAAGCAAAATGAATGTTACTATTCATTTGACTTTAAAGTCTAGTTTCATCATTCATATATATAATAATAATAATATTACAAACTATTTAACAATCTCCCACTAGTTTGTAATACCATCCATAATATCATGCATAATAGAAAGTATCTCATGGATTTGAACTTTGTAGTAGTGTGAACATTTTAAGATTAAACGAAGTTATTGATATATAAGTATTGAACCATAACTCCTAAGTCAAATCGAAAATATTACACACATGATATCATACAATTATTAAGAGGCCTTAACAACAAGCTTTTAGCACTTTTATGGCCATGTGCTAATCCTACATTCATGAATACTTACAAGGATAAACATTATAACCCTTGTTAAAGGCGGCACCACCTTAATATTCATATAGGTGAAATTTGTCATTTTGTCCCTATTACTATAGACATTTAACAATTTCATTAAAACATTTAATCATCTTCTTCTCGTAAAGGTACACACTGAGTATCATAGAATAGGACCTTAAAGTAAAATCAATATCCAGTCCAATATATAGTAACTTGTTTTTACCCATTGAACTTATGTTGTTAGAATTTCTAACTCAAAGTTGGGTTTTCATTACTAATGCATTTTAATATTAGGGTTTCAGCCCCATTCCCTTATAAAGCAATTGTAATGCATCTCTTGGTAGTGCTTTTGTAAGTGTATCAGCCAAATTTTTATTTGATCTCACAAAGATTATAGTTAAGGCTTCACCCTTAATTAATTCTTTTACGTAGGCATGTTGCAAACTTATATGTCTAGACTTTCCATTGTATGTCTTATTGTGGGCTAAACACATTGTTGCCTCACTATCACAATATATAGGAACGGCATTGGTTGTGGCAACAACTTTATATCTAATAACATATTCTTCAACCATTCTGCTTCTTTTGCTATAGCTGCTAATGCAATAAATTCAGATTTCATAGTGGAATGTGAAATACAAGTTTGCTTTTTGGATGCCCAACTAATAGCACCACCTCCCAAAGTATATATCCATCCTGGAGTGGATTTATTATCACCAATACTAGTTATCCAACTAGCATCTGAATAACCTTCCAACACAATAGGAAAACCATTATAACAAATAGACACATTTTGTGTTCTCTTTAAATAACCAAGCACTCTAATAATTGCTTTCCAATGATCATTGCTTGGCTTACTTGTAAAAGTAGAAAGCTTACAAACTGCAAATGTAATATCTAGTCTTGTACAATGTATAGCATACATCATACTCCCTATTACACTTGCATATTGTAATTGTGCAACTATCCTTCCATCATTTTCTGTTAATTTGACACTAGAATCATAAGGAGGGTTAAACTCCTTAATTCCCAAATGACTATACTTTGTAAGCATTTTCTCAATATAATGAGATTGTGTCAAATTTACACTTTTGCCTTCTCTTTTAATCTTTATTCCCAAAATAGTATCTACCTCATTCATATCTTTCATTTTAAAAATTAAAGTAAGATATTTTTTGATTTCACAAATTCCAAGTATATTTGTGCCAAATAACAATAGATCATCCACATATGGGCATATGATAATGCCATATTCTTCGATGAACTTAGCATAAATGTACTTATCTGCACTATTGTGTATGAATCCATTTGATAGTATAACACTATCAAATTTTTCATTCCATTGTTTTGGTGCTTGCTTTAAACCATAAAGAGATTTTATCAACTTGCAAACTTTACTTTCATTTCTAGGAAGAATAAATATATGGTTGTTGCCTCTTCACTCAAATCTCCATTCGAGAAGGTCATTTTAACATCCATTTGATATATAATTAAATTATATATAGATGCTAAAGCTAATAGCACTCTTATAGATGTTATTCTAGCCACTGGAGTATAAGTATCAAAATAATCAATGTCCTCCTTTTGTGTGAAACCTTTTGCCATAGAACCATCTATACTATTCTTTTGTTTAAATACTCATTTACTTCCTTTGGGTTTTGATCCAGGAGGTAGATTAATTAATACCCAAGTATTATTGGACATAATAGAACCTATTTCATCATTGATGGCTTCTTTCCAAAATGCCGCATCTCTAGAAGTCATAGCTTCTTGAAATGTTTTTGGATCATCCTCAATGATCATTACAATGAGTATTTTACTATAAATTTTATCTCTACTTCCTTCTATAAGAAAAACAATAGATTGTGAAGAGATAAATTAGAGCCAATATCTTTTTCTTTTCTTAGTCTTTGGCTCTTTCTTGGTTCTAGTTGAATATCATTAAATTTTCTTTTTGAACTTTCAACACTAGAATGCACATTTTGTTTATGCATAGATTCATTACTACAAGAATCATTCAAAAATTTATTTTCAATGAATTCAACATGTATATAACATTAGATTATATATCTAAAAGTCTATATGCCTTTGAATGTTGTGCATAACCCACAAAAATACTTTTGATTCCTCTTGGTCCTAATTTTGTTCTTTGATTTTCAGGAACTTTGTAAAAAGCAATGCACCCCCACACTTTAAAATAATTTAAGTTGGGTTTTCTACCATTCCAAAGTTCATATGAAGAAATTTTCATAACTTTTGAAGGTACTCTATTGAGTATGTGACATGCAATTAATAATGCTTCACCCCAAAAATTATGTGGCAAATTTGCATTTACCAACATAGCATTAATCATGTCTACTAACAACCTATATTTCCTTTTAGCCAAATCATTTTGTTGTGGTGTATATGGTGCACTCTTTTGATGTATTAAACCTTATTCCTCATAAAACTCATCAAACTCATTAGGAAAATATTCTCCTCCTCTATCACTATGGAGTATTTTTATTTTCCTATCCTTTTGATTTTCTACAATAGATTTGTATTGCTTAAACTTTTGGAATGCTTCATCTTTTGTCCTAATTAAATAAACAAATGAAAATCTCAAATAATCATCTATAAAAGTAATAAAATATCTTTTTCCTCCCCTGGTTAATTCTCCATTTAACTCACATATGTCAAAATGTATAAGTTCAAGCAATTGAGTATTTCTTTCAACAATAGGGAAAGGTTTCTTGGTCATTTTTATCGTATGCAAATTTCACATTTATCTACTTGTTTATCTTTGCAAACAATGTATCCAGTATTTGACAGAAAATTTAATGAACCAAAATTTAAATGACCCAATCTAAAATGCCATAAAGAATAATCACACTCAACAATATAAGCAGAATCCTTGTTTATTTCATTAATACTTAATTTAAACATGCCATCACATGAATATCCTTTTTCTACAAATATAGAACTCTTAGAAATTATTATATTATCAGACTCTCACAATCTTAAAGCCCTTCTTTGAAAGCAAACTAGAGAGACCAAATTCTTGTGAATTTCTGGAACATGAAACACGTTCAATAGTGTTAATTTTTGTCTCGAAGTGAAATTTAATTCAACGGTCCCCTTTCCTTGCACTTTGGTAGTAACATGATTCCATCAGCACTTCTTCATTCTGTTTCAATTCCACATAATTCTTGAATTGACTTTTGTCATTGCATGTGTGAATTGTTGCACCAAAATCTAACCACCAATCTTGGTTTTCGGTTGAAGTGCCATCCATATTTAATTCAGTAATAATTGCAATCAATTCGTTCACTGCTTCCTCCAGTAGATTTGCCTTCTTCGAATTTTCAGAATTGAAATTTCTTCTTGCCTTTGTGCCTCCAATCTCGAATAAAATGGTGTTTCTTGCCACAGTGAAAGCATTGCACATCATTTTTCTTTTTAAATGAAACACTTTTCTTGAATGTTTTTAAATTAAATTTTTCTCCATTAGAATTTTTTGATTGACAAAATTAACAGGTAGAACTTGTAGACATAAATTGTGCATCACGTGCACGAGTTTCACATTCAATTTGAAGATGGGTTTGAAATTGTCCTAAAGTTAATTTTTCAGAGGAGTGCAAAACTTTTTTTATAAAATTATTCCATGATGGAGGAAGCTTAGAAAGAATGACACCAATTTGCAAGGCATCAGGAATTTTAACTTCAAGATCTCTTAGTCTTGACACTAATACTTGCAATTCATGCACTTGATCTATAATTAGCTTAGTATCAAACATTTTAAATTCATAATATTGTAAAGCCAAAAATTTATCTGTACCTTATTTTTCATTCTTATATGCGGTCTCCAATGATGTCCAAATTTCTTTTGGTGTCTTGAGATTGGAGTATTGATCACACAAGCGATCGTCAAGGTATTCAATATATGTCCACGACAAATTAATTCGTCTTCTTCATGTTTCTTAATCTTGCTCTTGATTTCCTCAAAATCATTTGGAGTGGGGTTGAGCAAAGATGATAAGTCTGGATCTAAAACATAATAGACCTTCAATGCTATGAGTAGGAACACCATCTTGTCCCTTCATCGAGTACAATTCGTCCCATCAAAACGATCAAGTTTGATGTCTTGCTTGATAGGATATGGAGAAAATGAATTTGACTCTATTGGAATATCTTTTTAAAATTGTTAGAAATGAGATACAAAGAATAGAATATTTAGTAGGTTTTGAGGCGTGAATTATCACTTTCTTTAAAGAGATATTCCACACACTCTTGGGGATAAAAAGACAAGTCTCTTTTAAGAATACGAACAAAGCCTCTAAACTCTCTTAATAATTGTTTTGAAATTTTTTATATGTATAAAATGATAAACATAACACTTATTTATAGAGATATTTAGACACCTTTTAATTACAAAAGGTTTCTAATATATCTCTTCATAAATAGAAACCGCTTGTACAACATTGCAATGCATCGCTTCAGCGGTTCATACATTGCGAAAGCAACGTTCATACGTTGCAATGTTCATAAAGCAAAATGAATGTTACTATTCATTTGATTTTAAAGTCCAATTTCATCATTCATATATATAATAATAATATAATTACAAACTACTTAACACAGGAGCCATAAAGAGAGTTGCCACGGCGAGGTTTTGACCTAGGAGACCCTATGAATATTACTTTGCTATGATCCGTAGGTTGCACTGTTTCAACATGCAGTTTCGGAGCTTTATTCTTTTTGGGAAGTCTTTGAATAATTGACATCTTTTTGGGAAGTCTATGAAGAATTGATCCTTCAAATACTTTTTGTTGAGCCTTTAGCACTAGGATTTAATTTCGGGTATACTTTTTCCAAGTCCCTTTAATTAATTCTCGACAATTGGAGCACTTGTCCAAGTGAATTTATTTTGAATAAATTCTCG
Source organism: Dalbergia oliveri (assembly GCA_030441495.1). Classification (NCBI taxonomy): domain Eukaryota; kingdom Viridiplantae; phylum Streptophyta; class Magnoliopsida; order Fabales; family Fabaceae; genus Dalbergia; species Dalbergia oliveri. Next base: position 14,331,081 of record JAMLFY010000009.1, read on the forward strand.
ACGCTTAGAACGCTTAGAACGCTTAGAGCATTTGTCCAAGGGAGTTACTCTACTCTCAGACTTTGGATATGAAAGGAGTTTTTATTCGACCTCCAAATTTTAAGGGGAGCTATAACTTATTAGAATTATTTTCCCCTCCAATATTGGTCCTGGAAAGGGTTATTGCTTAAAGGTTACTAAACTTCCAAACTTTGGATCCAGGAGGGGGAAAGGGGTGTTGTTAATATTTAATAAGTACTTCAAAAAAAAATTTTCAACATTTTGTAAAAGTTAAAAAGAACAGTTTTAAAAAAAAATCTATACAAATTCCAAGTTTCACAATAATTTTTCTTTAAATTTGAATCAAACGCACCCAAGTTATAAGAGGGGAATTCACAGCTAGCTACACTGCTGAAAAAGGAAGCTGTATAAGAGAGAGGGGTCAGAATTTGCCACAAGTGATGGCATATGTTTCTTTGCCAACCTGGGCACTAGTGGTGTCATGACCCAGTGACAAGTTTACAAATATCTCTACCTGCCTTCAAAACCTCACATGTTTGACTACTACAGTGATCCAATCCTCAAGTTATGCATATATCCCTGTACACTAAGGTCTGCATGATAGTTTTTTTGGCATTGAGAGTGAGGCAAACCCGGCTGAAAATAAGCAGGCTTACCCACCATCATCATTATCACACAAGTTCCATCTGTTTGTTACACGAAATTAAGCCTATACATGGAAAGAGGTTGGGTCACTGTTCATGTTGAAAGTGCATTCCCAGAGAGTGACATATATATATATATATACACACCCCATTGAGTATCAGGTGGAATAGTCTATTGCGGAATCACCTAGAACAAAATGGGTTTGTTAGAACAGATTAAAAACATTAAAGAATAAAGATCAAAGTTTGGTCTATTACTGTGTGAGGAGTCAACTGATGATTGCCGCTGTGGTGCTGACAAAGTCCCCTTATCTGTTACAGTCCAATAAAAAGAGGTAAAAGATTCATTAGCTATATGCCTAGAAAGGAAAAGAACATGTCTAAAACGAAATATCCATCAGATATGGATCATTGAATACAATTATGCCATTTACTATCTACAAATGACTTTAAAGTTGCCATTGTGATTAGACTAAATACCCAATATAGTCCCTCAAACATCTATTGGGGGACAAATTAGTCCCTAAATATTTGAAAATCTTCTATTGTTCCCTCATAATTAAAAAAGGGGGACAATTTGATCCTTCCATACAGGTCTGTAGAAAGATTTTTTAATTGTATGAACCAATATGAAGAGACCAATTTGTCCTTTTTTTGAATTGTCAGGGACTAACATAGGATTTTCAAATTATAAAAGAGTAATTTGTCCCTCAATATATTTCTGAGGGACCAATTTGTCCTCTTATCTGAATTTGCAATGGATATCTAAGAATCATCTTGGGCAGATAACATTGATCAGCTGATCTCATGTTCAAAGAAAATGGAAAATGCCAACAAATGGTAGAAATACAGCATTAGAGTCTCTGGCTGTTAACAGGTGGTGTCCAAAGATTTTTTTTCTTTTTCGGTTACAAGTGTCCAAAGATTAGGATGTGATAAGAGGGAGGCAGATTAGTAAAATAATTTAGGAGAGAAAAAAAATATATACCAATAGAATGACGTGTCCCCTTAACAGCAGCGAAATTCTTATATGTATAGCCAACAAAACTGAGATCTTGAGGAGTCAACAGCATCTGTAGAGAAAGAGGATATAATAGACTGTAAGGGAGTTTAATGAATACTACAACACAGATCAACGCATACTTAGCCTGAAACAAATGTGTCAGGGTATTAAAAAACAAATCAGGCTACTAAAAATGAAGTCAACACAAGAGAAAGCATAGGGGCTTACAACAACTTTTTCTCTAAATTTCCGTTAACATTAAAAAATACACCATAGCTTCAGACAAAAGAAAATAATTGGTATGTAGTGTACCCTTGAGGATCTGAACAACATTGTGATAAGAGATCTTGGTTTTTTGGGATAGAAAAGGGGTTCCACAGAGACATTCACGCACTTATTGTTACATCCCCCTTGGATGAGGAACTAAAGTATTTATGGATCAAAATATGGAGGACCCAAGGATTATTAAAGGAGATAACAATTCACTCTTGAGTTATCAGAGGAAGTTAATTTGTCAGACAAATCTTATTCCTCCAAGTAAATAGAGTGTATACCTTTCTGATGGGTCCCGACCCAGGTCTAGATGGTTTTGGTTGTTCAACCTATTAACACAGTTACAATCATGTCAAATTTCTGGCTAATTAAAAGGTAATCAAACCTGGAAAAGACAAACAATATAACCAGGCACATGTAAATAAGAAAACATAAACAAGGAGTATAAACAATTACTTCATCCTTACTATTTCTGAAAAATCAATTTATTAACGAACGATGAACTAAAGAGACTGAATATAAATGAATAACTAGATACTTACAAACATTCATGTACCCATTTACAGTAATTAATATGCAAGTACACTATCATACAAGCATACCATTCCGAAAAGCTGGGACATGGCTCTATCTTCAAAGTTCATTTTAATTACTTTTCCTAATCTATTAGTGCAGTAATCTGGTTGCACTTTCTCCATTCATTTTTTGCCTTTAGCCCTTTGTCTTCTCATTTTCAGCAAAAATTCTCTATTTTAGACAAAAAAACTGTAATATGAATTGCATCTGTCTGAATAAAGTAGAAACGAAATTTCTCGTTCTTCCTTGATGGTCAAGGGAAGAAATAGGTACAACAGAGAATGTGCCAAAAAAAGCATTTTGTGCCAGCCACTACTGGCTTTAATGGACCCTACTCTCACTATGAACAAGCTCGAAGGACCAAGACAGAGTTCAAGTTCAATACCAAACCCTGCCACGGGTGCAGGTGAAAGAGGAGAAACCAATCAGGAAAGAATAATTCATTCTGCCACAATACATCACCTCATCAAATTTCATAAAATTTTGAGTGTCAAGCTCGCCATTGACTTGTGGTTTAAATGCTGCCTCCATTTCATAGAGCTCATCCCAGTCGACATCTTTGAACCAAGGATGAGCCTGGTCAATTAAGAACCACCAATATGAGGAGGATATATTGTGCATTAATAGCAAAACATTACAGTAAGAAGAGAAAGAGAGAGAGAAGAAAGAAAATCACATTTTACCCACCTTAATTTCTTCTGCTCCTCTGGTACCAAGCCGATATTGAACATCACAAAGTAACCGACATATTAGATCCTTCGCTTCAGGAGACAACCTTGCCTCATCCGGAAATTTTAAGTGATTTCTCCAATGCACAATCTGAAGACACTCATCACCAAGGCACAAAAATAAAAAAATAAAAACACTGTTACTGTTGGTGCCACTGAAATAATAACTTAATAAGGCAATGAATAAATGCTAATAAATAATCTTATTTTGGTGGATTTTTTTTTGGATAATGCTAATAAATAAATACTTAGGCCAATTATCGCAAGAACAAGGTGAGTTTGTTACTATGAGAGAAAATATAAGATGTAAAATTTCAAGTAACAATATTCTAAGTAAATAACTACATGACTGATATCAAAACGATTAGTGGATGAGACTTGAGAATAAATCACACATACACAAATAAAGCATTAGTAAGACAAAGTATAGTAGACTTTATCCTTGGACTAGTCCATTGAAATGTTCAATAATTAAATCACATAAGATAAGGGAAATAAGAACTATACAGGAGAAACATGCTGATCATATGGTCTGCACTTTTCTCAGAGTTTAATTCAATGTAAGATCGTGCATCTTTAATGCACCAAAGTCCATGAATTAGAACTTCTTTGAAAACAATTGTGAGATAATTAATCTATTGGCAGAGTATGATTATCTTCATATAACAAATAATGTCACAAACTAGATGCTGAAAAGGTTATAAGAATTTATGATGGCTAGAACAATTGAATCCCCAAATAAAGAAACTAAAATCAGAGCAATCCCTATCAAATAACCAGTAACTCCAAATTGCCTTTTCTTCCAGAAAATTGTGGGTTTAAGGGGGAAGAATAAGGGACAAAAAATGAGAAAACCTTTCTGCATGTTGTTACTGGATCATCAGAGTAAAATGGGGGATAGCCAACAAGCATCTCATACATAATAGCACCGAGAGACCACCTGCACCAAGGCAGAACTTGTGTTTTCATTTAAAATGAGATATTACTATTACTCTTTAAGCAAAAAATATACGTTTACATGTGACACAGCATCTATCCTGGTAAAAGAAGCTACAGAGAAGAATAATGTATGCCAGATACCAGTACAACATTATAAAGAATGATGACATTGATTAGACATAGTGCTGATTGTCTTCTCTGAGATGCATCAGAAAATTCCTAAAGGAATATTCTAGGCCTATCATAATAAGTATAAAAATAAAAAGAAGCAAATACTTTGATCAATATTCTTTGTTAACAGTTTACGTTTATTTTGTTTTCTGAAAACAGATAAGCTTATAATGCTTCAACTCTTTCTTAAATAAAGATGACAAGAAGATTCCAATTCATGATCTCTGTGAATTGGAGTATGCATGTAATATCAAAAAGGTCATAACTTGTTAAAAGTGGACATAAGTTCCTTTCCTTAGTATTTTGACTTTTAATTGATATAAAAAACAAAGAAACTGGCCACAAAATAATCTATGCTCTCAAACTTTGGCCCTCACACAATGCAAGGTCAAGGTGTTGGACAGCTTGCACTATGGATTACCTTTTTTCCATTTTATCTACACTAGCTAGGAAAATGGTACAGCATTTGACTGATTCCAAGATAAAGCATTCCAGTGTCTCTAATGTTTGGACACTGGACAGATATTATATGCGGCATTCAACTGCCGCACCATTCAATGTCCAAGTGCAAGAACCTTGAGCTTTGGCACTGCTCCTAACCACTAAAGCTAATTAAGAAAACATTGCAAAGTTATTATCTGCATTCACTTCAAAATGACAAAACTACTTAAAAATATAACGGATATATTTCACTCAAAACATCAACAACTGAAAAAGAGGATATCAACAAACCAGTCACACTCCACACCATAACCCTTTTTCAGTAACACTTCAGGAGCAATATAGTCTGGAGTACCAACAGTGGAGAATGCCTGGCATGAAACAAATATGTTAGTTCGAGAAGGATATCCATGCAAGCATATAAAAACAAGATTTGTTCAAAATTATAAAATTGCAATCAAAATCAACATTTGATGCACTAATAAGACATTGCATGATTACCACACAAATTAACAGACCAACATATTTATTGAAGAAGGAAATAAACAGGAGTCTTCTTTGTAGAGATGAACTAAGAATTTCACCATTATGCTTGCCATCTTAGTGCAAAACAAACAATTATAACTCTCAGTCTTTACTTTGATCCATCATTCATGACTGATGACATATTGACTGAATTGACGAAGAATGCTACTAACACTAGGCCAGTCTGTTCATGCAACAGATGGCATATGTTTAAGCGCTAAGTTGCATATTGCCATTATGAATTTGTAAGAAATCAGACATAAAAACGAGGCAACCATTCAGTGAAATTCCTGAATGTGGGCAAAAGGCAATTACCAATTTCCTGCGGTTCATTTGCCAATGCTGAAGTTGTTCAAGGGGACTTTTCCAGCGTCTTCCATTTCTGCTATTTGGGAAGGCTCCATCGACATCCATGGTATCGTTCAAGTTCTCATCATCCAAGACTTCATTTTCATTTATAGATGATAAATTTGAGCAGTCAAGTGGCTTGCAAAGGCCAAAATCAGAGAGCTTCATATGACCATTTTTGTCCAATAGAAGGTTGTCAGGTTTTATATCTCTGGGGAAAACAGGAAGAAACATATAATTGCATATTATGGTTTTTAAGAATAAGACCACAGTGCAGTTCAAGATGTAACAATACCAACCGATGAATGTAGTTGTGTTTATGAATAGACTCTATGGCCAAAACGCTTTGGGCAATGTAAAATCTAGCCACTGTTTCAGTCAAAGTTTCTTCTCTCATCAGCAAAGTCATTATATCACCACCAGGTAAATATTCCATTATCAGATACAAGTACTCAGCATCCTGAAAAGAGTAATAAAGCTTCACAATGCAGTCACTGGCAACTTCTGCAAGTACATTCCTTTCAGCTCTAACATGCTCAACCTGTGATGGAAATGAGCACATCAAATAAATTTAAATAATAATAGCAAAAAGAACTTCCCCTTAATTCCAATAGTAAATTGAAGAATGGAAAGAACAAAACTTTCATACTACTAATGACAAAAATGAAACTTCACCTGTCCCCTGCTGAGCATTTCAGACTTCTTCAACTTCTTCATGGCATATATGTTACCTGATTTCTTCTCCTGACACAGTCTTACCTGTGACACCATTTTGTATATTCAAACAAAAATTCATGGTAATGAGAAATGCAACATAGTAAAATGACAATCCAAAACAATTATGTAATTTATGACTGGCACAAATGTCAACAAAACAAACGAAGGCACTAAATATAGAATATGAGTGTGCATAATTCTACCTCCCCAAAGGCTCCCCTGCCAATAATGGTTAGAAGGTCAAAATCATCAACACATATTTTATGTCTTTTTAACCGCATATACTCAGTCTCCTTGCGCTCTAAATCCTTCAGTAGATTGATTTGTTCCTCTTCTGGTACATGAGAAGATGCTAACTTCTTTTGTAGGACTGAACGCCTGAAATAATAAAATTCATGTTCAGCAGCCTAACAGCAGAAATAAATAAAAAGCAAAATAGATGACTTAATAAATCTAAGTCCCACCATTAAATGCATTAATATTGTAAGAAAATGAAATAACTTGCATGGAAAATAATTCTTTATACAGAAGTATAATGCAAAAGTGAAAATCACTTTTGTGTGTGCGTGCATGCACATTCCCTGTCCATTTATGAAATAATTTAGGGCTGTCCAAAGGCCATAAAAACGGTAAGCCTTTTTGTTTGTTTGTGTGAAATTATGAGTGTGTCCGTCTTAAATACAACTCTGCCAAATGGCCACAAAATGTGTAATTAAGCAGGCAGGCATAGGCGACACTGATGATGCACAGCACTTATGAGGATATGAGATACTGAAACCCAAATTTTATTGATGCTCTCTGCATAGATGCATGCACATTAAGCCTTTGTTGTGCATTTGTGCGCAAGTGTGCATGTCTGTCGGAAGTAAGACTCTGCCAAAAAGGCCACAAAATGCATAACTAAGCAGGCAGCCATGGGTGACACTGATGATGCACATGCCTTATAAGGCCATGAGACACTGGAACTCAGGATTTACTGACGCTCTCTGCATAAGACGCATGAACAATTTGTAGCATGACATAGCATGGGAAGAGGGGTCAGCTTAAATGTTCTTCAGAATCCAAATTGAGGTGCACACTTAAGAAGATGCCCTAGCAAATTTGTATTCTCCTCCAGCCCCTTGATACATAAAGGCTAACACTAATATTAAGTGAACTACAAGACTCCTTTTCAGCCAATTTTCATCATTTCATCAACAAAACCACTTACGGAACTCAATGGCACCATTTTGATTCGTATTATTACCGAAACAACTTGTTGGGAAAAGGCTTTTTTGTAGTTGATTTTCTAATGTTATTAAGCACGTAGCGACCACATCCCAAAATAAGTCCCAATTCCACGACATCACGCATTAGGATTATCAAATTAGCATTAATAAATATGCCAATGAACACAAATTTCAGAAAAAAAAAAGAGGAGAAAATTAGAAAAGGAAACAAAAAAAGAAAAACCAAAACATTTGATCAAGCGGCAAAATAGAAAGGACTAAGAAGCCCCCAACATAACATGCAAAGGGAAAAACAGACAGAAATAGACATGATCATGATAGCGCAGAGGGAGAAAAATTAATTTGAAAAAAATTACAAGAAGAAGGAAAGAAAAGAGGTGCATGGCGTGTTTACCTCTCCTTGCGTTCTTGGATGTGCTTCATCTGAGCCCTGTAATGGTTCTCAATGAATTTCTTGGCTGCAGCCACCCTTTCCATCGTCAAACTGGACCCCACCGTTCCTCCATCCTCTTCCTCTTCCTCCTCTCCAGCCATGGGCCCCACCTCGTCATCCTCCTCCTCCTCCTCCTCCTTACGATTCTCCATAACCAGAAACCAAAACCTTCTCTCTCAAATTCCCTCCTGTCTCTCTCTCTCTCTCTCTCTCTCTCTCTCTCTCTGTTTGATCTGTGAATTGGGATGATTGTGACAACGAAGCCAACAGAAGGAGACCCTCCTAAAAAAGTACAACAAATACACACAAACGCACACAAAAGGGTAGCTCTCTCTATCTCTCTCTCTCTCTCTCTCTCCTGTTATTGTGTCCGACAAGTGTTGAACAATGGTTGGGACTCTATAGTTTCTGGAGCATGGGGATTCATGTGATGTACCCTGTCGAGGTGGAATGCGACATCTGGAGCGAACATGAGACCGTGATCCTACGGTCAGTGATCGTCGACGAATACGAGGTCAATGTCATCAGATTGGATGAACACCGCTCCACAACTCTTCTCACGTCAGCATCCTCTTGTACTTGTAGTGCGTGAGCATTCCTACCATATACCTGGAGTTTATTCTATTATTAATTTTTAATTGATCTTGATAACCTCGACTATTTTTCATTTTATACTTAAATATATCTCCATTAAAATATAAGCATTTTTTTTTGGGTCCTCCAAAACTTTTGTTTGATTCTAGTCTTTTTTTAATTTTATTTTTGATCCCTATTGTTTTAAATTTTGGTTCAAATGAATATATTTTAACATATATTTAGTTGTTAAAGATATTGAAAATTTTATTTTTATCCTTCAAATATTTGAAGTATCTTCTTTCTTTATATATATATATATATATATGATGCAAAAGATTTATTTTTGAGTACATTTTTTTAATTTAATTTTACTGTATTGATTTTTATTCATTAATTTCTCTGATTTTTAAAATAATAAATATAAGACTCAATCATCTTAGCTAATTTTGGTAATACATAATTAAATGATGGTTAAATAAAAAATAAACTCTATTTCTTTTGTCTTTTTTATCGGTCGAACTTTCAGGTACATTTCTAATTCCAGCTAATTGACGTCAAACAGAATTTGATGTTTCCACTGGCCAGAAAGAGAAAGAGGAAAACAGCATCCGCAACAGTGCATGTCTTTTATTTTTAAGCAGGGGGCTTTATTTGGAATTTGCAGAACGAAGAAAATGTCAATACAACGTGGATAATATTAGTTTAAATCAAGAATGTTCAAAATTCCATTGGTGTTGGTCATATAAATACTGAAAATTTTGCTCTATATACTTTTTATGAGTAACAATATCAATTTATATATAGTTTTCTTTTTTTTAATGGAAATTCATATATATTATAATATCCCATAATAATATATTCCCTCCTTTTTAAAATATCTATCAATTTAGAACAAATACAGATATTAGAAAAAAATAATATTGATAATTAAGTAAAATATAGTAAATAAACTAATATATCATAACATATTAATTAATATAGTAAAATGTTCAAGACTAATATTAAATAGAATACTTTGAAAATGTGAAAATAATTAGGTGTAATATTCAAAGAAAAATTAATATTTTATTTAAATATAAAATTAATAAATCTTTTTAAATATGAAATTGTTGAAAGTGAATAAATATTTTTAAAAAGATGGAATAATACGTTAGTTTTCAAAGACTAACGCACTTAAAAATGAATTTCTTCCAATACTACCCCTTGGCAAGCACCATATGCATAATAATCCGTGTGTGTATATTTTTCTTATACTACACTATGCCATAAAGTTTTAATAAAGTGACGCATTGGATAAGAATTTCCTCAAATACCAGCTCTTATGCGAGCTCAATATTAAGTAACTCATCTTGTTTTGTAGCTTCCAATTCCTTGATATGGAAATCAAGGAATATGGAGGCAAGGCGGCAACACAGCCATTTAAATTTTCAATTATAGGTGACAAATCTCATCTCATCTCTCCAACTCCTCCAAAAGCGTCCTAGATTTTGGAGTGAAAAGGATAAAGTTGGGGGGCAGGGGACGAAGGAGAATCAGCACTAGGCCGGAATTGACGCATTCTGGGACCAACTACATTATTCCAAATGCAAAGATGCTCCAAAGTTTGCATCATTATTCTCGGTGACGCTCAATCCAGCGAGGAGCCAGAGACATGGAATTTCGGGGGCACCCTAGTGAATTCTTCAAGCGGCAATAAACAACCATCAATTAAGAATGTCAATGTATGTAATTCCTATTCTCTCCCCTCCCAAGTCCCAACAGTGTGCGATTAAGAATTTCTCAAAAAGTCAAAAGCAAAAACCAATCTTTTGGGTATAAGAGCCAGAGGCTTACAATGGTCAAACATCGGGGGACGGAATTTTCACAGCAACAAAACATATACTATTACGGCACCAGACATTGGAAAAAAAAAACGCGGCGAGTGAGATCACGCATAGCGATCGATAACAGGTTGACAACTTGAGCTGCAAAAGGACGAAGAAGAACTCTGCAATTCTATCAAATTCAAAACACAACTATTCATTAAACTTTTTTTATTTTTTCTTTGGGTAAAAAATATATATATCTATACATTTATACACCTATTAGTATCCCGTTTATTTAAAAATGTCAATGTATGTAATTCCTATTCTCTCTCCTCATGGGACTATAAAAATACATAGCCAAATCAAAAGAATCGTACAAGGCAACAATAAAAGAAAAAAATCGCAGATGAGATGGACGGGACAGTGGGCCACTAACTAAACAAAACTGGTGCCAGCACGGGCATGGTGCAACAAATAGTGAGCAATTTGATCTCGAGCCTGCATCGAGGTAGCAGACCTTATGCCATTCTCGGCAACCATCTCATCATCAAAGAGCTCAAACTCCCACTCAGGGTCCATCTCCTCGTTCCTCATCTCACAAATATTATGCAAAACGCAGCAAGCCCCAAGAATCACGGGCAAGTCCTGAAGCTTCACCTCGGTCCTCTTCTGCAAGCACGACCACCTCCCCTTAAGCCTCGCGAACGCGCCCTTAGCCACCTTCTGAATCTCCCCAACCTTCTCATTAAACGCGTGCTGCGTCCATGTCAGATTCTGGTGCGTGTACGGCACCAGAACCCAATCCATCAAGGGGTGCCCAGAATTCCCAACAATCCAAACATCCCTCAAGCTGCCCCTGCTGGCTCTCTCGTACAGAGCGCTCTTCTCCAAAACCTCATCGTCACGCATGGAACCTGGCCACCCGATGCACACGTCAGTGAAAACACCGGTGGGGCCCACAACACCCTGAACCGTTATCGAGTAACACGTCTTCTGGTTCCTCTCCGTGTGCCTCTTGTTGAAATACGCCGCCACGCTGATCTTCGGCGCGATGATTGGCACGTGCGTCGTGTACATCGCTCCCCCGACGTCCGGAATCCCCGAAATGCCCTCGAACTTTTGTTTTGTTTCCTTCATTGTTTCCTCGTCGGGCCAGCTGAGGAACTTCGGCATCAGGACGGTGCGTATCGCGGAGCAAACCTCGAGGACGAGCTTGTGGCACGTGGAGATCCCGAGGCCGAACCGCTTCGACACGAGCCGGAGCGGATCGCCCGTTGCGAGCCGCCAGATGCAGACCGCGACTCGCTGGCGGACCGGGATGGCGTCGCGGAGCATCGTGTTCTTCTTCGTCACCGCCGAGTCGAGCGCGTCGCAGATCGCGTCGAACGTGGACCGGCTCATGCGGAACGATCGCCGGAACTCGTGCTCCGGGAAGTCGCGGTGGCTGCACCGCTCCCACCAGTCCTTGGACCGGTCCTTCACCCACAGCCTCCTGTGAAGGACCGCAGATGAACCGGGATCCGAACCCGGTTGGAACGAACCGTGGTCCGGAACGACGTCCTTTGAAGCTGCTGCTGTTGCTGCTGCTGCTGCTGCGGAGGCGAGGGTTTGGGCTGAGCGACGGGCTTTCTTGGTGCGGGTTTGGTCGAGGGAGTTTAATTGATCGTAATGGGCTTTGAATTGGGCCTCGTATTGGGTCATGGCTTGGGCCTGGTGGTCGTAGTTGGAGTTGAGGATGGCTCTTTGTTGCTCCGACTCTACGATCCTGTTTTGTTCCTCTTGTTTGTCTTCCTCGTCGAGGAGAATGAGTGAAGCCACTATGTCATTCAAGCTGGCACTATCACTAGTATTGTTATTATTACCACCTTTTTGTCTTCCTCCTTCGTCGTCTTTTCTGTTACGCTTGTTGTTATTGTTGTTGGTGTTTGGGTTGGGGTTGGGGTTCATGTCTGAGAATAGGTTGTAGAAATGGGAATAGTCTTCTTGGGTGAGGAACGCTGCAGGACCAATTTCCATGTAAAGGGAACTTTGCTGGGTTCGATGGAGGTGAATAATGCGTGATTGGGAATGGGGGTTAAGTGTGAACGCTGAAATTTCGCGTGTGAGGGGAAGAATGAGGGGGTTTCGGAGATTTATAAGCTTTTTGAGAGAGCAAGCGTGTGCGGTAATGTGAACGCGGTGGGTGGGGACTTTGATGGAGAGGATTTTGCTTTGACGGTGACTATGACTTGGAGGGCGTTCGGATTTTGAAGCATAAACAAATGATGATTAAGCGTTTTGTATGTAGTTTGTGAGCAGACAAAAAAAGAAAAAGGTATTTTTGGGGAAGCGTGGTTTTTTACGCGGATGAAGAGACTTTAGATTTTTATGGGCACAGGGTTTTGTATTGTAACTTGTTTGTTTTGGAGTTTCGTCGGATTGGAAAAAGAGAAATGATAGTTTTACACTTGTGTGTCGTGACTCACTATTTTCGAGTAGTTAGATTAGATGAAAAAAATATTTTAAGAAAATAAATGATTTTAAATGGTGGACTGCATAGTTAGTCAAAGTGATGTGTCTACATAGCATCCCTCTTGGAAAAAAGTTGGTGGGAAAGAGAAGGGTAGAATTGGAATGGAAGGGTGTGGAGAAGTTTCCTCTCTGTTTTTGTGATTGGGTTGGGATGAAGGAAAAGCCGAAAAGCGAGTAAGGAAATAAAGGGAGGAGTTAACAAAGGGGAGCTTTTGCTTATTTAATCTCCAAATTGGAATAGTACTCTATTGCCAAGTGGCAAATAGCAATCACTTTTGCTGAAAGATATCGGGGAAACGATTTGGAAATATGCAACATCTCTTGCCCAAAAATGGTTTTATTCTTTGAAGATGTAAATTTCTATGTAAGTCAACTACTCATTATCTTTCTTACCTTAAGAAATTCCTGCATAGATAGGATGTAATTAAGTTAATATTAAATTAATCAATAAAGTAGCATTTGCTAAATGTCCCATAATAAAAAATAGAGACATTGTTGGAGAAGGAGACGAAGATAAAAATCCCAAAATCATATCCGTCCAATGATAATTTTTAAGCCACTTTTTGTACTCCAAAAAGGATAGATGTTGGAGATTTGTTTTGTGACACAAATTTAAAATTTGTTTTTCAAAAATATCCCTTCAAACATTTTATATGTCATCTTTACATTTTTATTTTTCAATTTTTCATCAAATTATAATTTAGTCTGCTTCATCTTTTCTTCAATTATCATGTCATGTACATTACTATCAAACAATCATTTTTGTCTCTATTGTTTTATTGTTTTCCACCCTTTCTATTTCGGGACAAATACCAAACACAACCTAATGGTTTCATAGTTAATACATAACTATTTTGATCCACAAATTATTCAGCTTATGCACTTTTTTTTGAAGTTTTTTATTTTCATTTTAATAAGTGCATTTTAGATTTTTGTTAAAGTAATATCTAAATGTAGTTGGTCAAGTGAAAGTTAACTATAATCACATGCAAATTTTACTTCGAATCTTGGATTCATTGCATTTTGAGAAATTTTACTTAGCTATTGCTTTGGTCAAAATTATGTAAGCCATTCATAATACAAAGAAAAAATTACAAAGACATACAGAAGTGATCTTACTTAAAGAAAGCATATAGGACTAAGAGATTAATTAAATAATTAAAATGATTTTCAACTTTTTATTTATTTAATTTTAAACAAAGGGAAATCGTTATGGAAGTTTGAAATAAGAACCTTAATTTCGTTAATAATGCTCAAAATTCACTCGCAAACCATTCACCCATTACACCAAACTAAAATCTTGTTTATTAAGGTAACATTGCAAGATATATTTTACATGTGATGATAATTATATTATAGTGTGTTTGGTATGATATATTAGGCATGATAGTATAAATTAATACTATATGTTATGTCCTTATTTGTTATTTCGTTGTCAAAATGCTATATAACTTAATACAGCATAGGAATAACAGATTATGCCAAATTTGTTTTCAACATATAAGGTCACCATTTATTTTTTAATATTTTATTAAAATAAAATAATTTTAAATAAATGATAATAAAAGAAATTTATAAATAAAAATAATTTTTAATAAAATTATTTTATAATAAATAAATACAAATAATATATGATATCAATTTAGTTATATATAATAAAAATAAAAATAAAAATAATTGATAAATAATAAATAAAATTAAATAATAAATATTTAATAACAAATAAATAATATGTAATATATAAAATTAAGGACTAATAATTTAAATTGAATAATTATGATTAAAAATATAAAACATTTTTTATTTACATAATTTATTGAAAAATAAATAATTATAAAATATCAGATAAATAATAACATTTAATAAAAATTAAATTTTAATTAATAGATATTTACATAAATATAATATTTGAAAATTATGTTTAAATAATTAATAAAATTCCTATTTTATTAGAATTATTTGTAAATAAATGATGACATTACAAAATATAAAATATAGTATCTTATACTGTTACACTAAATATTGTATAGTATTAAAAGTTTATTGTCCTTATACTATCAGGCTTATCCTATTAGATCTTATACTATCAGTTTTATCCTATCAAGCATGTCAAACGGGTCTTAAGGTATTAAGAGTGAGGGTTGATAGTTAAAATTTTAATCATTTTACATTAAGGTGCATTACTTTGAATATGTAATCTCCTTCTGCCATAGGAAATCAAGTGTAATCTTCTAAGGTTAGTCCTTGATTACATGATAGTAGCGAATGCTGCACATAAGAAAAAGCATGCCAGTCTCCTTACAACATGAAGACCTTTACTTCAATGGGAGTGAAGCCCATTGCAGAGGATTCAAAAGAAAGAAGGAGCAAAAGTAGAGAAGAAGCTCTACCTGATCCTTTTTCCTCCCTTAGGTGAAATGTCACCTAAATGATCTACCAGATTTGTGAGAATTGTGGCCCTTGAGGCACCTAAGGTTTAATCAGATAAGGCCCCTTCTCCTTTATCAAGGAGAAGAGGTTGAGGAAGACTGGCCAGGCAAATAAGAGAGCCATTCCTTGATGAGGAACCATCAATGTAGTAGCTGAAATAAGGGTAGTCCACTAGGCCATTAATAACTTGTTGGAGCAAAAGAAGGGAGGAATCCAACATGCGGCCGAGCCTATCTTGCATGCTCAGAGGGCTCTGCAACCGTTGAGAGTAGAGGTGTAAGCAAATCCAACTAACCCAATGAACCATGAATCTAAACTAACCTAATTAAATTGGTCTAGTTTTGATCGGATTATCAATAACTTAGATCAATTAGAACGATCATATTAATTCGTCATCGAATTTACACTTTTAAACCAGAATCCAACCTGAACTAATCTTAATATTATTATTGTTGTTGTTATTTTTATTGATTACTAACTATAGCATTTACTCATATTCATTATTTATTTACTATTTACTATTATTAATATGTAATTTTAGACCCATACAAACACTACATTATTATTGAATTTATGCCAAATAAACTTATGCAACATTATAATTATAATAAGTAAGGATATGCGCCCTAAGGGACAGCCAGACAGGTTTGTTGAATGACCCCCTGGCCTCCCAAGTCCCAACAGTGTGCGATTAAGAATTTCTCAAAAAGTCAAAAGCAAAAACCAATCTTTTTGGGTATAAGAGCCAGAGGCTTAAAAGGGCCAAAACATCGGGGGACGGAATTTCACAGCAACAAAACATATACTATTATGGCACCAGTCACGGGAAAATAAAAAGAGAGGCGGTGAGTGAGATCACGCATAGCAATCAATAACAAATTGACAGCTTTAGCTGCAACAAGAAGAAAAAAAAGAAGAAGAACTCTGCATTTCTATCAAAATCAAAGCACAACTATTCATTAAACTATTTTTTTTTTACCCTTTGTTTGGGTAAAAAATATATATCTATGCAATTATACACCTATTAGTATCCCGTTTATTTAAAAAAGTCTATGTATGTGATTCCTATTCTCTCATCTCATCATGTGACTATAACAATCCATAGCCAAATCAAAAGAATGGCAAAAAAATTACACAAGGCAACCATTAAACGAAAAAAATCGCAGATGAGATGGATGGGGCAGAGGGCCACTAACTAAACAAAACTGGTGCCAGCACGGGCATGGTGCAACAAATAGTGAGCAATTTGATCTCGAGCATGCATCGAGGTAGCAGACCTTATGCCATTCTCGGCAACCATCTCATCATCAAAGAGCTCAAACTCCCACTCAGGGTCCATCTCCTCGTTCCTCATCTCACAAATATTATGCAAAACGCAGCAAGCCCCAAGAATCACGGGCAAGTCCTGAAGCTTCACCTCGGTCCTCTTCTGCAAGCACGACCACCTCCCCTTAAGCCTCGCGAACGCGCCCTTAGCCACCTTCTGAATCTCCCAACCTTCTCATTAAACGCGTGCTGCGTCCATGTCAGATTCTGGTGCGTGTACGGCACCAGAACCCAATCCATCAAAGGGTGCCCAGAATTCCCAACAATCCAAACATCCCTCAAGCTGCCCCTGCTGGCTCTCTCGTACAGAGCGCTCTTCTCCAAAACCTCATCGTCACGCATGGAACCTGGCCACCCGATGCACACGTCAGTGAAAACACCGGTGGGGCCCACAACACCCTGAACCGTTATCGAGTAACACATCTTCTGGTTCCTCTCCGTGTGCCTCTTGTTGAAATACGCCGCCACGCTGATCTTCGGCGCGATGATTGGCACGTGCGTCGTGTACATCGCTCCCCCGACGTTCGGAATCCCGAAATGCCCTCGAACTTTTGTTTTGTCTCCTTCATTGTTTCCTCGTCGGGCCAGCGGAGGAACTTCGGCATCAGGACGGTGCGTATCGCGGAGCAAACCTCGAGGACGAGCTTGTGGCACGTGGAGACCCCGAGGCCGAACTGCTGCGACACGAGCCGGAGCGGGTCGCCAGTTGCGAGCCGCCAGATGCAGACCGCGACGCGCTGGCGGACAGGGATGGCGTCGCGGAGTATCGTGTTCTTCTTCGTCACCGCCGAGTCGAGCGCGTCGCAGATCGCGTCGAACGTGGACCGGCTCATGCGGAACGACCGCCGGAATTCGTGCTCCGGGAAGTCGCGGTGGCTGCACCGCTCCCACCAGTCCTTGGACCGGTCCTTCACCCACAGCCTCCTGTGAAGGACCGCTGCTGAACCGGGATCCGAACCCGGTTGGAACCAGCCGTGATCCGGAACGACGTCCTTTGAAGCTGAGGCTGATGCTGCTGCGGAGGCGACGGTTTGGGCTGAGCAACGGGCTTTATTGGTGTGGGTTTGGGCGAGGGAGTTTAATTGGTCGTAATGGGCTTCGAATTGGGCCTCGTATTGGGTCATGGCTTGGGCCTGGTGGTCGTAGTTGGAGTTGAGGATGGCTGGTTGTTGCTCCGACTCTACGATCCTGTTTTGTTCCTCTTGTTTGTCTTCCTCGTCGAGGAGAAAGAGTGAAGCCACTGTGTCATCCAAGCTGGTACTATCACTATAATTATTATTATTACCACCTTTTTGTCTTCCTCCTTCGTCGTCTTTTCTGTTACGCTTGTTATTATTGTTGTTGGTGTTTGGGTTGGGGTTGGGGTTCATGTCTGAGAATAGGTTGTAGAAATGGGAATAGTCTTCTTGCGTGAGGAACGCTGCAGGACCAATTTCCATGTAAAGGGAACTTCGCTGGGTTCGATGGAGGTGAATAATGCGTGATTGGTAATTGGGGGTTAAGTGTGAACGCTGAAGATTTCGCGTGTGAGGGGAAGAATGAGGGGGTTTCGGAGATTTATAAGCTTTTTGAGAGAGCAAGCGTGTGCGATAATGTGAACGCGGTGGGTGGGGACTTTGATGGAGAAGATTTTGCTTTGACGGTGACTATGACTTGGATGGGGTTCGGATTTTGAAGCATAAACAAATGATGATGAAACGTTTTGTATGTAGTTTGTGAGCAGACAAAAACAAAAACTGTTTTTGGTTAAGCGTCTTTTTTTACGCGGATGAAGAGACTTCAGATTTTTTTTTGGGTGGGCACAGGGTTTTGTAGGAATAGGTATTGCTACTTCTATTTATTTAATGTTATTTCTTATTTATTATCTTTATGTATAATATTTCTTAAATACCTTTCATACAAAGCTTGTTTTATATTTATTTAGTTAATTTATATTTTTAAAACTAAATTAAATTTTATATGGTAGAATTTTTATTATTTATTCTTACTCCTCATTTATTATTTTTATTTATTACGCTGGTAAATGCCTTAAAAACTAATTTTATATTTTTTATGTATTATTACTCTTATATTTTAAATTTATATTTAATAATTGTAATAATTAATCCTGAATATGATTGTACAATATGATATGTTGCTTACACAAATAGACCCAAATTTGTAGCTACCAAATCACACTAATTTTATTGTGAAAATTTTTAGTTGCTCTAAAAATAACTCTCTAGGCCATTTACTTTTTGATATACCGATTATTCCATTAAAAATATAATTAAAGTAGAATTATGATCTATAGAGTTTGTATGTAAAAAAGTGATCAATAGAATAGAAAAAAAAATTGCATACTAAGAATTTCGGCTCGAATTGCTTCTACCCAAAAACAAAAATGTTATTATATTGTACCAAAAAAGTAGGCTGTAGTTTATTTTTGTACTATCTATTAGTGCAATGTTGTGGGCTGATGTTTTTGTCTATAAAAAAATATAAAATATCACGATAGTAATACATTATAAATATAAAATAAGTTTTTAATAAAAAATTAAAAAATATCACAATAAAAATAATAAATAAGGAATGATAATATACAATAAAGACTCTATCACATAATATTTAATTTAACTTTAAAAATATAAATTAACTATATAAATATATAATAAACTTTTTATTAGAAGTATTTTAGAAATATTACATAAAAAGATAATAAATGAGAAATGACATTAAATAAATAGAGCTGGTTATCTCGGTTTTGTACTGTAATTTGTTTGTTTTGGAGTTTCGTGGGTTTGGAAAAAGGTTGGTGGGAAAGCGAAGGGTAGAATTGGAATGGAAGGGTGTGGAGAAGTTCCCTTTTGCTTTTGTGATTGGGTTGGGATGAAGGAAAGGCCGAAAAGCGAGTAAGGAAATAAAGGGAAGGAGTTAACAAAGGGGAGCTTTTGCTTGCTTATTCTCCAAATTGGAATAGTACTCTATTGCCAAGTGGCAAATAGCAATCACTTTTGCTGAAAGATGTTGGGGAAACAATTTGGAAATATGCAACATCTCTTGCCCAAAAATGGTTTTATTCTTTGAAAAGTCAACTACTCATTATCTTTCTAACCTTAAGAAATTCTTGCATAGATAGGATGTAATTAAGTTAATATTAAATTAATCAATAAGATAGGATTTGGTAAATACCCCATAATAGAAAATAGAGATATTGATGATATAAATGTATTTGGAGAAGGAGACGAAGAAAAACCTCAAAATCGTCTCCATCCAACAATAATTTTTAAGCGATTTTGTACTTAAAAAGTAGGACGTTGGAGATTTGTTTGGGGCATAAATTTAAAATTTATTTTCTAAGATATCCCTTTAAACATCTTATATTTTATCTTACCTTTTTTACTTTTCAATTTTAAGCAAATTATAACTTAATCTATTTCATCTTTTCTTCAATTACTATGTTATGTATGCCACTATCAAACACTTGCTTCCATCTCTATTGTTTTATTGTTTCTATCCTTTCTATTTCTGGACAAATACCAAATGTAGCCAAATGGCTGCATCGTCAATACATCACTATTTTGATCCACAAATTATTAAGCTTATGCACTTTTTATGAATTTTTTTATTTTCATTTTGATAAGTGCATTTTAGATTTTTGTTAAAGTAATATCTAAATGGAGTTGATCGTAGTGAAAGTTAATTATAACCTCATGCAAATTTTATTTCGAATCTTGGATTCATTGCATTTTAAGAAATTTTACTTAACTATCTCTTTGGTCAAAATTATGTAAGCCATTCATAATACAAAGAAAAAATTACAAAGACATACGGAAGGGATGTTACTTAAAGAAAGCATATAGGACTAGAGTTTAATTAAATAATTAAAATGATTTTCAATTTTTTATTTATTTAATTTTAAACAAAGGGAAATCGTTATGGAAGTTTGAAACAAGAACCTTAATTTCGTTAATAATGTTCAAAATTCACTCGCAAACCATTCATCCATTTCACCAAACTAAAATCTTGTTTATTAAAGTAGCATTGTAAGATATATTTTACATGTGATGATAATTATATTAGGGTGTATTTGGTAATGATATATTAGGCATGCTAGTATAAGTTAATACTATACATTATGTCCTTATTGTTGTTTCATGCCACAACGTATTATATAAGTTTATACATCATAACCCCCTTATTTGTCAAGATGTTATATAATTTAATATAGCATAAGGAGGTTGAATTAGATCACATTAGTTTTTAACATATAAGGTCACCTTTTTATTTTTTAATATTTTATTAAAATAATTTTTTTAAGTAAATAATAATCAAAGAAATTATAAAATAAAAATAATTTTTAATAAAATTATTTTATAATAAATCAATACAAATAATATATGATATCAATTTAGTTATATATAATAAAAATAAAAGTAAAAATAGTTGATAAATAATAAATAAAATTAAATAAATAATATTTAATAAATAATAAATAATATGTAATATTTAAAATAAGGATTAATAATTTAAATTTAATGATTATGATTAAGAGTATAAAAAAATTATTTATATAATTTATTGAAAAAATAAATAATTATAAAATATTGAATAAATAATAAAAATTAAATTTCAATTAATAAATATTTACATAAATATAATATTTGAAAATTATATTTAAATAATTAATAAAATTCCTATTTTATTAGAATTATTTATAAATAAATGATGATATTACAAAATATAAAATATAGTATCTTATACACTGTTACACTAAACACTGTATAATATTAAAAGTTTATCACCCTTATACTATCAAACTTTATCATATTAGATTTATACCTGCAATTTTATCCTATCAAGCATGCCAACGAGCCTTAAGATATTAAAAGTGAAGGTTGATGGTTAAAATTTTAACCATTTTACATTAAGGTGCATTATCTTTGAATATGTAATCTCCCTCCACCATTAATGTTTAGGAAAATCAAGAGTAATCTTCCAAGGTTAATTGTTGACTACATGATAACAACGGATGTTGCACATAAGAAAAAACATGCCAACCTGCTTTATGACATGAAGACCTTTACTTCAATTGGAGTAAAGCCTATTGCAAAGGATTCAACAGAAAGAAGGAGCAAAAGTAGAGAAGAAGCTCCACCTGATCTCTTTTTCTTCTCATGGGTGAAATGTCACCTAGACGATCTACCCAATTCATGAGAATCATCACCCTTGAGACACCTAAGGTTTAATCAGATAAGGCCCATTCTCTTCTTCAAGGAGAAGAGGATGACGTAGAGGCTAATGAAAATTGGCTAGGCAAATAAGAGAGCTAGTCTTATGAGGAACCATCAATGTAGTAATTGAAATGAGGGTAGTCCACTAGGCCATCAATAACTTGTTGAAGCTCTTGGTAAAGAAAAGAAGGGAGGAATTCAACATGAGCGCGAGCTTGCCTTGCATGCTTGGTTGGCTCTGTAGCCCTTTAGAGGGACAAATGTGGTACTCGAGGCATAGTTGAATTTACCCTTTGAGAGATTCTATGGATGATGAACTGCATGAGTTTCAAGATAGAGCAAAAAGGGCCTTTATGGCTCTCAGGTGTTCCAAAGACAACGTAATGGATCTGGTGGCCTATACTCAATAAGGCACGCAAGGCAATAGTATAAAGCCTTCTTGGATAGAAGGGTGACGATTATAATGCCTTCCTCTATTTGGGAGGAGTTTATTGAGACCTTTATGGCTAGGTTTTTCCAGATAATAAAAGAGAAAGTCTTGCTAATGAATTTGAAAAGTTAAGATAGACTCCAAGTATATTAGTGACAGAATATGCTACACAGTTCACTTGATTGTTTAGGTTTGCATCAAAGCAAGTAGCATCTAATATTAAGAAGGTCTAAAGGTTCAAAAAGGGTTCAGAGAACCAACGCAGACCACCCACCTTCCTGAGGTTGGTAAGATGACTATCGCCATGTGGTGGACACCACCTTTGGCATTAAGGTGGCTAGAGAGGAAAGTAAGCTCAGGAAAGTTAGGCAAAAAGCCCAAAGTTAGGGGATAGTTGTTTGGTGGGTCTATTTGATGGCTTGCATTCATGCACCCTTTTTCCTCCAAACATTAGGCATATTGCATCATTTTGTATGCTAGAATGATTAGCATTTGGTTAATTTGTGTTTAGTCATCACTATGTGTCATTGAATAAAGTCATGGTTAATTGCACTATTTTATTCAATAAATATGTTTTGGAGTTTCTTGCGCTTTTAATCCTTTTTTGTGAGTATTATTCACTTAAACTTGGAGTAGTGTTTAATTTGGGAGAATTTTGGGGGCTAAATAGAAAGTTCTGATGCTCATTTGAGCACATTTGTAGGAAATATTGTAATGAAAAATTCGTATCTCTTTACACAAAGATCGATTGAGACAAATAAAGATATTTTAGAAAGCTCAAGAAACCTTTATAACTTTTGTGCTCAACTCAAAATTCAGTTCTGAGATCCTCTTGGTGAAAATTGAGTTGCAAATTAAAGATTACTAATATTTTGATGTTGTCTAGCTTGACCCCTAGTTTGTATTTCTGCCAATATCTAGAGCTATAGATGTCCAATTGAGATGATTCTTGTGGTGTTGAAATGCTTATTCAAAGGGCTACAACTTTTATTTCTACGTCCAAGAGCTAATTCAAACTTTTTGGGGCTCAAAACGAGTTTGGAAATGTACAAAGTGGTATCTAAGGAGTACCTAACCACTATGGTAGTCATCAAAGAGCAAAAATGAGCAAAAAGTAGTTCTAGACCTTTATAATAGTCCTATAATGACAACATCAATTAGTAATATAATGTTTTTTTAAAATTATTTTGGGGTCTATTTTTGACATTATGATTATATATTATATGTACCTACTTAGTATAGGTTAATAGGAAATATTCCACACTTGTTCTAAGGTTACCTCCACTCTTTCTCTCTACTCTTTTGTCTAGGATTTTTAGCTATTCCAGTCTCTATTTTAGCTTCTATTTGGGATTTTCATTACACTTTTCATTATTTTGGTTGTAATCCTCCATCTAGGGAAGAGTAATTTTTCTACCTAGTGCAAGGATTCAAAGCATCCAAGGATTATGTTTGTGACTCTCATTATTTAATGCATTTTACGGTTTGGCTTTCCAATTTGTGTTCTTTTCCCGTCTGTCTTATATTTTTGTGTTGATTGATATAATTATATTTTTAAGAGCTAGCTTTGATTATATGTGTGTTTACGATTGTGAATGTCATGTATAGTTAGGGTTTCAATTGGATATAATTTAACTTATAGTTTAAAGTATGTTTAATTGGTAAAAGGGATTAAGATTAATTTTTATAAGAATTAGGTTTTTGTGACTGGCATTTAAGTTAGCATAAACATTAAAGGGATTGCAATTGTGATTTCCTGGTAGAGTTATCAAAGTGGGCCAACTCGGCTATGTGGGTTGGCCCACTCGATGTGAGCTAAAATGTCGAATCCAGGTTGATCCACTTTATTGGCAAGCTAGGAAAATGCCAACATGGCTCAACCTACCCAAGCTGGTGGGTTATGCGAGTTGGCTAGTCAAATAAATAAAAAATAAAAAAGTCTAAAAATCATTAAATTTTTGAAAAACTAAAAAAAAAAAGAATGAATGTAGTTGGAATGGACCACTTAAGTGTAGGGGTGTACAAGACACGGGTTGGACAAAATCTGAACTTGGCCCAATTTTTAGACGGGTCAATTTTTAAAACCCGAATTGAACCCGATAATGACCTAACTATGTCTCGGGTCATATGGGTTAACCGACATTTGAACAATATACGAAAATTTAGATATTGTACATAGTAAAGCTATAAAATTTTACAAGTACAAAATAAAATTATAGAGATATTTTATAATATAGGTTTCAAAATAATCATATCAATGTAAAAATAACATTAAATTATGTAAAATATATTAATTGAGCTTTAAAATCTTATAATTTTTCATAAATTATTGTAAAAATATATATTTCTTAAGGGATTATTTGACTTCGGTTCAGGTTGGTTAACCCATGTATGACCCAAAGCCTGAAAAGTGTACCGGGTTAAATTTCAAAATTCAAACAAGTCCTAATGAGCTTTGGGCCTTCAGGGTTGGAGGACGAGACGGCTTATGAACACCTACTTGAGTGAAAGAATGGATCCGGAAGTATTTTATTATTATTTTTTCTTTTTTGGGTAGAAAGTGTAAAAGAACATGATGTGGGTATGTAGGTTTTGGCCAAATATGGCATAGAAGAGTTGGGTTTTTATTAAAAAATGAATGAACCATACTAACCTACTTAACCCTGGGTTAAGTGGGTCGAGCCAAATTAACCCGCTTTTAAATGAGCCAATATTTTACAAACCCAACCCACCAAATTGGTAGGTTTAGCTGGGTTGGCTCAGGGGCTACAACTCACTTTAATAGCTCTATTTGCAAGTGCCCATGTTAGCCAAACATTCAGTCAATTGTGCAATTGTGTGACTGTCAAGTAGAATTACATCACATATTGTGCGATTATGAATTACCAAAATAACCATCTCCACAAATTATTCTTTTGAGTCACTGATAACATACTCCTAGATCTAGAGGAAATTCTTGTGTAGGTAATTTATCTAATTAAATTTTCTTCCATTATTTTATTAATTCCTTCGAACAAAACCCCTTAATTTTCAATTGACTAGTAACGCTTATTTGAGATGACGTAGGTTATGCCTTTTACTATATTTTTGGCATAACTTAGAATAATTTTTTTTTCTAATTTGTTTCAAAGTCCTTAACTTGTATCAAATTTAGGTACCATTGCTAAGGAGTGATGCTAGTTAATTTTTGGTAATTAATTTTTATTTTAACTTTTTAGTTTCCTTTTTGTATTAATTTTATTTCAATTTTTGGATTCTTTATTTATATTTATATTTTAATTTTCGATTCTCAAACAAAAAAATTTTAGATTTTTATTTTATTTTATTATTTTCTTATTCGCTCAATTGTTCATGTTCACTGATAACGGGCATTTACACCATTTATCTTACTTCTAATTCTTAGCTTTTTGCATGAGTCTTACTATGTTATTGATATGATTAATTAGGATTTTGACTTGTGCCTCATTGTACATTTTTTATAGAATCGTTTACTATTACACCGATTTTGGAATAATTATTAGATTAAAGTCTGTTGCATTTGACCTACCTCTTTGAGTATGATTTTTGTATACATGAGCTTTGAATTGAGTGCAAAATGTCAACAAGGTTAGAAACTCTTTTCTTGGAGCTTGTAGCTCCAGTCAATTTGGGAGCAAAATAGAAGAGGTTTTGAACTCGTTTGAGCATATTGGCAAAAAATATTGTAATGGAAAATATGTATCTCTCCAGGGATCGGATTGAGATAAATAAAGATGTTTTGGAAAGCTTAAGAAGTCTTATAAAACTTTCATGTTCAGCTCAAAACTTAGTTTTAAGAGCATCTTGGTGAAAATCGAGTTGCAAGAATAAAGGTTGTTGATATCATGATGCTGTCCAACTTGACCTCAAGTTGGTATTTTTGTAATATCTGGAGCTACAGATATTTGATTGAGATGATTTTGGTGGCATTAAAAAGCTTATTCAAATGGCTACAATCCCTATTTCTATTGCCAAGGACAAATTCAGATGTTTAAAGGGCCAAAACTGACCAAATAAGTGAAAACATCAATTCTATCCAATGAGCGTTGCATGTCTCAACAACACCTGAAAAATGACTTTAAAGAGTGTAACTCACTCCTGAGCAATCCTAGCGCTCATGCGATGACGTTTTAACAGCTGATTAATCTATTTTTGGGCCACACTTTAGCATATTTTAGAAAGCAATATTTAAATGGTTGATATAGTTATTTACCCTAGTTTTTGACTCATTTTAGGCTGCCACTTTTAGTTGCTATTATTCTCTCTCTACATCTTCTTCTCTATTATTCTCTCTTAGGGATCCTATTAGTGAAGGTACTTTGTCTTGGAGATTGTGGCAATGATTATTGATATTATTTTCAGATTTTTTTATCTTCATTGTTGTAATCATCTAAAAATGGAGGAGTAGATTTGTTTACTAGTGTAAGGGTTTCCGGATGGATTGGGATGATGTTTGATATCCCTTTTGATATTAAATGCATTGGTTTTCTTAATGTTCTGCGGTTTCTATTCCTATAATTGTTGTGGTGATTGCTATAATTTTTATTAGAATAACTAAATTGGTGATCGTTGTTTAGGGAAATCCTTTGGGTATAAATTAATAGGTCTATTGGTTTATGTTTGAGGGACAACATTAGAATTAACTTTCCAATTGGCGGTTAGGTTATAGCAAATGATAGTTCTACTACATTTTTTGTGCAACTTAGCATTAAAATAATTTTCTAATTTGAAGAGGTAAGCGATAGCCTCCGTTCAAATTTTGGGGCCATTGTCAGGGATTGACCCGGGTTGCCGCGTGACAGGTGGGAATACTCACCACTATACTACAACGACTATAGGGAGTATTGGAAGTTGTTTTTGTCTAGGTAAATGATTTAATATTCCCTGTTGATTTCTATGTTCTTGAAATGGAAAATGACACCAATGCCAGCCGACATAAACTGATCTTGGGACGACCTTTTAAAACTGTTAGAACCATGATTGATGTTCATGCTGGTACATTATCCATGGAGTGTGGAGATATGGAAGTTCAATTTTGTTTCTGATGCTATGAAAGTCCCCTATGAGGAACACTCTGTGTTTGGCATTGATGTCATTGATTCTCTAGTTGATGATGCTAGTGGCAATCTACTCTGAAAAATCCAGATCCCCTTCTCTACTTTTTCTTCTTCCATGGGATATGATGAGCCTTGTTTTAGAATAATGTCCAAAGTTTTCAGATACAATTACTCTCCTAGAGCAGTCATTAATTTGCTAGGTGCTTCATGACCCGCCTATATTAGGAAGGAAGCCCCTGAAGGGTAGTGGATCTTCCTGTATTAGCCCTGGGAAAAGCTGATGAGTGGGAAACCGAAGTCTAGATGGAAGGGACCATTATTGGTCACCCGTGTGCACTCAGATGGTGCAATTGTGTTGGAAAATTCTAGGATGATTTGATGTGACATTAGGGCTTAGATGGCATATTTGTGAGTTGAAGTTGCACACCCTCCATGAGGGTCCTGACTGTCCAACTTATGGATGTTAAAGCAAAGTGCTGGGTGAGAGACAATCACCGTGAGGTTTTTCTTTGCCTTTTCTCTTATTTTTCTGCATTTTATTTATTTCTATTTTAGTTTTGTGTCTTGCATCATATTTATTTTATTTGCATTTCACACAATTCCTTTAACACCTTAGAGATTACATGTATAGGCTCACACCACATGCACCTTATTGAATTGCTTGGCATTAACTATTTTGTATTGCATGTTTGGTAGATTCATTGTGTTGTTTGGATTGAGTACATACACTTTTACTTGTGAGATTTTGAGCCTCTTTGATTGGATTATCATATGCCATCCTTATTTGTTCATTTGTGTTTCTTTCTTTAGATTTGTATTCTAGAACTTGCTTAGGGTCTTGTTTGAAAATATCTTTTTTATGTGCATGCTTGAATATGATTTAGGCATTTTTCTTATTTTTAGCCACTTGCCCATATAGCCAACATTTTCATGTTACCATTGTTTAGCCACTTTGAGCCTTATTGCTCATTCTCTTATTTCAACACATCATTAGCTAAAAGTGAAAAACAATGAAAATTTTCAACCTTTTAGGCTTAAGAGAGCATTTGTGATTTCTTATATATGCTTGAGCATAAGTGTGGGAGAGAGTATTAGGACATGCCCAATTTAAGTGTAGGGAAGGACAATGTGTATCTATAAGTGGCCAAAAAGAAATTCATCAAGTAAGTGGCACACCAAGAAAATAAAAAAAGAGTTAAAAATAGTCTAAAATAAAAATTTGGTTGAAGGTATGCCACAATGCAAAATAAAGACCTAAAATTGTGATTAAATTGGACAAAATGCACCCTTAGACACTTGTACTCTTGGTGTATGTATTTGTTCTCCTTTGACTAGAGGTTTAACTCATTGGCCTATATAATTACTCACCTTCACCTAAGCCCTATTACAACCAAAGGTAAGTCCTCTTGATTCAGTATGCATGTGTATGTGACAAAATGGAGAATGAGACCTAGCAAGCTTATGGTAATACATTTTTATTTGAAGTGATTGAGTACACATCATAACCCAAAACACTTGAGTGAATAAGTAGCAAACACAAACCTTGGGAGGATTTTTGTACTTGATCCATGTATTATGTGTGAATTCTATTTTGTGTGCTATTTTCATGTTCATGCCTTGCTTGTTGTAATTCTTTTAAGTGTGAGGGAGTTTAATAAGGGGCATTTATGTCACTTATCTTGCTTTTAATTCTTAGCTTTTTGCATGAGTTTTACTATGTTATTGATGTGATTAATTAGGATTTTGATTTGTGCCTCATTGTGCATTTTTTATAGAATCATTTACTATTACACCAATTTTGGAATAATTGTTAGATTAAAGCCTGTTGCATTTAACTTGCCTCTTTGAGTATGGTTTTTATATACAAGAGCTTTGAATTGAGTGCAAAATGTCAAGAACAAGCCTGTGAACTCTTTTTATGGAGCTTGTAGCTGCAATCAATTTGGGAGAATTTAGGAGCAAAATAGAAAAGTTTTTGAGCTCATTTGAGCACATTTGCAAAAAAATTGTAATGGAAAATCTGTATCTCTCTCAGGGATCAGATTAAGACAAATAAAGATATTTTGGAAAGCTTAAGAAGTCTTATAAAAGTTTCATGTTCAGCTCAAAATCCAGTTCTAAGAGTGTCTTGGTTAAAATTGAGTTGCAAGAGTAAAGGTTGCTAATGTCCTGATGCTGTCCAACTTGACCTCTAGTTAGTATTTTGCAATATCTGGATCTACAAGTGTCCGATTAAGGTGATTTTTTTGGTGTTGGAAAGCTTATTCAAAGGGATACAATCTTTAGCTCTAGTGCCCAGGACAAATTCAGATGTTTAAGGGGCCAAAACTGACCAAATACTTGAAGATGTCAATTCTTCCAAGGAAGTGGTCAATAAGCGTTGCAACTCTCAACAGCACCTAAAAAATAACTTTAAAGAGTGTAACTCACTGTTGAGCACCACAATACTCATTTAGCACTTCAGCACTCATGAAGTGGCATTTTAACAGCTGATTAATTTGTTTTTGGGCCCCACTTTGGCCTATTTTAGAATAGTATTTAAATGATTGACATAATTGTTTACCCTAGTTTTTGACTTAATGTTAGGTTGCTACTTTTGGTTGCTATTATTCTCTCTCTACATCTTCTTCTCTATTATTCTCTTTCTTAGGGATCTTATTAGTAAATGTGCTTTGTTTTGGAGATTGTGGAAATGATTATTACTATTATTTTCAGGTTCTCTTTTTTCTTCATTGTTGTAATCCTCTAAGATGGAGAAGTAGATTTCTTTACTAGTGTAAGGGTTTTGATGGATTGGGATAATGTTTGATATCCTTTTTTATATTAAATGCATTGATTTTCTTAATGTTGTAGTTTCTATTCCTATAATTGTTATAGTGATTGCTATAATTTTTATTGGAATAATTAAATTGGTCATCGTGGTTTAGGGAAACCCTTTGGGCATAAATTGATAAATCTATTGGTTTATATTTGAGGGAGAACATTAGAATTAACTTTTTGATTAGCAGTTAGGCTATAGCAATGATTTATTAAATCAATGTATTTCTAAATAAATTGAGATCTCATTTATTATTTACTTGCATTGGTCAAATTCTAGAGGTTGATTGATCAATAGTATAATTGCCAGTAATTTATTATTAATAGCCACCAATGGTTTAATATTTGGTCAATGATAATTAATTTTCAATCCTAGGAATATCTTGCACTAGTACCTTCTTCTTTGTTGCTATTATCTTTTCATTTAAATTGCTTAATTCTCATTCTTCAAAACCCTCAATTTTCTCAATTAAGTGTTGAAGCTTCCTTAAGAGATGACCTAGGTTGTGCCCTCTACTATATTTTTTGTGCAACTTAGAATTAAAATAATTTTCTAATTTGAGGATATAGGCGAGGCATCCGTTAATTCACTAACACATCTTTTAGTTCCTAGCCATATGGTTCTTATATTGTTGTAGGTACACGAGTTGCTGATAATAACCCATATCAAAGAAAGGAGTCACAACATGGATGTGATATTTACTCTAGCATGCACCAATCCAATTGGTATGATCGTATGGATTAGAGATATAAGAGTGTTGAGCCATATCATCCCTCGTATTTTCAGTAGCAATTCCAGCCATCACCACCTTTCTATCAACAAGAGGCTTATGACTTGTATTCAGTAGCCTCCAATATTGTTCTCTCTCTCTAACTCTGAATCTTCATAGCAAAAAATGATTATAATAATGACGGAGCATTAAAAGAAAACTAATGATTTCTTGCAAGAGATGATGAATGACATAACTGAGTTGCATAACTCACAGGTCTAGCAATTAAGTTCTTCTTAGATTCCAAATGCAATGCCGAGTTTTGAGTAGAGTAGTGATACTTCTCAAAAAGGCATGAAACATATGGGTGAAGCACCACACAAGAGGAATTGATTGAGGGACGTTTGATGTTCCTTGCAGTCCACTTGTCAATTCTAATGACATTGATTGTGGTGAAGATACAGATAGTGTTAATGTCAGCAATGTGAGTGAGATTGTGGTTGGCAAATTTCAACACCCACACAAGATCTGGAGAGTTCACCTTCTATTTCTAAGGACTTGGCTGATATATAGAGTTGACTTGTAATTACAAGACGTTATACTCCAGAGGAAGATTCGATGGTCGAGATTTTGGTTATAGAGGTTGTGTCATGTGCCCAACCACCTCTTTTTGAAAGCCAACCACTTTTATTAAAATTGGAATCTCAAATCCTAAGCACTTTCTAGAGCGGAATAACACGCTATTCTAGAGATTGATGCCTAGCTTCAAGTTCTATGTGCATTGTATGGTGACCTGGCTTGACTTCTTGGGAACTTGGTGGCAACATGTCAAGTTTAAGACCTCTTTTAGGAACACACATCCCTTCCCATTGGGAGTGGTTTGCTTTGCAAATGTGAAGCCCAATAGTTTCAAGGCCTGTGGCATGTTCCATATATTAAAGGATCCAGGTGGAGTTCAAAAGATGCATGCCTTGGTAGGAATTCTTAAATCAATTCGAGCATAAGCCTCCAGAGGATTTGACCGTCCAACTGACAAATGTTAAAGAAAAGTATTGGGTGAGAAACAATCCACCATGAAGGAGTTATTTTTTTTTTTTCTTTAGTATTTATGCATTTTTATTTATTTTTATTTTTAGTTTTGAGTCTTGCATTTTGTTTTGTTTCATTTGTGTCATACATCATTCCTTTGATACCCTAAAGGTTACATACATGCATAGACTAACACCACATGTATTGTATTGACTTGCTTGGCATTAAGTTTACATTGTGTTGCAAGGTTGGTGATTCACTGTGTTATTTGGATTGAGTACATATGATATACTTGTGAGTTTTTGAGCCTCTTGATTGGATAAATCTTATACTTTGTTATTCATGTAAATTCTTGTAGGTAAATTTATCAACATTGTAAAACTCTATTGTTGTCGATTTTAATTTAGATACATATTATTATTTGCAATTTCTCTTGTCGCTTTGATTTAAAATTATTATTTATTAAAAAATACACTATTATTCTATTATTAGATGTTTTTAGAATATTTCACTTGAAAATTATTTAATATGATTTTTTTCTATCATATTCTTTCTCAATAAGAGAAATGGTGAGCATGGAGGAGAGAACGACGAATTTGTTGTTATTATTATAATTTTTTTGTTATAATTATTTGTTATTTGTAGAATATTTTTTAATAATAAATTTTATCATTTTTTATCAATACATTTTCATAATACTATTTATTTGTTAATTTTAATGCAAAATTTATTTTTTATATATAATATTATACATCGACAAATGTTTAAATATATACCTTTTTCTATACATTTTAATTGATGTTTTGATTGTATATACTTCTATTCATTTACTTACAAAAAATGTAACATTTTTCACAGACGACTTATTTATACTGTTCATTTTTCAGGTCAAGAAAGTGCAAATGGAGCAAGTTGTTTAGATTCATGTTGATGTCTATCAATTGAATTACTATTTGTTGGATGCAGTATATTGTTAAATGTTCATTTACTAATTCAATTTTAATTTAGTATTATTTAATTATTTGATAACATTATTTCTTCATAATACATTTCATACATGTCAAATCAATAATGTCTATGATTTCAAATGTGTTAATATATAAAAATATATCAACAAAACAGATTAATAGCCTTCATGCATCGCATAGATAATGCATTAGTGTTATATATATATATAATGAGAGATTTACTTTAAGGAGTAAGTCTTGATATATTTACTCTATTGAATAACTCTTTATAGACATCAAATTTCATCAATCTAACCTTTAAATTGTAAGTTCCTACTACATAAATTAAGTGTATAAAATTTCATAAAATTTCAAAATACTTTAATACTCCATCATTCCCTTTTATTTGGACACATGACATAGTTTAATTTTAAAAATACATATAAATCTTGACTATAAGATAACATATATATCAATATCCAATTTTTTTGAAATTTGGTATACTTGATCATAAAGATAATATCACATGATTCAACGGTTGGATTGATGAAAATGTTGTTAATAAGAAGATATTCAATAGAGTAAGTGCAATATACTTACTCTTTGAGTAAATGGATCCATCATATATAGTGGGGATCTATTTACTTAAGTAAGTCTTGACATACTTACTCCATCTAATAATTTCTTTAGGCATGAAATTTTATCAATCAAACCGTTGAATCTAAAGTTTCTATCAAGCAAATCAAGTGTATAAAGTTTCATACAATTTGAAAATGATTTAATAGTTTATCATTTCATTTTATTTTGATGGAGAACATATTTTTGAAAATACAAGTAAATATATATTGTGGCAATTGTTGTTCAATTTTTCTAAAATTTGGCATGTTGGATCATCAATTTAATATAACATGAATCAACGATTTAATTGATTAAATTCAACTTGGATGAAGAGTTATAGAGTGGAGTAAATGTATTAGATTTACTCCTACCATTAATTCATGTTATATTATATTGATGATTAAGCATGTCAAATTTCAAAAAAATTAGACAATAATAACTATGTAATCTATCAATCGATATTTACTTATATTTTTAAAAATATGTTATCCATCAAAATAAAATAAAATGATGAAGTATCAAATTATTTTCAAATTGTATGAAACTTTATAAACTTGATCAACTTGATAGGAACTTTGAATTCAATGGTTGGATTGATAAAATTTGATATCTAAAAGAAATTATTAGATGGAGTAAGATATATATATTGAAAATAAATGTCATTGAGAGGTGGGCACGTGGCATGGCCTAATATTTTGGTTCTTATATGTAATGCTTATTTTTAATTAGTTTTTACATTTCACATCCCCGAAGTAACAATACACAATAGTGATAACAAATAATAGGAACAACATTGAAAATGTTTGCTTTATCAAAAAAAAAAAATGAAAATGTTTGTGCGTTTAGACACTACTCCATGTTTAACTTAACTTTTAGCAATGTTCGTACTTTTAGCAATGTTCGTTAAGAATAACTGTTACTAAATTTTTTGTTAATATTTAAAAATATTAGTAAAAATAAAAAATGTTTCAACAATAGTTTTACTTGCTAAATATTTTTATTAATATTATTATATAATTTAGAATATTTTTTAAATATCAGTAAAATTCAATTATTTCCTCAATTTCATAATAACTGACAAAATGAAAAAAAAATATCAAAGTAAACAAAAACACATCTAGATAAATGTATAAAATTATATGAGTTGACAAAACTATCATGGATAAATATTATTATTTATCTTGGTAAATATCTTGATTACTTAATCAACACATTCATATTAAGGGAATAAATAAAAGAAAAAGATCAATATATAAGTGGATAAATATTTTAACATATAAAAAGGTAAAAAAAATGACAATTATTGTACAATTGAGAGAGTACGCTGTAGTGAGGAAGTTAGGAACTAATTACATTGAAACTCTTTCTTATTTAATGACTAAATATAAATGAATATCATGCATGTGTAAAGAATAAAATTGAGGCGGTTTCTATGAAACCGTCCCAGAAACAAAGGACACTAAACCCTGTCTTAGCTGGCCCAATGTGGTTTAGCCATGTGTTTGATTTTTATCCATCACAGCATCCATTTGCTAAAATTTTTAATTTTATGCATTGACCAAATTATTTTTGTTTGGATATAGTATAACCCCAAATTTGATAACCCTTGTCCCAGTCCTAGAAATAGAATTCTGTTTTTTTCTTCCCAAAAACATTCTAAAATCCCTAGCTAGAATTTGAAATGTAATTTTGAAATCCAATCCCCAAAATTAGAAGTCAAATTCCAAAATCCAATCCCACAATTGAAATCGAATTCTCGCTCAGAACGAAGTTGCAGGATGGAGTTGGGCCCTGGTCTTAGGTATGTAATTGATGGTTTAGGCACGCGTTTGGGATCTGGAGAGGCCATCTTTGCAGATGGATCATCTTTAGCTGGTTTAGCCATAGGACACTCTCCTTCCCTTTACCCTTCCTTTACTCTGCTACCTTTTTGCTTGTTCCCTCACTCATGCCACTGAATGATTGTTTTTTACATTGATTTTGGGAGTATTCATCTCTTCCATGTAAGCTTTTCGAGCTTCTATGTTTGTGGGGGAGTTTGTAAAGCAAAGCAGTAAGCATGCTTACGTGATTTTGGGTTTGCTTTTATGGGTTCACATCACATCTACAATTGCAAAATATGTTGTTTTATGGGTTTATGATTCCACCTTGCAGTAGGCATGAATGGAGTTGGGGAATGGGCAAGGGTTTGTGAAGAATGAGAGTTTTCTCACTGCTCTCTCTCTCTCTTTTTGAATGAGAATTCAATTTGTGGGATTGGATCTCAAATTCCTGAGAGTGTGAAGTTAAACTATAACCAAACAAAAATAATTGGGTCAACGCATAAAATTAAAAATTTTAGCAAATGAATGCTTTGATAGGCAAAAAATCAGACACATGGCTAAACCACGTTGGGCCAGCTAAGACAGGGTTTAGTACCCTTTGTTTCAGGAAGGGTTCCACGTACAGAAACCACCTAAAATTAAATCATATTTTAACCATTTTCAAGTGGACCTATGTTATCCATTTAAAACTCGAAGCATGCATTTGACATATATTTATCAACAAATAATTAAGCAATAATGCTAAATAATAACGATCGCCAAATTGGTTGTTTCCTTTTTCATTAATAAAATGAATTCGCAATCTATAATATCTACAATCCATCTATAATATATATTAAAGTTCATACACTAAAACTATGAGGTGTGGTTTGGGCAGCCATCTGTCCATTAACCATATCTTTAACCTTTCACTCCATCATGAGAATGAAACTCATTTCATGGCTAGACACTAAAGTTGTCATATAGTATTTTCTTCTAAATTAGATAATTTTTAATTCTTTTTATTTGTGTGATTTTAATTTCCTTTTTGACTTTTTATTTACCCGCCCACCCTACTTATTCACTTATAATTAATATTCATTCCAATGTGTAATTATTATATTTACAATCATAAAATTACTCTAATTACATTTGTTGAATCATATAATATAATTGGTGAATTCATCTAACAATATAATTTAAAATTTACTATAATGGTGTATGAAAATTAATCTTACTACAATAATTATATAACAATATTATTCAACATTGTTATAAACAATAATATTAGTTTTTATCCTTGAATTTATTTAAATTAAGATGGAGCTAATTATGTTAATCTATTAGCTCATCATAATATTTATTTTTTTATTTTTATTTTGGGAATTAATCTATTTAAATTTTTAAAAGAATATGAAATGAAATTTATTTTGAAATTGGACAACTGAAATTATTTATTTTAAATTAGTTGATAGTACTTTTTTAAGGAATAAATGATCTTAACTTAATCAACAAAGGTTACATTCATGTTATAATTTTTTTGGATGTGCACAACAATATTAATCTTTTGTCTCCAAATTTCATAAGGTTAATATTAAAATAACTACATCAATCTATTAACTCGTGATAACACATATTTTGCTATTCTAAATTTGATAATTAATTTTCTTAGAGCTTTTAATAAAGTGTAAAATTAAATTTATTTTAAACAGAACAAAAATTTACTTTGAAATCATTTAACATGTTAAGATTGTGATGCATTTTATTAGAATATAATTTGTAACATTAAGGTGGCTATAAATTGTAATACATAAAATATTAGTGCTATATGATTGATATATAGTATAAAAAACTATATGCTATCAATGTATAAGAAATAATTGGTCTGCAATAATTAAATAACAAATTTATTTAATATTGTTGGACACAAGAATATTAATTCTTTAACTTTGAATTTAATATAGACTAAAATTCAAATAATTATGTTAATTTTTAAGCTAATGATAACGTGATTTTTTGTGATTCTTATTTTGAAAAATCTACTAAAATGTTTAAAAAAATAAAAAAAATTGAAACAAAAAAAAACAGTGTTTCTTTTAAATTGTTTAATAGTTAAATTTGAAGAAAGAAGTGATCTTAACAGAGTAAAGTATCATTTTGATCCCTGAAATTGTAAACATGCTTCACTTTAGTCTATGAGATTTCGAAATTGCATTATATAGGTCACGTTAGTTCCCAATCAACAACCGTCACTTAACCATTACATTTTGCGATATAGCACGTTAAGTGACACGTTATATACCACGTGTCAATGACGTGTCATGTGATCCACATGACATGTCATGTGGCATGCTGATAAGGCAGAATTAAAATAGGTTTAGATTAGTATCTAAAATATTTTAAAATGTGTTAAAAAGTCCCTAAAATTTTAAATGTGTCAAAATAGTCCTGAAATTTTCTAAGATGTGTCAAAAAGTCCCGAATCCTAAACTTCTTCTTTTGGTTCATAAAATCTAAATCCTCGATAATTCTTAATCCCATTTATTTCTATCTCATTTTCACACCTTATTTAAATAATCCAAATTTTTAGAAAATCCTAAATATTATTAAGAGTTTGATTAGTCCAAATTGAGACCTTTTATGTTTAGCTAACATAATTAATTTATTAGCTATTACATTAAATTTCTTGGAATAAAATGGTTATTAAAATATTAAAAATAGAATTCAAGGGAAATATTGTATTATTAAGCGATGAAGTTTATCAAGGGCCTCTCTGGAATATTTTAGTTGCAATTTGGAAGGAATTTGGTATCAAAAGAATCCAGCATGAACTCTACCCTCATGTCAAATATACTTGCAAACCATCTCCAATATGAGCTTTAATTTAGCTTAAGGAGAATTGTGTCCTCATTTCACCTCAACGAGTGGTTTAGGAAAACCCTCTTGGGAATGTTGATGTGAATAGAGTAAACACAATGACACCAATTTAGAATATAACATCAACATTCCCAAGAAGCGTCATTCCATATGACCTACTATTATTGAGGTGGAATAGAGGCACAATTTCTACTTGAGCTCGATTAAAACTCTCATATTTGAGATGGTTTGCGAGTATATTTGACATGAGGGTAGAGTTTCTTTTCATTGTCATGCTAGATTTTTTGATACCAAATTTCTTCCCAAATTGCAACTAAAATATTCCAACGAGACCCTTGATAAACTCCATCCATGCTTGATAATATAATGTTTCCCTTAATCTATTTTTAATATTTTAATACTCATTTTATTCCAAGAAATATAATGTAATAGCTAATAAATTAATTATGTTAGCTAAATATGGAGGGTCTCAAATTTGGACTAATCAAGCTCTTAATAATATTTAGGATATTTAAAAATTTGGATTATTTAAATAAGGTGTGAAAATGAGAGAAAATAAGTGGGTTTAAGAATTATCGAGAATTTAGATTTTATGAATCAAAAGAGGAGAAATTTGGGATTTGGGATTTTTATGACACATTTTAAAAAATTTCGGACTTTTTTTACACATTTTAGAAAATTTTAAGGACTAATCTGAACTTATTTTGATATGTGCCATGTCAGGATGTCATGTGGCATGCCATGTGGGATCAACATGACACGTCATCGGCACGTCATTGCCACGTCATATGCCACGTGTCACTTAACGTGCCACATTAGGAATGTAACCTTAACTGATGGTTTTTTGGCCAGGGATTAACGTGACTTATGGAATGCAATTTCAAGGACTAAAGTGAAGTACGCTACAATTTCAGGGATTAAGTGACACTTTCCTTGATCTTAACATCATCAAGAAAAATTAGCTTCACGAGAGACTTTATTTAATTGTATATAACAATATTAATTTGTCTGCCTGAATTTTATAAAGTTAAAATTGGAATAATCATATTAATATTTTAGCGGGATAAAATAAATTTGTGATTTAATATTTTATAAATTAATTGCTGAAAAATTTTCAACAGTATGAATTGGATTTATTTTAAAATCAGACTAATAAAATATTTTTAATTGTTTCAAAACTATTAAGAGTGCATTTTGTTATAAAATAAAGTGTAAGAATAATATAATGTTACTATAAGTTACAATAATATATTAAAAAATAAGAATGATGAAATGGCCATTCGTCTAAACATATCCAGTCCTCTTATCTAATAATAATATTATTTCTCACATAAATAATGACTTTATATGAGATTATTATAGTGAGCTTATGTTAGAATTTTTATAATTAAGAAAGACGATAAATATATACATTGTATTAAAAGTATTATGAACAATATAAAAGTAGATACATTATTATCATATCCAATATTAATTTTTAATTAATATTAGATATTTTTAAAATAAAATTTCTTATTAAAAGAATTTCTAAAAATATTAATAAATTCGTACCATGCATGGAAATTATTTGGATGAATCTTTCAATGTATGTAAACAATGCAAGCAATAAAAACACATAATGATGTTTAACTTTATTAACTAAAATAAATCATTATTATTTTAAGTCAAATTGTTGTAATGGGCAAGAAAAGTAAATAAGTTATACCCTTAAAATCTATGGCTTTAATTTCCTTTCTGACACAGATTCTAATACCATCAAATCAACAGAGATGTTGTTTGAATCTCTTTAAGTAAAAACTTATTTAATTTTAATTACTTTGATGTTAACGAAAATATTTTTATTTTCTTATTTGTTCGTTTAATTTTTTTGGTATAAAATCTTTTGATATCTATCCCTTCAAATGTGAACAAGTAAAATTTAACACAGATTTAGGAAAAGAATCGAAATTTAATTTAAAATCCACCATATATATTGATATTCCCTTTAAAACAAATGAAAATTTATAGTAACTGACTAAAAATTAGATTCCATAACAATATATTTTTTAATTTTTCATTTACTTGTAACCATTTGTATGATACGTAAGATCTCATATTATATATCTGTATTTATATTTTCCTTTTGTGTCAGTGTTAGAGATAGTATATAATTATTCAAAATAAATGACAATTATTGCTTATTATCTCATGTATCTGAAAATCATTACATTCTCTTAATCCATAAAAACTGCACAATTCATATTTCTACAATTAATTTTGGGTTGGTGATTACAAATTTATTTAACTTTATATATATATATATATATATATATATATATATATATATATATATATATATATATATATATATATATATATATATATATTGTAAGCCTAAGCCACTATTCGCCTCATACATTCACCTCCCAGGCCCAGAAATTTCACCCACCTGTACCCAAAATCAGACCGTAAATATGAATGGCTAGCAAGCGCACACAAAATGAATCGTAGTGAAGTTTCTGATGTGGTTCAAATGCTTAAGCTCACCTCACTATTCTTCTCATGTCATCAACCACTTTTTTCTTACTAAACACATGCACTCCTTTTCTATAAACAAAATTCAAACCAACCTTCGTATCTTTCAATCAAAATTACAGGAAGTCATCTACAACAATGGGTGTCGATGATGATGGATCACAACCCGCCATTGATTTATGGCGATCATTTCCATCCGTAGACCACCTCGTGCCGATAAACATCATATCATACCTTACGATCCCTGCAATGACATCTTCTATTGTGGCATGAGCATTGTGTACAACTCCAATCATATGGTGCTATGGAACCCAGTCACCAGAGGTCAAGGTTCATCCTTTGTCTCATCACATAGAGCTTAGTCTGGTGCAGTTGGTCCTCCATGCAGTCCATGTGGTTGAGATGGGCTGACGTTTAGCCACATTTTATAATGTGGCTAATATTCTCATGAGATGATAGGTGTTGATGTCTCAGAGCAAATAGTATACAATGTCCACTTCTTGCATGAGAAATACTTAGATTCTAGCAGAGATAACACTTATTCTGATCTATTTATTAATTGACATATAAGTTTTGTGGGTCATTATTGTCTCCTACCTCCCTTACATTTTTAATGTAATAGCTAATTTGTCAATCACTAAATAAAATATAACAAATATTTTGGCTTGCTCTAAGAGGACCCAAAATTTCTGTGCACGAGACTCCTTTGCGTTTACATGATTAGTGATTTGTATTGGAAAATGGATCTAACCCCACTCTCTTCAATGCCATACAATGAGCAACTTATGGATTATAATGTTGCTATTAGATGATTATTTATTGCTTGTGTTTAGGAATAACTCAGGTTGAGACTTGTACAAGGATTGAAAACGTGAGGTATTGAAGCAACTTGGATAAAACAAATTAATATTGGACTTCATCTTGAATGATGGAAATTCCAAGGCTTTAGGAAAGATGTTGAGGTTCTTGTAGCAGGAGAAGATTAGGCAGCAGCCAGTGAAGGACTTTCCAATTCGTTTGGGGAACAATGTTTCAGCTTTTACATGTTTCAAAAGTATTAATATTATGAAAAATGTTATATGTACATAACTTGGATGGAACGTAACTTACTGTACCGACAAGTTAGCATGCAGAGTCATTAGCATGGAATAGTGTTATTAACTTTAATGAATATCTCATGTTTCATTTGTGAAAAGCTTTTTTTTCATTTTTCCCATTCTGATACATAAGTTGTGCATTATGAAAATATTCTCTAAATTAAAGAGACAGATAGAAGTTATTTAAGGTATCGTTGTACTAGCATAGAGAAATATTTGACAATTATTAGGAAAAGGCTATCATACTCACGGAGTGATGGAGTACTGATTTTTTTTTGTTTTTAATGACTATCAAACATTGCTGATTAGTATTCAAATTTTAGTGGAATTTTAATGGGGATATTAAAACTATTTTCTCTCCAAAATTTTCTCTCTTTGTCTAAAAAGAGAAGATTTTGAAAAGACGAAATGAGGATTAGTGTTCAATTCTTTGGAATATTATTGTTATACAATGAGAATTTGGCTAAACTTGTATTTGAGTATGTATCCGAAAATACATTATCTCGTTTGAAATGGGGATCAATATTCACTTCTTTGGGGGAATTATAATTGTTTATGCAATGGGGATCTAAACTTGTATATGAGTATTTAAATACATTTTTTGAGCCAAAAATCCCCCACTCCTAAAAACACAAAAACCCCTTCAAGTTTTATACATGAATCCCACACGACCGATGATGTGATAAAAAAGTTTGAGAAAAAATGATTAAAAGTTAGAGAAAGAATAGTTTTTTGTCCCTAGTACATAACTAAACATCCTATCATACTTGATATTTATTCCCCATATACTATTCGTCGGACAAAAAAATTTGTAAATTGTTGGTTTTATTTAGCTAACATCACCTTTATGATTCAATATTCTTAAAATTCCAATTTTTTGGAATTAGAATTGACTTAGAGTCCTAAATTTTGTGATTGTGATTACCATAAAATTGTAACATGATTGTTAAAAAATAAATGAAAAAGAAAAAAAACCTACATAGACTCAAATTGGGAGAGTAATATTTAATAAGTTTTAGAATTGATAATTTATAGGATATATATAAGGAATTAAGAAGAGTCAATTTTAGTTTTTTTTTAATTCCATTAAATTAGATCGTGAAATTATAATTTCAATTCTATATGTTACTGAAATATAAAAATTGGACTAAAATTGTGCAATTCCAAGCTCCAATTCCATATGCCGAACATGAAATGTTGTTGCATAAGGATATAAACCATTTTGTTGTGTTTTATTCAATCAGGCTACAATTGGATGTTTGAGTTGGAATTCCAACATCGAATTTTTATTTTAAGTTTGTAGTAGAATTAGAAGATGAATTGTAATTTTAAATTCAAGTCTAATTTTGATTATCTATAGATGTAGTTTAAAGTTCAAAATTACTAAACATTTTAACAACAATTCAAAGTCATACCAACTTAATCAATACTTAGTAAATTTTTAATGACAAAAAGTTTTTTAAAAATTATTTGTATAAATTAGTATTAAAAAAGTTTAAATATTATAGTATTTGTGTGAAAATATTTAATTGGAGAAAGTGTGACCTAAACTTGAGAGAGACACTTTGACTTTGGCTTTTATGTTTTTATAATAAATAATTTTTATGGCATATTTTATGTTTTTAAAATATACTATTATTTTAGTAACTATTGTAACGCCACAATTTTTCCTTCTATGCAAAATGATCAAAATACTTGTGAGGTTATTTTTGTATGGAAATTGAGGACGTCAGCCCTATCCTCAAGGGGTTAGTTTAATGTTCGAAGGGGATTGTATGTGATTTGGATAGCAATCAGTGTGAAAATCGAAATTCTTGATTTCTCTCATGTGTGAAATTACCAAAATGCCCTTGAGGTAATTTAACGTGAGATTAAGTAACGATTAAACC
Source organism: Dalbergia oliveri (assembly GCA_030441495.1). NCBI lineage: Eukaryota > Viridiplantae > Streptophyta > Magnoliopsida > Fabales > Fabaceae > Dalbergia > Dalbergia oliveri. The sequence goes on from JAMLFY010000009.1 coordinate 14,374,774, forward strand.
CATCAACCGAGAGTTGGATATGTTAATTTGAGGAGATATATGATGTTTAGATGAGTCCTGGTGAGATTTTATGTAAAATTGTCATTTTATCCTTAGTTAGTGCTAATTAAGCTTAATTAAAGTAATTATGAGCATAGAGACAATATTAGGATTAAATTAAAGATTAATTATTTTTATTAATTAATTTTGAGTGAAAATATATAGCTATTTTGAGTTAATTAATGCCAAAGATTGGTTAGAAAAACTTAATCTCATTTTTAATCAAAGATTAGTGAGAAAAAGACAAAAAGTGTTTTATGAGACACAAAAGTAAAAGTAGGGGACAAAACCTACTTTATCACTCTTACTTTCCCTTGAGATTAGGGACTATATTGCATTTGAAATTTGAATTAATTGAGTTTAGTCTAATTAAGCATGCAAGAAACCACCTAACCTAAGCTTAAAGTGCCCTAAACACTAATTATCATTTCCTAATAATTCCTCTAATTAAACCCACACCCAAACCCTAATTTCCACACCCTAAAAATACAAACATCCCACCTAACTTACCCCTCAAGGTTGCGGTATTCCCTCCCTCTCTCACTCTCTTATTTTGATTTTTTCAACATATAACCACTCAAACACTCACTCACACTCTCATTCTTTCCTATCACCTTTTTTAGTCACAACTTGAGCACCAAACTTGTGCAAAAAATTCTCTCATTCTCTCCACTTCAAACTCTCTTCTTCTCCTTCATCAAGAAACTCTATTTTCTCTCAACTCAAGCTCTAAACCTGAAAGAAACACCTCCACCATGAATCCTACCCCAAACACCTAAGCTCCCACTTCCACCAACAAAGCTATCACAAAAATCCCTCCTCCCATTTCCTTCTCACTTGGCTGAAGCCATCATCACCTCCAAGAGAAGATTTTTTCTTCTATTCTCTTTACAAAGAACAAGCATTTTCATCTTTCAAGAAAGAAACACACTTTGCTAGAGATTTTTTTATGTTTTCTTTTTTTGCTTCTGTTCTTTGCTTGTGGGTTTTGTTGTGATCAAAGCTATGACTCGATGATGATGGTTCTTGATGATGGTGTGAAATCATCATGTTTATGACCTCTAGAGTTCAAAGCTGGATCCTTTGTTTCAAAAAGAGAGAAAGAGAGAAAGAATGCACATTTTTCTTCTTTAGTTTAGTTTGCAACAATTGAGAGTTTGATGATGAGTCTAAGGGAACAAGGTTGTTGGAACCACAAAAAAGAAAGACTTTAAAGCTTATTCATGCCCTTTAAAGGCCAAAGTTCATACATTGTGCATTTTTATGAGAAAAGTCTTTGTTTTGTTAAGATTGATGGAGTTAAAGTTTCACACTTTTGATATCTCTGGTTCCTAAGTTTTTAATGTCATATCTAATGCTTAAAAATGGACAAACATTTCATATTTATGTTTCAAGTTCTCACTTTATATTTCTAATGGCTTAAAATGAACAAGCATCGCATATTTTATGTTTCAAGTCATCACTTTATGTTTCTAATAGCTTAAAATGAGCAAGCATTGCATATTTATATTCCTAGTCATCACCTTATATATCTAATGTTCAAAACTTACTTTACACTATCTTAAATGAAATTTTTAAACATGGACACACACACACACACACACACACATATAATTTTCGGCCATGTAGATATATGGAGTTTAGGGTTGGTTTTATTTTACTTAAGACTTGTATCTTATGTCTAAGGTGTTCAAGGGAATTTTTGAAAGAGTTAGAAACCAATAAGGGGCAAAGATGTAATTTTTGAACAAGTAGGACCCCATGGATATGATTTTAGTTTAGTCATTGTTTTAATGTCAAAAATTAATTTCTCTAAGTTTGAAAATGGTTTCTTGTGTTTAAAGGGCCTTAGAATAATTTTTGAAAGAACTAGTACTAAAAATAGGCAAAAATATAATTTTTAAAGCTTTTCTTATTTTTAATCTTTGCCACTATTACTTTCTATTTGGTTCCTGTTTGCTACTATTTTGGGTGTTTAAAGTGTTCATAATTATTGTAAAAATTATTTTTAGCATCCTATATGTGTCCAAAAGGATCTTAAAAAGTATTAGGTTTGGATAGTTTTATAAATGTGAAAAGTTACACTTTAAACTTCTCAAATATGTGAATTAGGCCAAATGAGCTTAATTAAAGTAAAAAATGAATTTGGATGTTTTCATGTGTTCAAAATGTCATTTATAATGTTAAGAACGATTTTTAGAAGTGTTAACACTCACTAAATGTCGAAAAGTAGAACTTTATACTTTAACCCCTAAAGTCTAACAAATTCGGCCAATGGCCCAAAATAGTTTATATGATGTTTAGAAGAAATATCTAAGTGGTATTGTGTCTCTCAAAAGTGTAAAATAATTTTGAAAATCATTAGTTTTGAAAAAAGTGTTAAAAAGATAAATTTATACTTTGACTCACATACTTGTAGAAATTTCAGTTTTGACCCCTTTTATGGCTAAAGTATAAATATTAATGACTTGATGATATTGCTAAGATGGTACACTATGTGAGCTATGTTCATATGAATTGTTTGGAAATTGAATGATTTTAAGTGATTATATGAAATTATACATTGATGACTATGCATGCTTAATCTTTGGATTATGTAAATGGTGATAACTATTTGTATTGTATATGTCCTATTGAGCATAACACATTCATTAGCTGAGTTTGGTCATTGGCTTCCGACAACTGGGTAGGAGCATGTTTACATTTCAATGAGATATTGATGATAACATGCTTATGGATATATGCAAATATGACGTGCATGCTTATGTGATCAATAAAATGATACTTGTAGCATGTTGTGATTATATATATATATATATATATATATATATATATATATATATATATATATATATATATATGAGATGTATGATTTATATGATTAATTAATAGGAAGCAAATTTAGAAAAACTCTATTCCAAGCCATTATGTTGCCAGATTTTGATCAAATTTGTGGACTTAGAAAAATTATGAAGTTTGTGAGCATGAGAATGTTAAATGTTAAGCTATGATGATGATCATGATTACATGCTCATGTTTGCATATCTGAATGACATGCTAAGACTACAGGTGACATAAGACACAGAAATTATCCTTTAGACTCTAGAAATTCCTGGTTATGGGAGGTGATATAAGGAAATGATCCTTTAGACTCCAAAAGATACTACTTGTGAAAGGTGATTTAAGCCTCCTATCCCATACTCTAGAAGTCAAGAAATAGCTTATCAATAGGGATAAGTGTAGGCTAGTGACGATTAGCTAGGTATGAGCTCATAACCTTAGAACTCTCAAAAGGGAGAAAGTATTAAGGTGGCCCCTTATGAGAGATTAAAAGGTTAAGTCACCTAAGAAAGTAAAAGGAAAGGACATATCAAGATGTTTATGTCCCTTATGATATGATGGAATGTTATTATCTGTTTGATATGTTGCATAAGGCATTGACATGCATTCATGATATGGTATGATGCATTCATGACATCAAAGATTCATGCTAAAAGACACGAACCTAAGCTAATGGCTTTTGAAACCTAATAAATGAACTTTGCTATGTTCACTATTTTCTCATAATGAAACCTGAAGTTTCTGAAGACGAAAATGATAACATATGTTTGGAGGTAAAAGCTCTCCTGAGATTATTGTATAAGTTTTCTCTCTTTTCATCTCGTCTTCAAGAGGTGATGGCAACATTCGTCTTGTGTATTGACGTGCCTTCATGGGAGTGCACTATGACCCAGGATCGTCGTATCACTTTGTCGGTCATTGTGTGATTCGTCTATTCATGTTCTTGGATCATCTCTTTGCACACCCTATTACTAGTTTTTGGTTCTCAATGGCTACTCCTTTTGATGATGACTTCATTTTCAAGCGTGCGTGCTCCTCCAGAGGATTTCTCCCCCTCTCCTACTACATCTGTTGTTAGATATTTCCCGATGTACGTGTCTCGATTGCCACCTCGCCCTCTGTCCCATGGTCGAACCCGTCCGAAGAGTCGCCTCTGGCACTGATCTGGTGGTTCTATGCCTATGGTCCCCATGGAGGTAGGTAGTAGTAGCGATGGCAAAGCCACAATTACATAACCACTAAGAGGAATTACGCATGCCCAAAGGGGTACCATTCTTCCACGTAGAGGAGATCATGTTCTTCTAGCCAGCCATCTTACTATGCCTCCTGATCTCACTTATGTGCTTAGTTACCTTCCTCCTTCTCGAGAGGCGTGCTTAGGAGCTAACATCAGATTTTAGGAGCACTTGTGCAGGTTCCGTAGATGGGATAACCCTCATTTTATTAGTATGCCATGGGGTTATCCACTTTTAAGCGCATTTTCCTGGAGTAGTATTGGAGGGTTTTTACCAGACTGTCTATGTTCCTGTTTACCTTTCTATTTATCCTTTTCTATTGGATTACTGTATTTAGCCTAACTTCTTTGTATTTAGCCCAACTTCTATTGCTAGGCATGATACATATTTAGTATTAGATGTTGGTGCATATGATGGGAATGGTTGCTACCTATGATTATATATATGTGTGTGTGTGTGTGTGTGTGTGTGTGTGTGTGTGTGTGTGTGATGTGTTTATGCTCATGATGCTATTGTGGTATGGATTATGTGTATGTCTGCACAATATCTATTTTTCTTTTTGTATGAGGCGAGTGAAAGGTTTTATTTAGCATGCAAGGTCATGTTTTGTTTTTAAAGTTAAAAAAAAATTATCCATATTTTTACTAAGTATTTTTAAAGTTACGAAAGTTAAGAACTAAAGTAAAAGAGTAATCTATAATAATTAATTTAAATGTGTCTTAGGTGTGTTGAGTTATATATTAGGGTGTTACAACTATAATTGCTAGCAATTGAATGATAGAGGGTGATTTAGAAAGAGAAAAGAGAGACATTTTGATTTTTATGTTTTATAATAAATAATTACTATGGCATAGGTTGTGTTTTTAACATTTTGTGAATATTGATTGCGAAATTTTTTTTGTGAATGAATAAAAAATATTCACATACATATTATTCTACATTATAACCATAATAATTGGCATTAAGAGATTTTTTTTGGGTAAATTGTATTAAAGGATCTAATTGCATAACGATAAAAATAATTGGTGGTCACTTATTCAATAATTTTATTTTATTTATTTTAAATATAAAATTATATGAATTTTGAGATATTCATAAAAACAAAGTAAATTTTACCATACACCTACATTTTTTTTGCTTCAATTTTTTTCTTTTCATTTTGGTATGCAAATTTTTGTTTTATAGTTTAAATAAAATTATGGTATCATTGAATTTACACTAAATGTTAGTGCTATTATTAATTGAATTACAAGGCCATTTGATTGTTATATATAGTTAGATATGTACGTATTGCTTCATAAAACCCAAAAGTCCAAATTGAAGATAGGTATACATTACTCAAGATGAAAGTCCTTTCTCCAATTTTAATCATTTTCAATATTCTTTCTATTGGTATTGATATGTTTTGCATATCAATTGACAAATACTTAATAATTACTTCTTTCTTGCAATTCAAATGCTTTTGAATAAGATTGTATGCTTAATTTGAATGGTAAAACTATATATTTAGTATTGTATGTGTTTGTATGTGTATGAAACATGAAATGGTGAGATATTGAAAGTTATAAAGGAAACATGGTGTTTTGGAAATCCTATCCAAGGTTTCCAATGTGTTGCGAGTGTGACAATTATTGTAAAATCAGACATGGATGGGAAGCATATGGGCATTGCATTCATCTTGTGAATGTTTTTATCCATGTTAAATTTGCAATCTCGATCTACAATGTTGTCCCGTTGAATATTCTTTTAAATGATGGGCAATGACAACTTCTTATAAATAAAAATTAACTTTAAATAAATATCAATTTGCTCTTTCTATCTCTCTCTTTGTTGACTCCAAAAAAAACATGTTCTTTGTTGTATTTAATTTCAATAGCATATTCAATGAAGGATAGTTCATGTCTGAAAGTTTAATAAATCTCTGTTTATGTTATTACAATATGGATCTACTTATTTTATATATGTACCATCAAATTGATATATCAACCATACTAGTTTTACAATCAACATTATCCATTTTTAATTTTCAAAGCATTTAGCTAGAATATAAATAAATTTTATATGATATTATAAAAAAGAAAAAAGGGTAAAAGTATGTAAATTTAATATTTGGATATAATATTTTACATGAATTTTATGAATATTCTTCAAGAAGAATAATAGATTTTAAATAATATTCTTACACTATATATCCTGTTAATTGCTTAATCACGCTTCTACAAAAGAGGTATAAAGTGCAAAGTTGAATCCATAATTCACACAATTCATCAATTTTATTCCTAAATAGTGGGAGTCATATGGGTTTATCCTAAAGCAACTTCATACATCAATTTTCCATATGAACTCTAACATAATCCATGAGAACCAAATCACAAATTTGCAATAAAACAATATATAAATCTTTAAATCACCAATTCCAATATCAAAGTATCAAGAATTCATTCACAATTCATGTATATTAGACATAACCCCTTTCCCCTAGCTAAGAACCTAATTACTCATAACAAGAACAAAGGAAAAGTATAAAGAGAAGAACAAGCCATGAACAAGTCTTGAAGTGATGAAATCGTCAATTATCTCTTCTCCTCTTAGTTGTTCTTCTCCAATTCCTAAACATCCAAACCTTTTCTACCCTATTTTCTCTCTTCTTCTAACACAAACCCCCCCTAAAAGTCCCATCTTTTGTTTGGAACATGAACCAAAAAAAAAAATTATGTATCCGAAACACCTAGGTACTAGAATTCTTGAAGCTCAATTTTTTGTCGGACTACGGGTGCTTGGGTGCCAGGTTTGGGTGCCTAGGTGTCAGACAATTTGTCAAATTTTCCTGTTTTATTTCTTGAACCTGAAAATGCATCCAAAAATCGTGTTAAAATGAAGATAACTTCTAAAACATACTAAACTACTTGTAAGACACTAAATCAATTAAAATTCCAACAAAATCCATTCATCAAAGATTAATTTGCATGCTCAAAATTCTTCAAACATCAACAAATTATAGAAAATTACCTTCATCACTTAGGAGGATGCATATGAATTTTATAAAGCCTCCCCTCAATTCAAGTTTGGGACAATGCTCCTTCGAAAGGGGAGGGTATTGTAACAAATAAAAATGGTGCTAAGAACATGGAAGGAAATATGAAATTGCAAGATGAGTTCCAGTTGGACAAAATGACAATAGAGGAGTTTGTTTGAGTTGATGGACACATGGCAGAAAATCCTGAAAGCAAGGAAATGAGGAGGAGGACTTCAAGGGAAAGAGTAACAAATACTTGGCTAGCAAACTACTTAAGCATTGAGTTGTATCCTTTCTTCCTACTGAATTTCCTTTCCTTTCCAAACCCAAATTCCTTTTTGACCCTATTCTTCTTCTCATTTTCATAATCTCACGTGACTTATTCCATAGGAAGGCTCAAGTACAGCTTCCATTATCCTCTTACATTACATTTAAATTCCCATAGTCGTACCCTTTTATTTTCTACATTTGTAATTCAGAAAAACTCCTAAAGATTACTTAGTTATTGTACTTGTTACTTGGACAGAGACTTTGTTGTTCCATTGTTTTCCTATATCAATATATGGAAGCATACTTTCTATAGGTAGATTTTCTTTTTTTTTCAAATAGCCAATGACAATTTTATTTCATTTAATGGAGTGTTTAATTGATTGGTAGCCATAAAAAGGGAGATTTTTCATGCCTAAAGTTGCACTAGCAATCTATAGTCTTAATTAGTTTTAACATCAAGCATGCACGGGTGAGTTTCAATTATTTTCTTGATCTAATCAACAATTGTCATATCTTGATTTCTTAAGTTTTAATTGCTTGTCAAGGTTTCATGCATGCATTTAGTATCAATTATTTTCTTGATGGCTTTAATATGAATGCACATTTAGTGTCATTTTTAATATTTTATATGAAAATAAAGAACAATTTTCATTGAAAAAATAAAAAATAATATTGAATATAAACTAGAACTTCATATATAAAAACTAATAAATAATAATAATAATTATACAAAATGATTGATGTCAAAGAATATAAGTATAAGCGTGCATGTGTAATTTGTTCATACACTTGTATATTTGGAAAATTCTTTTGTTCTCCTAGAGGAAGAATCCAAGTGTTTTACCCTTTATTTAAAATTTAAAAAATAAGAGAGGAAATGAAGGAAAAGAAAATTTTGAATGGTTGAGTTGATTTTTTGAAGTGAGCATGAAATAAGTTCAAGTTGTCCATTCGATGAGGGCAAGTGTGGCTTATTTGAAATAAATGACAATTAATATTATACCTAAGAAACATTGATTGTCTAATCTTTCATATGTAATTAAATACCTTTTTTCTTGTGAATTCTTCTTCCTATATTTTCGTACATATATTGGAAGCAATTAGTCTCCATACTACCTTTACATCCAAATAACCTACTATTGCATATACCCTTTGACCCCCCCAAAGATAAAGAATGGTAAGGAACCACCTTCCTAAAGAACTGATAGTGGAAATCTTCACAAAGCTCCCTAAAATCTCTGTTCGTTTCAAATCATTAAGCAAATCCTACCATACTCTTATCACTAACAAATTTTTTTCTATTACACTTTTCTTGCTATTATAGCTTCTAAAAACCGGCCCAACCTTTTCTTTTCTAAATTTAAAAAGAATTTTTCCATAATTCTTTTTTCAAATAATGAATTAATACAATCCTCAATTGATTTAGAGCCACCATACCCATTCCCACGCTACCTTATAGATCACATGACAGCTTATGGCCCTTGTAATGGAATTATTTTTCTTGAAATGGGTGTTTTGGGCCACCCTGACCAATTCATGCTGTGGAATCCGGCTACTAGAGAAACAAAGGTTCTTCCTTTGGCTCAAGAGGTGGACTACTCTATTTGGAAGGAATTTATTGAAGTATATGGATTCGGTGTTGATCCCATGAAAAATGACTACAAAATTGTGAAAATTGCGCCGATGTGAAACTTGACATGGAACAAGATCAACATCCTTCTGCTCAGGTATACAATCTTGATACTAATTCATGGAAAATGGTCAATGTTAATATCCCTCCTAATAACTTAATCCAACCAACATATAGTTCTTATTTGAATGGAAATTATCATTGGTTGAGTGAATATGGAACCAATAAATCAATCCTTTGCTTTGACATGAGCAATGATGTATTTTGGAAGATGAATTACCCCCAATTTCCCAAGCCAATGCAAATGATAAGCTTATGGAAAGTGATGTTGCTATTCTCAATGATTCTGTTGCTTTAATAAAGGAATATATGCTTCATTCTTCACTAGCAACCTGTGTTGAGATTTGGGTAATGAGTGAATATGGTGTTGAAGAGTCTTGGACAAAACAATTTATCATTGGACCTCTTCTTCAATCGTGGAAATTTTGGGGTTTTTGGAGAGATGATGAAGTTCTTCTAGCAGGGCAAGATCATAAGCAATTGGTTTTGTATAATGTCATGATCCAGAAGGGTAAGGGAGCTTCCAATTCCTATAGGAGAAATGTATCATGCTTTTATATATGTGGAAAGTGTTGTTCCTTTGTCTTAAGGAGGAATCTTGATGTACTGCTTCTTATATAGGCTCGTGATATTGTATTCTAATGATATAATTTTATAACTCATGTTAAGACAAGAGTTAAGTTGTTACCATGAAGATATTATCTGATAACATTTTTATCAATTTCTATGCATTCTGTTAGAGTTTCATTCCAAGATTATTTTTTTTTATGAGATCCTAAGAAAGTATTTTGAATACAAAATATCCTACATAATCAAAACATCTCACATTTCCAAAGAGTTACATATCCAAATAACCTTGTAACAATGTTGACCATTTTATAATAATTTTAAACAATTTGAAAATAATTCTAACAGCTTCAAACATTTTTAACCAATTGTAACAATTCCACTAGGGATTGAAATAATTTCATATCCCCTATGACAATACCATGCAATATCAAAATGTTTAAATATCTTTTTCATATGAATACAAGTTTTTATCATATTTCACATACTAGAAAACTAGCTTTCTAAAAGCTTGTTCTGCCATGATTTTCTGAAAATTTCTAGCAAGAAAACATGTCTATAAAACTGCTATAAAAAATTTCAAAGTGGTATGTCATAATTTAAATGCAAATAACATATGCAAGGTTCATAAAGAATTTTACAGTTCGAGTTATCAAGTTTCTGAAAAGCCAAATAACCAATTGCACTAGTTTCATGAAGCCAATGGAAAGATCTTCAAATAATTCGAAGATCATGAACATTGCATTCAAGAAGAAAATCAAACATATGGAGTCAAGAATTAACTCATATCAACTTCTTATTTATCTAAAAAGCTCAATTCAAGCCCTAGACACAATATCTATATTATCATGAAACCACATCTCCCAAAAGCTTAAGTTGATTGGTAAAGGCACAAGAATGATTTTCAACTCTAATAAGCCCATTTCACATAAATGTCTCTTTGGCTTGAAGCATGAACAATTTTATTAGACTATGGGTTCCAACCATAGACTATTTGATCAAAAAGGCTCTAATGTTATGTCATGAAATCATCTATCCTAAAAGCTTAAGTTGATGGGTTGTTGCACATGAATGATTTTATATTCTAACATTCATCCATATTCAACATATACGTCAATCTACATGATATTAACTATACTCTAAATTAGATGTAAGTTGTCGAGCTTAAGTACGATTATGGGTCATTAAAATGAAAAGATTATTTGTCTTGCCTCAAACCTGTAGCACTCAACCACAATGATGACCAAGTGAAATACCTACTCAACTAGGGCATCACCAACAAATAAGGAAGGATGGAAATTTAACTACGTTTGAAATGTTTAGGAATGGACAGCATGTGAAAATAATGGAGGACAACACAGAAAATGGTGGAAAAGAGAAACAAGATTGCTTAGGCCATCACATTAAAAGACTTCTCAAATGTAAGTGGGTGGTTTGGTTATCGTCTTGACTTACTTTACTCTCAATTACCTTTAAAATATAAATATGAATAAAGAAATAGCTCCACTTTGAGACGGATAAAATGTCAAAAACAAAAAATATTGATATCCTTAATATTCAAAAATCCAAAGTTAGGTTTTGCTTCAAAATTTTCAAATCCAAAATTCTTTGAATTTTTCCTTTAAAAAACGTCAACTAAGCATAAGGGTATGAAAAATTCACTTGTGGTCATTTTGTAGCCTTTTACCAAAAAAAAAGCATTAAAATAAAATCTTCAAATGAGGCATAGAGTTTTTCTTTTTGGATCTAAATGAGGTAAAAAGTTCAAACTGAAATATATTTTAAATAAAACATAACGATGACATAACAACTACTCTTATCATCATAATCTTACAACCCTAGACAACAACTTCCTTGTCTTAAGTTAAAACTAATCCGTATCATGAAATCCAAAAAGAAAAAGCAAAATACAAAATTTGTCTTTTCCATTTTTATTGAAATGAACTGCCAATTAACATTAATCTTTTAACACTTTTTGACTGTGATAAAACAATAAAAACAATGTCACATGGTTATGTTTCATTATTTTACCCAATAGAAATTATTATATTTTAAAGCAATTTTTCTATATCATTGAAAATTATGAAATTATATTTTCTAAATATCCTTATCCCATCAATAATAATAACAAAAAATTGACTAAATCCTAAGACTTATCTTATTTTAACCACTTTGATAACCATACCCAAACAAATTTTCTCTTATTTATTCTTAATTTTTTATTTACATATATAAATGCCCATCTCTCCTCTCAAATATGCTGACCAAATACTTTTAGGACCCATTTGTCACATCATATAAAGCATGATAGAATAAGGTAATATAATATATAGTGACTTTATTCATTGTTTGGTGTGAGAAATGTACTCTATAAGTTTATCCATCAAATCTTCATTATATGTGGAAACCATAGATAACTTAATCAAGTATAGGAATGTAGGATAAAACCTGATTCGCTTTTAATGTATAAGGTTTATTTTTCTTATTTGATTAAATAATAATAAATAAATTAATAAGGTATTTAATAATTAGTAAATATTTAAATTAAAAATATAAAAATAAACTATAAATTATATACTTGTAAAATATATAAATAAATAATAAATAATAAGCTATATATAAAAGTTAGGAGTAATGATTAAAAAAATATTAAAATAATAAATTACATAAAGAAAGAGAGTATTTTTTACATCTTTATAATTTATTAAAATAATAAATAAAATTTAATATAAATTTAAATTTCATATAATAATATATTTTTAAATTATATTTAAATAATCAGTAAAATTATCATTTTATTTGTATTTAATAATCATTTTTAGTTAGAGTTATTTGTAAACAAATAACAATATTATATATTTTAAAATTATATATAAATAACTAATACAAATTATTGTCTCATTTTTATTTAATATTTTTATATAGTTAGAATCATCTACAAATAAATGATAATATTATATAATATAAAATAGTATTTTATACAATATTTAACAAATATTATATGGTATTATGGAACAAAGAAAATATTGTATGGTATAGATGTTTATACAGCCTTATTATATCATGCGTTAAAGCCATGCTCTTTTTAGTGTAGGATTAAGCGCTTTCTGGTGTTAGCGAAGGATTTGAACCCAAGACCTCGCGATGATACCACTTGTAGAATCAAGCGTTTATCTCTAAAACAAAATCTATAGTCATTAGCAAGGACACAACCTTATTTCCTTAAAGAACCAGAACCACATATAGCTTGAGGATTGCACCCATTATAAGTGCTATGAGTTGAGATGTTAAGCTCATCGAATCATAAGAGTAATGCTGACTAATTAAAGCCAATATTTGGTACATCTTAAAGAATAGAAACAATTAAATAAAAATAAAAGGAACTATTATCTTGAGAATCTAAGTGAGATTTATTACTTTTTTTGTGTGAAAAAAAAATTGGCTAATATATAGGCATAATAACTGTTAATGTTATTTTCTATTCTTGACACAAGGAAACATTAGCAGATCCTTTTTTCAAAAAAGTATAATAATCAATTTTGTATCCAACAAATTTAATATTACCATGTCAACGTAGAAATTTATATAGAAATTATATAAAAATAGTACAATAGCTATTATTAACTGTGCATGTACTTAGGTAGATATTTATTTGAAATAATTGACATTTAATATTTATAATGAATTCTAAGATTTCTACCTACCAAACATTCATCCTCCACTCTCTTCATGTCTAGTGCTACGCACATATATATTGAGATTGGGAGTACTTAATAGCATGACATATTTGCCTCGAATTATCCATATCCATATCCATATTTGCCTCTAAACATCAAGTGACTACCCAAACATAAAATATGTCGGCCACACACCTAGGTGAAGAATTGATAGAGGAAATCCTAACTAAACTACCCGCAAAGTCTCTGATCAATTCAAATGCTTAAGCCAAGCCTATGGTACACTTATCACTAGCAATAGATTCATCACAAAACATTTTTCTCACTCCACTTTGGCTACTGAAAACCAACCCAACCTTCTCGTCTTTCATTTTACAAACAAGTTTTCCATAACATTAGTTTCTGGTGATGAATTATTGCATCCCCCCATTGATCTAATCTAAGTTTCATTTCCCAAAGACCTTCCAGATACCATCAATGCTTATGGCCCTTGTAATGGTATATTTTGTCTGAAGTGAGTATTTCACATAGCCCAGATCAATTGATGTTGTGGAATCCAGCCATTAGAGAGGTTAAGCCTCTTCCTTTGCCTTTAACTGTGGACTGCTCCACATGGAAGCATTTGACAATAGTACATGGCTTTGGTTTTGATGCTGAAACCAATGACTATAAGGTTATGAACATTGTGTCTGTGAGGAAGAAGGTCACCTTTAGCACAAGTTTACAATCTAAGAACTAATACTTGGAGGATGGTTGAAGTTACTTTCCCTGCCAATGACATAGTTAACCCAATATTTACTTCATATCTAAATGGAGTTTATCATTGGTTAGCTAAGTCTAATAATGAACGATTTGTCTTTTGCTTTGGTATGACAAATAACATATTTTGGAAAATGAATCTACCCTCAGTTTTGAGGGAAATGCAAATCACATACTTGTGGATTGTAATCTCGCAATTTTGAAAGAATCTCTTTCTTATATTAAGGAATATAGATCTTCTTCAATAGGAAATCTTATTGAAGTATGGGTCATGAACATATATGGTGTTGAAGAAAGTTGGACAAGAAGATTCACTATTGGCCCTTTTCATGGACCCTGGAAATTTTGGGATTTTTGAAGTACAATGAAGTTTTCTTAGTAGAACAAGATGGAAATTTGTTGGTTTCCTATAATGTTGATACCCAACAACCAGCGAAGTTTCCGGTTGATGTAAGAGAACTATCACATCTTTATAGATATGAAGAAAGTGTTGTCTCGCTCTCAATCTTGGCTAGGGAGCAATGAAGCATTAGTTTGGATTGGTTCATATTTAGTCATCATTGTTGCATTTTAGTGATTTCTCACTTTAGGAAGAACTTAGGCAATTGCTTGGGGTTTGCCAACCACTGATGATGATGATGTGGGGAATGCCTTGGTGAAGGGTCAAAGGAAAGGTTATTGTTAGTGGATTAGAGCTAAGGGGTGTTGTTTCTTTTTGGACCTAGGCAAGCTGGACGTTCTTCTTCTATTTAGTTTAGTTTTTGCTTTCCTTGTTGATCTTTTAATGTTGTTGTTTTCTAAGCATTTCTGTTTTTTCTTTGTTTGATGTTTTGGTTTAGGTTTTGGTTGGATGTGTTGTGTATTCTAGTTTGTGTTGTATTTTTTATGCTCTCTTTGAGAGTTCAACATTCTAAAATTATTGGAAAAAAAAGTGATTTCTTACTTTATTGGCTTGTCTATCGTCACACATGTTGTTTTTACATAAACATTTGCATGATAACATCTTTATTAACCTTTATTTACAATTTTTTTTTGTTCTTTTTCCAATTTATACGTTCATTCTTTTAAAATGAGTGTTAAGATGATAATATCCCATACGATAAAAACTAAAGAGAATAATGAAATCACTAGTTGGACAATACTAGGTTATGCAATTGTAAAAAGGGAGACATTATTAGATGTTCTCGTAGACATAAAGAAAATATCTATTTTCTATCCTAAATTATTTGATACATTAATTATTGCATTAAAAATGTAAAGAAAATAAGAGAAAATAATGATCCACAAAATTAATATATTAAATTTGAGTGATATAAAGTCTCTTTTTTTCATTTTTATTATTGGAAGCATATAAGAATTTCTTGTAAAAAACACATTTATTACAAACAAGTTCTGCAACAAATGCATCAATTGTTTGAAAGAATTGTGACAAAACTCTGATGTAATAGAATCTTTTGCATTGACTATCACATAAATCTATCGCCACAATTCATTCTAAACATGCATCGACTCATGAAATTATAATAAGACAAAAGAAAAAATAATTAATCATTGTTTATATCTACTCTAGCTATTCAATGTACTAGTTAATTTGAACTATTAGGATTGGGTTAATGGCAAGGGGTTTTGATAATTTAACATAAGGTTATAGTGTGATGACTCAATCAGGGCCATCATGACCAATGCTTAGGGAATGCTTCTTTCCCTAGCAAGTATCACAATTTCAAACAACAAATGGACGACACCTCCCTGAAAACGGAGCTATCCACATACCTAAGATTCAAGATACCTAATACCTGTAGATGTAATTTGAAGAAAGCATACTATAACTACATAACTACCTAAGTGGCAAGTTAACATGAACGATAGTCACACTGTTTACATAATCAAAACAATTAACTTAGAGGACCCAGCCTTGATACAAAACCATAGTGTCTGTGCCTCCTGTGTACGTATAGAGCATGCTATAAACAAAAGATGTATCTGAAATAGAGAGATAAGAATAAGGTGAATCATGAGAACATACTGAGGAACAAATATACTTATAAGTAGACATAAGACATTTAAATAATAGTTAACATGGCTTCATAAAGAAAATATGTTGGACGCATTTTGAATAATACCAACCTAGCTACAACAATAAATTACATGAAGCAGACAATCTATTGGGAAAAATAATTATAGCACTTCTAGTTATGTCTTACTATCCTTTATGAAGAAACCATGCTATAATGTGATAAACTTACTTTTAGTCTCACATGCTAAACACACACACACACACACACACAGGCATATATATGCTTGACATTTCCATCATATATGTACATGTTTTACAATGATTTAGGAGGTATCAAATACAAAAATAATTTCCTAACTGATGAAAAGCCCCAATCAACCAAGCCCCAGCAAGATCATCATATGGTCCTTCACTAGGTGGCCCTCATCAACCAGACCCAAGAGGATCATAACACCTACGCATGAGTGGCCCCTATCAACCTAATCTTTGTGTGTACATAAAATACTAGACGTGTTGACTCCTTGCACCACCCTACTAGCTGGGTTAGACCAGGTGCACCCAGGCTAATGAAATTGCTACCGTTAACATGCGGTTTCTATGTAAGACCCCACATCAAAAATTTTCTTCCATAAACATTTTTTATACCCACATAAATTCTCAATAGTTCTTCTTTAAACAAAAATTCTTTCTTAAAACATCCGTGATAAAAAGAACCCCTTTGTGCAAAGTTCTCAAAAGAAACATGTTGAATTCAACTCCATTAGTAAAACTCTAAATTTTTATTGTGGCATTACACAACAATAACAACAACAACAACAACAACAACTAAGCATTCTCCCACAAAGTGGGGTCAGCTACATGGATCAAGTGACACCACAAAACTCTATCATATATCATATTTATGTTAAAACTATTGACATTTAATTCTCTTTTGATTATTTTCCCTATAGTTTTCTTCAATCTTCCTCTACCTCTTTTTATAGTGTTATTCTCTATTTGGTCCACTCTCCTTACTAGTGCCTCTACAAGTCTCCTCCAAATATACCCAAACCACTACCTGAAGTGAGATTCTACCATATTCTGGATGATAGGTGCCACCCCAACTTTCTCTCTAATATATTCATTCCTAATTCTATCAAGTATCATGTGACCACTTATCCATTTCAACATGCTCATGTCTGCTACATGTACCTTATTTTCATATTGACTTTTCACCGTCCAACATCGTCTCATACAACAAAGCTGGTCTTATCATTGTACAATAGAATTTACCCTTAAGTACTTTTTTTTTTATCACAAATAATACATGAAGTGCCTCTCCACTTTACCATCCTTAGATCCTATGATTAATATCTCCATGTATCTCTCTATCACTTTAAATGATAGAACCCAAATATTTAAATTTTGTGACTTGTGATATGATATCATCCCCAAGTTTCACTTCGAAGTTAGATTGTGTGTCTTTTGGTAAACTTGCACTCTATATACGCTATCCTACTTATGCTTATACGAAACTCACATACTGCAAAGCTTCCCTCCACAACTCTAACTATCTATTTATTTTTTCTTTTGTTTCTTTTATCAGGACTATATCCTCTGCAAACATCATACACCAAGGCACTAGTTCTTGAATATGTTCCGTAAGTACTTCCAAGGCTAGTGTGAAAAGATAAAGACTCAAAGTTGACCCTTGGTATAGTCTTACGTATAGGAAAATCCTCTGCTACTCCATCTCGAGTCCTTACGCTAGCTATGACTAGATCATACATATCTTGGATTGCTTGAAGATAGGCTATTTGAACTCCCTTTCTCTCTGTCACACCCAAAACTGTGATCACATAAGGGATATTGTCCCTTATGGAAGCCTTCTACAATTAATTTTATGCAATCATACGTAGTAAATTACTAAATTAATGCTCACAATAAATCATAAAAATAAATAAATTCCTTAAAACTTCTTGAAAACTTTATTCAGAAAATATATAAAATATTTAATTCTTCCAAATCGTTCTAAAATCCATAACTGAAATAGACAATCTTAAATCATGTTCCTAAAGAAATTACATAAAATATCATTATGATAAAATAATATAACCTTAAAATAATTATGCATGCTAAATGATGTTTGAGGACCTGCCACACTACTAGAGCACTCTATTTTAACATTATCCTAATTAAAATTTCACTACAAAGTGAAGCTCACCACTAGAACAACTTGCAATGCTACCGAGCCTGGGTCTGAATAATAACTGGATCTACTTGTAACTGTAATGGGGAAGAAAAAGGAGAGGTGAGTTTATCAAAACTCAATGAGCGAGTCTCCACTCACAAGCCACATGGGACACCAACAATATACATAACATATACATGCAACTGATAAAAATATTTTATATCTAAATGCATATAACTATCCTGAAAACAAAATAAAATTCAACTCAATGGCAATAACTAATAGAGAAATATGAGATGTTTTGTATATAAACATATGACCTGATAGCTGCATTTAAGTCAATAACTAATCTAATGAGCACCTAACTAGGTCCCATAAATGGACACCACATGGGTTCCTTCCTGAGTGAGCTAATCCTCTAGCGGATCACTTGGTACCAAGGTTAGCAATCAATCCTTAGCCATTAATTCCCTGTTCTGTTTCTCACCAATTACTAAAAAAATATTAAAAATTTGAAAGCTTCGAATTCATATAATTCTAACAATTTGACTTTAGCATAAGAGGTTCTAAAATAATGCCTAGGGATCACCAACTTGTAGACATGGTGATTTTAGAAGCTAGCAGAGTATGTATCTAGTAATTGTTATAAATCATACTTTGTTCAACACTTTCAATAAATCATATATGATGTTCTAAAATCTTAATAAGAAATCCATAGTCTGAAAATATGGTAATCAATATTTTTGCTGTAAACATTAACTGAGGTCTCATAATTTCATAAACTAGAAAAGATATTCAATAACATGCAAGGTATCAAATATGATCCCATGAGCTTTCTAAAATAAGGTTTTCATGACAACTGTGAAAAATAATAATTTTTCTGAAACTAGCATAATCCCTGAAAGCATGTATTTGGCAGAAGTCATTCTAGAATTTCATAAACCATTTATATAATGCTGTGAAAATACTAATAATGACCAAAAGTATGACCATGAGCTTAAACTCACTCACTATTCGTTGCCAAGAGTGCTTGACCACTACCTACATGATACTGGGAAATTGGAATGACACTCTCAACTGCCATGGAATTATAAACAAGAATCATGAATAATTTGGAATTGAACGAGAAGAGAAAACTATACCACAATAATCTAAAATCGCTAAACTCATGACCATATAAGAATAGGGGTGAGAGTACTTACCAAAGAGATTAATCGTAGAGGGTAGAGAGAAATTGCATCTTTCTCTCTAGGAAAAATTCTTGGGCGACTAGGGTTCTTAAAAGAATGTTTAGAAGTACTATAATATGTCAAATATATACTAGAAGATGAAAGATATCATTAACAAATTTTATTTTATCTTTTTTTCATTTTTATTTCTATTTTTTTCATTTTTAACTTTTATTAGGGCTTTAACTTCCATTGCAGTTAGAATTTGGCCACAAGGCTAAAATAATACTTGTAGATAATTGAGTTGTCTTTCTAATGTCACAAAAATCGCGTCAAACAGATATCTACAACTCAAGATATTTATAAAATACTAAACATGGGTCATACTTGACAGCATAAGAACAAGGCTATGCTAAAGGTTTTTTATAGATATATCCTAACGTGATATAAGCAACAATGAAATAAGGATGATAGCTAGATTAAATCTAATTGTATCTTTTGCAACTACTTGGATAATTCAAATTCAAATTGCCCTTACATATCTCTTAATAATCTTTTGTATCAAGATATATCTATATATATACTATAATGAAAAGCTAATGAGATTTTTAAAACAAAAAACTTATACCTTGGAATATTCACATTATGTACTTGTTTCTCTTTTGAAATAACAATAACAATTCAACAACAACAATAACAACAACAACAACGATAATAATAATAATGGTGATGATGATGATGATAATAATAATAATAATAATTTACATGATGAACAAATTTTGCACTCAATTCTAATAATTAATAACTTCTTAAAAATATGTAATAATTCTCTATAAAAATAATATCTAACAAATTATTTTCATAATACATGTTAAATATAAATAAAATCTGATATCTTCAAGTAAGTATCATTATAATTCAGCAACGCTGAAAAATCTTTTTCAAATCACAATGGTTATGATTTTGGTTAATTATCAATCACTTTAAAATTCTTCAACTATCAATTTATCTATATTCAAATTTTCATGAAACTGATATGTATACATGGAAACATATTTTTCTAACATATTCATTTAATTCTATATATTTATATTTCTGAAAGTATTTGACTATTTTATAACCTTAAAAATTAAATATATTATCAATATAAAATACTTTATGTTAATATCATTATTACAAAAGTAGTATCTGTAAATCCTATATATATAAACTTATAATCAAATCTTTATACAATAATTACAATCTCTAATGAAAGGAAGAAACCAATCTCAAGTTGATATTTGACACACACAAACACACACACACATATATATATTCTCAAATCCTAATTGATGTTTACACCAAAAATATAAATGATAGATATCTAAATAAATCATAATCTTAAAAATGATATAAAAATTTATTTATAAAGAGCATATGTTATAAAAGGAAATTTTAGTATGCTATATCTTTTCTAATTCTAACAATATCTACAATATTAATACAAATATTAATATCAATGATAATTATAAATAATATTGAATCTAATAGATTTGATAATATAATATTTTCAAAGTATTAAAAATCAACAGTATCGATTATTATAAACAATATTGAATCTATTTCGATAAGATAATATTTTCAAAATTTAAAATCAAACATCATAACACAAACTGAATATCATAAAAAGATTAAATATCAAATTCAAATAAAAACTGAACATTGGCATAGAAAAAGATTGGTGCACTAAATTATTGTAAATTTTATATTTTATTTTCTCCTTTTGGGATTTATATTTTCTTTTTATAATTTAGATTTTGCATGATTTATTATTTCACATAAATTTAAAATAGAGATTTATATCTACTCATTATTTTGATTTATTTATTTTCGATATACAATCTCTTCCTTTTTTTGTGGCATTTAAATATCTTTAAACTTTATCCAACCTTTTCTGAGTTTAAGCATATCCTTTCTAAAGACATCCACTTTGGAGATATTATACTCTCTAAGGCTTTCCATAGAATTTCCCTTGACACCTTATTATATGCATTTTCCAAATCAATGAACATCATATGCAATTCCTTTTAATCTTTCCAATATCTCTCCATCAATCTTTGCAATAAGTAGATCACTTCCATGGTGGACCTTCTAGGCATAAAACCAAACTGGTTCTTGTGATACCTGTCTCTCATCTCAATCTCAATACTATTACTCTTTCTTAAGTTTCATAGTATGACTTATAAGTTTTATTCCTTTATAATTTACACAGTTTTGTATATCACTTTTATTTTGTAAATAGGAACTAAGATGCTTCTTTTTCACTCTTAGGCATTGTTCTTTATATTAGAATCTCATTAAATGGCTTTGTGAACCATCTTATGTCATTCTTTCCTAGGAACTTCCATACCTCAATAGGTATGTTATTGGACCTACCTATTCTTATTTTCCATTATTTTCAAGGTGTCCTTGACTTTAAACTCTTGAATTCTACAGTAGAAAGTAAAATTTTTGTGTTCCCATTTTGTCATCAGTTGTCCATTTGCAAAAGATTCTCATGTCCTTTATTAAACAAATTGTTAAAATAGTTTTTTCATCTCTTCTTAATATCTTGTTCAACCGATGCATTAAGATTTTTATTCTTTATGCATTTCACTTGATCTAAATTCCATGTCCTTCTTTGCCTCATTTTTGCCAGTCCATAGATACCTTTTTCCCCTTCTTTAGTGCCCAATGACTGGTATAGCCCCCCAAATGCTTTAGTTTTTACCTCGCTCACCTCCTTTTTTATTTCTCTCCTAGCTACATTGTATTTTTCCCAAGTTTTAGCATTTTTATCTAAAGACCATGCTTGAAAACTCTCTCTTTCACTTTTAACCTTCTTTTGCAAGCCTTTATCCCACCACCAAGATTCTTTACCAATTACACCAAAACCTCTAGATTCTCCAATGGTTTTTTTTTCTATCTTCCTAATCCCTCTTGCCATCTTGTCCCATATTTCATTCACATTTTCTTGTGTCTCTCAGCCTAATTCTTCAATCCTTTTGAAAGTTTTTTGCTTTTCATCTTTTAGATACCACCACCTGATCCTTAGAATCTTCTTTTGGTCCTTTCTCTTCTCTCATCTTGTAAACCATACATCCATCACTAAGATCTTATGTTGAGTAGCTAGAATCTTACCTAGAATAATCTTCCTGTCATGCAAAGTTTTCTATTTGATTTTCTACTCAAAAAGAAATTAACTTGGGAGCATGTTCGCCACTCTTATAGGTTAAAAGATGTTATTCCAATTTTAGAAAACAAGTATTAGATATGGTGAAATCCAAATCTACCACGAAGTCCAACATAGTCTTACCATCTTCATTTGCTTCTCCAAAACCATATCCTCTATGCAACCCCTCATATCCATTAGCTTCCTTACCCATGTGTCAATTTAGATCTCCTTTTAAGAAAATCTTTTCTCCTAAAAGTATGCCTTGGATTAAACTTTCTAAATCCTCCCAAAATTTTATTTTGTGATGCTCTTATAATCCCACCTATGGTGTATAAGCAATAATGATATTAAAGGTGTATCCTCCAATTGCCAATTTTAGTGCTATAATCCCATCTCTCAATCTTTTAACCTACATAACCTCCATTTTTCTAGGAATTATCCATAATTATACCCACACCATTTCTAGATTTTGTTTTACCATGTACCACAACTTAAAACCTGAAGTATCTAACTCATTTTCCTTTCTCTCCCACCCATTTAGTTTCTTGTAAGCGCATAAAGTTTATTCTCCTCGTATCCTGGTATTAACTATTTCATCGATTTAGCTGTAAGTGTACCTATGTTTCAAGTTCCAAAACGTAACATACAATTGTGAACTAACTTATTTACCTATATCTATTCACGAAAACACAAGAACCCTTGCTTAAGATCAAAGTACAAGTTAAGAAGAGCCCAAGTATGCCTGTTGTATACATTTAATTATTATCCCTTAGGAGGTATTTGTTTTAAGATTTGAAATTACGTTCCTAAGAATTACATTCCCGGAATGATATTTTTGAGAATGTTATTCCTAGATATTTTAACAAATTGTTTATTTAGTATTCCCTTGATATTATTCTCGAATTATTTGCAGAAATTTCTAGAAATAAATTTAAGACTTATTTTTTATAATATATATTCTTGGGAATATATATCATAATTTTCAAAATATGCATAACATATTTATTATTATTATAATCCAAAATGAAAATTACATTTCCAAAAAAAATATAAAATTAACAATTAATTTTTTAAAATTTGTTCATCTCGATCAATTTAATAATTAATAATTTTTTTTAAATTAAGAGTATGATGGATATATCAAGTAAAGATGAGCATGAGTAAATGAAAATTGTGGGGGAAAAATCAAATAATTAAGGGATATTTTTGTATTTATGCTCAATAACTACCATTTTCAAGTCATGGGAATTTTTTATTTCTACATTTCATCGTGAGAATGGGATCTCACTAAATCGTAGGAAAATAATTTTTCAGGAAATAATTGATGCTTGAAAATAATTTTGTATATCTTGTAAAGAACATGGGAATATAACATTTCCAAATGGTTATTCCTGGAATAGCTAAATATACCTTGAATAAACGTCTCATTATATTTAAAATCATTTTCAATTTTGTTTTAAATTACTATTCTAAAAAATACTAATGTGACACAAACAATACTAATATGGCACAAACGTGGATTGATGTGGTGTGTCAGGTAGTATTTTGTGTCAATTATGTAACAGAACAAGGAGTGGAACCAAATTAAAATGATTTGAAATATAAGGGATCAAATTGAGAAAAATATTAAGTAAGAGATCAAATTGACAAAAAAAATCCAATAAAAGTAATTCCGTTTTGCCTAAAAGTATCATCAATTTAGGAGAAATTGCCAACATTTAATAGAAAAGCTGCACATAGTTTTTGGTTTTTAAAACCAACAATCAATTAGTCTATTGAACAACAACTAACATATATAGTTCTAGCCGATTGATTCACTATGTCGTGATATCATCTTAATGTTATGATGTGTTTAGTATGATATATTAGGCATGATAAGATAAACTAATATTATATGTTATGTTCTTATCCATTGTTTGGTATAGACAATGTATTATATAAGTTTATTCATCATAACTCCCTTATACATTAAAATGTTATATGATTTAATATAGTATGGGAAGCCAGATTATGCCTAATTAGCTTTTAATGTATAAGGTCATGTTTATTTTTTAAATTTTGTTATTAAAATAAAATTATTCTAAATAAAATTGTTTTGTAATAAATAATACAACTAATATATTATATCAATTTAGACATATATAATAAAAATAAAAATAAATAAAATTGATGAATAATAGATAAAATAAAAATATTTAATAATAATTAAATATTTTAAATAAATAATAAATAATATGCAATATATAAAAGTCAGGATTGTTAATAATAATATTTTAAGTTAATATTTATTTGTGAATTAAAATTCAAAAAATTATGATTAGAAATAGAAGATATTAAAATATATAAAAGAGTATATTTTATGTTTATATAATTTATTGAAATACAATAACATTTAAAATAAATTACATTTTAATTAATAAATATATATGTACAAAAAATATAATATTTGAAAATTATATGCAAATAATTAGTGTATTTTTATTATTTTATTTTATTTAATATTCACTTATAATATTAGAATTATTTGTAATAAATGATAATATTGTAGAATATAAAATATAATATCTTATACAATAATATACCAAATACTGTATAGTATTAAAAATTTATCAGATCTTATATTATCAACCTTTATCCTATTAGAATTGCCAAACAAGCCCTTGGTTTTTTTTTCCTTTGCAAGACTTAAATATGCAATCATGTTAAAGAAAAGAAATGTTGAACCACTTGAATGAAGCGTGTTTGAAAATTGGCGATGTATGTTTACACTATATTTGTTTACATGTAATCTAAATAACCCCTTAGAAATATTATCACTTTTTAAATTAATGGTAATATTATAGTCCAGCATTATTTGGTATATGCAAGTAATCTAATTGTTAATGCGTATTATCTTGTTTGGTATATCATAAGATTACTAATAAATTAGATAATACTTAATAATAATAATAATTACTATAAGAATTTAAATTAAGATGATAATTTTAATTACTATTTAAATTAATTAATAATAATTATTATTATTTATTAATAATAATTAAGAACTTTTAGCTATTAATTAATGATAAATAATTAATTCTAAATAATATTTCTAATGACTAATTAATAATAAATTATTAATTTTTAATAATACTTTTAAAATATTAATTAATAATAATCAATTATTATCTATTAATTATTATTAATTATAATTATTATTATTTAATCATTATTAATAGTAAATTATTAAAATAATTATTATTATTAATAACTAATAATCATTAATAATTTAGAATAATTGTTATTAATAATAATAATAATTTATTATAACTAAATAATAATAGTAGTAGTAA
This sequence comes from Dalbergia oliveri, assembly GCA_030441495.1. Classification (NCBI taxonomy): domain Eukaryota; kingdom Viridiplantae; phylum Streptophyta; class Magnoliopsida; order Fabales; family Fabaceae; genus Dalbergia; species Dalbergia oliveri. The sequence goes on from JAMLFY010000009.1 coordinate 14,400,749, forward strand.
TAATAATATTAAATTATTCACTAATAATAATTAATTTTTAATGTTTTAATAATAATAATAATAATAACACAAGGAGAATTACCACTTTGTGGTAATGTAAGATGTAATCCACATAGACACCCCATGGGAGTAATCCATATTATTACCACTAAGATGATAATGTAGATTACCAAGTCAGTTATGTAATATAATCAAACAAGGTAATACTATGGGCCCAAGTAATTTTAAGTCATATTAACAGTAATCCATATAAATTACATCATTAACAAATGCCCATAAGGGTGGGAAAATAAAATATTTGTTTTCGATATTTTTATGGAAATGATTTTGCATCTTATCCAGTATACAATGCATGTCAAAAGAATCTGGACAATGTATGATTGATTTATAAAGACATGATATCTAAGGGCCGTTTGGCACGCTTAATAACATAAGAGTTGATAGTATAAAATCTAATAAACTTTTAATACTATATAGCATTTAGTGTAACAATACATAAGATATTCAATTTTATGTTCAATAATATTATACTATTTATTTAAAAATAATTTTAATATCTTAATTAAATATTGAATAAAATCAAATAATAGTAAAATAGGAATTTTTATTATAATAATTTAAATATTATATTTATGTAAATATTTACTAATTAAAATTTAATTTTTATTAAATGTTATTATTTATTTCAATATTTTATAATTATTTATTATTTCAATAATATATATAAATAAAAAATACTATTTTATATATTCTAATATTTTATATTTTTAATCATAATTATCTTAATTTTATATATTACATATTATTTATTATTTATTTATATATTTTATTAGTTAATAATTTATAATTTTATATTATATATTATTTATTTAAAACATTTATTTGCTATTAAATATTTATTATTTTATTTTATTTATTATTTATCAATTATTTTTATTTTTATTATATATAACTAAACTGATATAATATATTATTTGTATTTATTTTATTATTATATATTCAAGAATTATTTTATTTTAATAAAATATTTAAAAATGATCTTATACGTTAAAAGCTAATCAGCCCTAATACAACTTATTTATGTTGTATTGAGTTATACAGTATTTTGACATATAAGGGGATTATGACGTATAAAATTATACAATACGTTGTCTATATCAAACAACGGATAAGAACATAACATATAATATTAACTTATACTATCATACCTAATACATCATACTAAACATCTTGTAAAGGTAATGGAAGGAATTGATTGAGTATAAAAAAAAATACATAATGTCAAAAAAGAAAAAGGAAGGAATTAATCGTTTCCTTCATTATTATGGAAATATGTATTTGGTGAATTTATTACAATTTTAAGCATATAACAAATTATAATGAAAATTATAAACTCTTCAATTAAATAAAAAATAAAAGAGAAATAAATCAAGTAACTAATAAATTTTCTAATTCCTATTCATGAAAGTTTATTTGCATATTGATATTTAGATAGAAACGTTCACCCAAAAAAATATTTAGATAGAACCACAAATAAATTTTCACTTTTTAAAATTCAGTTTTTTCCTTTTTTTCTCATTCATTGATTTTGATTTTGCATGCCATATAAAGAAAAATATTCTATGTAAATAATATTTACAATTTTCTTTGTACGTGTCAATGGCTAAACCGTTCCCATTAAATTAAATAAACTAGTAAGTGTCTTCACCTATAAAAATCCCTAGTGCGATAATATATGTTCTCATCATCACAAAACTCAGGTTTCGAGCTAAGCACTTTCCTTCCATCTTGCCTACCGAAAACCAATTCAGTTTTTCTGTCTTCCTCCGCCATCTTTGATAGTTCCAATCAAGTGTCACAGCCCCAGTTGCTTCAAAGCGACCTCTCTCCTGAACAAGGTGTTAGGTAACATCATATCTTACGGTCCTGCGGTGGCTTTTGCATTATAATGTGTTCTTTTAGACATCTCCTTGCATTTGGTTTTCTGGAACCTGATAACTAGAGAGGTCAAGGATCTTCATTTTTTTTCTGGTACATAAGGATCTTCATTTTAATTTACCTCATCATGAGGACTCTGTTCTAGAAATTCATGATGATTGGGTTGGGCATTGATATCTATACAAATGACTACAAGATTGTATTTTGATTAGGAAAATAGTATTTTTTATCTCATTAAACTCATGTGTCATGAATCAATAGATCAAGTTCATGTGGCGAGGTAGAGGAAGGTCAAGGAAGATCCTTGACCTCAAATTGCATAAAACCAATGCTTTTGAACTATGCAAATTAAAGTTTCACATAAAATGCCACTGCAGGGACCGTAAGGTATGATAATACCTTCAACCTTGATATATACTTGTGAACATGTGATGAGAGGTTCACGTGTTATTGGCTAAACCTAGCACAACCTTTGGGAAACCCAAGAACCCTCAAATGTAGGAAATCATCAGATTTCAAAAGTCTGTATTTTATGTAGACTAGGTTCGCTTCAGTGAGAAAGGAGCAGCAAGCTCACTAGCGAGTTTGCAGTGATTCAGGTGGAATAGCAGGTTTGCTGTAATGAGCCTAGTTCACTATAGCGAGGACCCCTGACTTGACAGACATCCAAAACGACGTAGTTTCACTAAAAAGTCTCCTCTCCCTATATAAACTCTTCCCCACACGTTTTTCTTCAAAAATACGAACTTCAATAGCCCTCCTCTCTCAATCTCACCTCCTCCAAGCTCCAAGGTAAGGGGTTTGTCATGGTTTATGTTTCCTTTCTCTTAATTCCTCTATGTTCATGAGTTAGGGTGTTGTGTTCTTAGTTGTTATCAAGTTGGGTACTCTCACAATGTCTTTAGAGCTGCCCTAGTGTGTTTATGATATGCTCATGAGTTGTTTGTGATTTTATAGCAATTGTTTGTGTCATTCCTAACTCCTAAGTTCAAGTTAGTGGTGACACCTCTTACTCGGCCCTATAAGATGAGTGGGTTTAAACTCATGACCTTATTTTCAGTCATTATTAATATGTTTCAAGTATCATGATTGCTAAGCATGAATTTAGAAGTTGAGATATGTATAGAGCATGATTTTACAAGTTATGCCAAGCCTAGCAAAATTATAATTTTGATTATAGCATGAAAAATATGTTCTAAGAAAACCATGGAACCATGATTGGATTGTTGTATGCCATGAAAATATTTTATATGTTCAGAAGAGATTCATTGGAAAATACATGATTTAACAAGTTACTAAAGTTATCAATTACATTTTTGAAAGAGATTACCAATTTTCAAGAGTTGGGAAATCCAGATTATGCTTTTAGAATATCAAGTTAAGTTGTATTAGAAAAATATTGAGTAGAGTATGTTTATCTTCTCGAATAGATATGCTATTATGATTTTAGAGTAATCATGATTATGAGTCATGTTATTTTGAGATATGATTTTAGGATTTCCAAGTTTATGAAAGTATGTCAGCTATGACATTAGAATTTTAGTTTGATGATATTGAAAGTATGGAACTATGATTAGAACAATTGTTAGATACATATTTTGTGTGCTCTTGCCATTTAGTTATACGAATCTAAAGTTTTAGAGTTTTAAGAAATTTAAGAGTTTTTAGAGTTATTTAGTTTATGTGCAAACTAGTTTTAACTGTAACTATAGAGAAACAAATAATGAGCTACGGCGGTGAGAGATCGTTAGCCTTGATATCAAGTTGTCTATCAGAGGACAATCTCGCCTCCAAAGTATTTAAAGAATGGAACCTAGTTAGGTGTCCAATACGAATCCTTATAAGGTACCCATAGATATTTGAGTAAGTCCAAATATTATTATTGTTATATATATCATAACCACAATTATGCTAAAGTCAGATTGTTAGAGTTATATGAATCTAAAGTTTTCATAGTTTTAAAAGATTTAAGAGTTTTTCAGAGTTATTTAGTTTATGTGCAAACTAGTTTTAGACGATAACTATAGAGAAACGGATAATGAACTAACGGTGAGAGATCGTTAGCCTTGATACCAAGTTGTCTCAGAGGCAATCTCGCCTCCAGAGTATTCAGAGAATGGAACCTAGTTAGGTGTCCAATACAAGAGCTTATGAGGTACCCATAGATATTAGAGTAATCCCAAATATTATTATTGTTATATATATATATATATATATATATATATATATATATATATATAGATTTTGTTTCTAGTATTTACCGCACCACAAGTCTAAAGTGATTTCATGTAAGACAACGAACTTGGAAGTGCCTTCCTATGAACCCATGTATTGAGAAGTGTTTTCCTATGTAGCAATATATGTAAATATCAAATGGTTGTATGCTTGCTGCATGTATATCATGTTTATGTGTTTCCTTTAAACATCTCATATGAGTGGTGAGTGAGAATTAACTCACTTCCAATAACTTACCCTCTCCTTTCCTCTTTACAGTTGTAGGTGTTCAAACACCACTTTAGTAGATGCAGCTATTTCTAGCAGTGAGTTTACTTTGCAATAAAACTTAGTTTAGGGTTATGTTATATTAGCGCTCCAGGAATTATGTCCAAAATCCAAATCATGCATCTTAATTTAAGATTATGTATTTATTTTAGAGTTATAAATATCCTTATATGTTTTCATATTTAAAGCATTGATTTGAGATATAAATTGTAATTAGAATTTATGTAGCAAATTAAATATGAGAATGACACGTGTTCATTGGTCTAGAGTTGGTGCATCCCGTTAACATTTTATTAATGTGGCTAAATACAACTATAAACGTTGCTAAACGCCATCCCCTCCTCCACTCCCACCATCGATCGTTTCCCCTCTCCTCCGTGGCAACCCTCCTCTTCCTCCTGCTCACCGGCATCGCCTTCCTCCTCTACCCCTCCGACCTCGAAACCGCACCCAACTGTTGAGGGAAGGAGTGTGCTAACGAAGTGTGCATCTTGCGTGCAGGAGGTGTGTGTGTGTGTGTGAGAGAGAGAGAGAGGGTGAGAACGCTGAGTGCTCACCTGAGATGTTTCATTTCCCCCAACAAGAGGAGAACGTTGAATAGATAGAATTTCCCTTTTCTTTTCCCCTTTTCCGTAGGGATTTTTCCTCCCTGCAAGCTGCAGTGGTTTATTCTCGTTCTTGGGATATGTTCAAGGTTTTGATCGAGCAAAAATCACCCTATATATATATATAAGAAATATGAAATCACCCAAAAAATAGTTTCTGATGGAAGCTTGTGGTGAGTTATGCACATTCCTCAATTAAGCTATGTCCGTGTGTATTTGCCCGTGATTTGCAATAATTAGAATGCTCTGACATCGTTTGTTTTATGCCTTTGTTTGATAGAAATTAAACTCATTTGTCCGTTAATTAAACTTTTAATTTCTTTGTTCATAATCACTCGGCACAACCTCTACGTCATCTTCCCAAGCCAAATATCTCCCTCCGCCAGTGGTGGTGCCAAATTGTTGAGGGTTCCAAGTGGAATTGTGCTGTGTTTCGGCAGGTCGTTAGCTTGAAATCTGGTGTGACTCTGCCTTGGTTTGGGGCGATGGCCATTGCCACGATCCCAAAGGGGGCGGTGCCAGAGGGGGGAGTGATGTTGGGAGCGAAGGAGGGAGATGTGAGGAGGATGAGGAGATGGGGATGGCGTTTACCAACGTTTTTAGTTGCAATTAGCCACATTTATAAGATGTTGTTAAATGGGATGCACAAACTTCAGAACAATGAATACTTGTCATTCCCATTCCACACCACATAGGCAACAGCACCAGAGAATTCCCCTTGAGAAATGTTCAAGTTGAACTCAATGGACCCTATCTAAAATTAGGTCCATACGTAACTACTAAAGACGGGTGATCTACCATGAAAGTAAATGGTTACCCAAAATCCAGGATCAAAAGCCACCATGTCCTATATCATATTCATGTATTTAAGTCCATGACTCCAGGAATTTGTTCTATTCTTTTTTTTTTTTTTTTTGGGTCTGGTAGAAGTTGTTCTATTCAGTTATGCGTTTTATTCCACACATTAGTATATCTTCCGGACTTGAGCATTATAGTACTTACATTAACAACCCCCACCGTGTTATTCAAACGTTGGAATTGCCTTTACTTGAGATCAACCCGTTTTCGATCAAACTCAGTTTCCAGGTAATTCTTTCCTATTTGGGTTACTTGTGAACAATAAAAACTATCACCTTCGTTCCCCAGCTTTTTCTGTTACTGATCCTAGGAATGGCGAATACAAGTGGAAAATTGCATCCAATGCACCATCAAATGAGCAAAAGGAAGGCATCAGTGTGGGAACATTCGAATCCAAGTCACAAGAAAAAGATTTTACATCGGTATAAGTGAAAAGACCCTTGAATCAATTAGGTTTAGTTTTGGGTCAAAATGTGACTTTTGACTCACTTGTAATTTTCACTTAGCCCATTATTAGAGATCTCAAAGATTTTTTTGTTTCTCCTTTGACTACTCTAAAAGGTGATATTAGAATCGATTATTTGGTTGGTTTGAGTATTAAGTTTCTTTTGTATCATTGTTTTCGGCTATATGATGTTATATTTTAATTTATTTAGGAGCCCTTGAGTAATTACAGTATGCATCCCTCCTAACATTCCTACATTAGTGAAGTTCCCAGAAGATTGATCATGTGTGAAGCACATATTCATTAATGGCAATTATGCAATATTGAGTGTGGCTTTTGAAAAATGAAAATGACCAATCAAGCCATGAACCACTATCAACAAAAATTAAGCCTCTGCCCACAAACTCAGCCACACCATAGTCATGAACCCCCTGAAACTACAACTCCAACTCCAACTCCAACCCCCACTGACTCTGTGAAACATGACCTAAGCATCTGAACCATCGCAAAGTAATTTACCTCCTCACTTTATTGATCCTCGGTGGTCACCTCTTGATACATGCTTGCAGATAGTATCCTTTCTCTCCTCCTCGCTTGCCATGTTCTAGTATCTCCATATGCCTATATATTCACCTAGTTAATTTGTTATGTTCCTCATGAAAATGGGATGTCATTCTATTACATGCAAAATTGTGATGTTGTGTACCCATATGACTTTTACTCATGACCTGCGATTCTATTGGAAGGTAAATGACTTATCCACTAAATCATACAATGAATTCAGCTCAATCGGGAGAGTAGCATCGATCAATAAACACCTCCTACAAATAACTACTTTCATTTCATTGATATTGTTTGGGAAAAATTATTTTCATGAATACCAAGTTTTTCATTTGAAAAGAATTACTTACAAGTAATAAAGAAGTTGAGTGAAACATACATAAAAGTTGATCATATGAGATTACTACGAGATGATCAAGTGAGCAATGCTTAATTATGAGATTAAATGAGCAAATATGAAATGTTGGATTTTATATAAATAGTTAAGAGTAAAACATAAATCATATCTTTTTTAGATGATTATGATAACTTTCCAATGAGAGTGATTGTTTGTCTGGTTTTTATTATTTTCTTTCTTCATTTCTGTTATCTTTCTACTAGTTTCATCATCAACCTAGGTGAATAAGTCAATTTGATTGTCTTTTACTTAATAGGGTATTTAGAAACTCTCAAGAATTCAATTCTCTAGGAATTGAACTTAATTCTCTAATTTGAAACCAACTAAACTTATGGAATTGAATTCCATTAAAAAGCTAAAAGGTAAAATCACATCAAAATAGTTGTGCTTTGCTTATGGATTTGAACGTAATGAATGAAATACTCAAAATATCCAAAGGCTTGTTTTGATTGTGTTATGTACTTTATTAATAAAGGATGAAATAGTCAAAATACTATAAGGAAATTGATTCAATTATTTAGTTTATTCATCTATACCAAACATAGGAGCTCAATTCATAATAGAATTGAATTCAATTCTCAGTAAAGTTCAATTCAATTCTATTTGATTAAATCATTCCAAACACCCTACAAGTCATTAATATTCTAAATTTTGAGCACTTATTTGAGTATATTGCATGTATTTATCAGGACTTTCAAGCTACAAGAATGGCTTCCAAGTCATCACATTGGAGTGCGAGACTCACGTTGTAGCGTCTGCCACATTCCAGAATGGTTGTCAGTTGTGCAACCAACGTCGCGCTAGAACACAACTTATTAAAAATGGGAAGTTTCCCAAATTGAAGAGATACAAAGGCATTAAATCTTAATCCGATTTAAGCACCTTAAAGGGAGAATTGTAGGAGTTTTGGCAAAACCTAAGACATTGTTGGAGCATAACGGCAACCTTAGGAAAGAGACTTTGAAGAGACAAGGATTTTGAGGTGTCGTATCAAGAGAAAGAACAAGTTCAACCTCATGCAACCTTCCTTGAGTGTTCTTAGTCAATACCCCATGGATTTTACCTTGTGTTTTGCATTCTCTTCTCCACCCTTTTGCACATTTTGCATCCATCATGAACTAAATCTCCTTGCTAGAGCATTGATGGAGCTCTTTGTGTAATGACATTGCCAATGAATTGATGTTATCTTTCTTAATGTTTTCAAATGTTTGATTACCATTTATATAATTTGATGATTTGCAATAGCTAGATATAGGTTTTGTAAATAAAGCTTCTTATCATAGACACCATGAGTAGTTTATCAATAAATAAATAACACCATATTGCGCAAAATCTAGAGAGCTGTGCAAAATCTAGAAATAGACAAATACAATTCATGTGGTCTTTTATAGAAATTCACATAGATTCGTCATTTTCCTAAATTAATTTATGCTAAGAAATTAAGCAATTAATCTAAGCTATGGAGAATTACATGAACTTGATAAAGGCTTGAAATTAATTTAGGTTAACCAATTAGAATAAAGACAAGGTAACAAAAATCCATGTCAATTGAATCCGCAAATAAGAAATCATTGGCCCTTGTGCTCATAGCATATATTCTATTCACAAATTACTCATTCACTCTTGTATACTTGCGTGTACTTTGCTTTTAGCTTTTCTTTTTATTTAAATTTCACAACTTCATTGATCATATTCTTTTAATCCAAATAGCTGTCACTATTAATTACATTGGCACTTGACCTATACTTATGGGAACAATAACCTAATAATCACTTTATAAATTGCACCATCTAATATAGTAGCTAAAATGGCATCAAGTTATATGACCATTAATTACAAATAATTAACTTTTAATATTAACCATCTATATATGAATAGTGTTATTTACACTCACACAATGTGAAAGCGTCGACACACTTTTATTTACCATTGGAGGAAATATAGATCCCAAAGTAAATAGAGTCCACATCTCACTCAATAATAGATAAGTGTATTGACACAGGATTCCATAAATAGTAATTACAGATAACATTTCTCTGTCTATACTAATTTATTCCGTACTTGATATGCCCATAAGATTTTCTTATTAAAAAAACACACACACACACACACACAGCTTACTCTTTTGCATCGTGATTATAACTTGGGAGAATATTTTCACTTATTCTTTTCAAAATTACCCACAAACCCTATACTGTCAACGAAAGCTACTTTTGAATTAGCAAATCCAAACATACATTAATTTATAACGATCGAAAACAATTATATAAAGTCGATTATTCAAAAAAACCTTTTCTTACAACTAATCCAGACACTTAGTAGTATTTCCAAATTGGAGAAAAGACAAAATCAAGAGAATGGCATATCCCCTGATAAAAGCATAATACGAAGGCATTGAACCTCAAATTGAGTCATATGCCAATGTCACACCACCGCCAGCAATCAACGTATTATGGGCCAAGCCAGGAAATCAGCTTAAAATACATAGAAAAAATAATCATCAAGCTACTACAATCTATGTTATGTCAAATAAATAAAACGTATATTAAAAACATTGCTTGCTAGAAAGGTGCAACGACAACCATACACCAATTCGGACAATAATTGATTGGAATATTCCACATTGAGAAGTTCTTATCACTTGGGACATTCAGAAAACTGAGAATTTAAATTAAATAACTACACCTATTAAAAAGGTAAAACAAGGTTTATGAGCGGAAATACAACAAAAGGAAAAGGAAAAGGAAAAGACACATTACATAACACTAACCTCAAAAAACCAAGTTTCCTCCAATATTATGGAATCAAAAATCTCTTCAGAGGAGTTCAGCAACATTTGAAGGCAACTCCTCAATTATCACATTGTAGAACTTCTGGATGTCAAAAAGCATTCTTTCATCATCCTTTGTGACAAAGTTGATGGCTACACCCTTCCTACCAAACCTCCCACTACGACCAATACGATGGAGATAGTTCTCAGGCTGTGTTGGGAGATCATAATTTATAACTAGAGACACTTGCTGGACATCAATACCACGAGCCAAAAGATCAGTAGTTATTAAAACGCGAGAAGATCCAGAACGGAATTCACGCATAATGATGTCCCTGGTATTTTGGTCCATGTCTCCATGGGTTGCAGAGACTGTGTGGTCTCGGCTTCGCATCTTATCAGTCAGCCAATCAACCTTCCTTCTGGTGTTCACAAAAATGACACTCTGGGTGATTGCCAATGTCTCATAAAGATCACAGAGTGTATCCAGCTTCCATTCCTCTTTCTCGACATTGACATGAAACTGTTTTATACCCTCCAAGGTGAGTTCATCACGCTTCACAAGGATTCTCACAGGTTTGTTCATGAATTTCCTTGTGATCTCAAGTGCTTCAGGAGGCATTGTAGCAGAGAAAACTCCCACTTGAATCTTACCTGGCAGCAGCTGGAATATATCATAGATCTGACAACAAAATAACAAGTTAACGCACCTATGCATTACACATTTTTAGGCAACTAAACCAACTGGCCCATTAAAAATAAAACTCCAAGATAACTGAAATTAGCTTACTTTGACATCTTAATTTTATTAATAGTAGTATAAGGAATTTCACATGTATTTGAAAAGGTTATACACATTAAATCTGAAAAGAGCTGGAACTTAAATAACATTTTAAACTGTCAGAAAATACACAAAGAAATAAAATAGTTTATGAAGAAACTTGATGAAATGGATAAAAAAGATTTGACAAGTACGAGTTTATTATCAATATACAAAAATGAAGATCTTGTATGCATTAAATCTCACACAAAATGGAAAAAAAAAACAGTAGTTGATAGAAGTGAAACGAAAAAAGAAAAGGAAGTTACAAATTTAGAAATACCTGATCTTTAAAACCTCGGGAAAGCATTTCATCAGCCTCATCCAATACAAACATCTTGATGTAATCTGGCCGAAGTGACTGCCTGCGCAGCATGTCAAATACACGACCAGGGGTACCAACAACAACATGAACACCACTCGACAGAATACGTTGGTCTTCACGAACACTGGTACCTCCCACACATGCATGTACCTTCACACCAAGATAGTCTCCAAGTGCTCGCATAACCTTTTCAATCTGCTGAGCAAGCTCACGAGTTGGTGCTAAAACCAAGGCCTGGCAATCTGTCAAACTATAGTCAAGTTGCTGCAGAATCCCAGAGCAGAAAGTAGCTGTCTTCCCAGTTCCAGACTGAGCCTGTTGTATAACATCAAGTCCCTTGCAAAATGGAACTATTCCCCTTTGCTGAATAGCTGATGGCTTCTCGAAACCTAAAACATAAACCAAACTAGTATAGAGATTGAAAAAAAAAAGCAGTGGGACAATAAACAATACAGCAGAATGATACATCAAGTCCAAAGTGTCATGCTGCCGTCATGTGTTTTATAAAATAGAAGTATTAAATAAAAGAATTTCAAGGTCACCAAAAACCATAGCAATAAAGTTCAAATTGTCATCAGAAGTAAAATTGAAAAAACTCCTTTTTGTTTTAAAAAATAAAATACGGAAAAAAAAAGTAAAAAAGGAGCCAAAAGAACACTAAATCTACCATATGCATAAATTCCTCTCAGGAGATTCTCTTGCAAGCCCATAGCATCAAAACTATCATGAACCTCATCATAGGATGTGAAGAAGTCCTGTCCTTCAGCTGTAAGCCTGTAGCAGCCAAGTTATCAAAATAAAACAAATAACATTTACAATCCCATTGCAAGTATGTGTCTGAAAATAGACAAATGTGTACAACATAACAACAATCTCAGTAAATAAATGCATTAAAACCAGATTGCATCCAACTACTTTGAAGAACATGAACCAGGAAAGATAAGTGGGAGCTCTTACAACTCATTCATCTTCATATCATAATTACGAGCATCAAACTGTGACCCCTCAGGTGCAACTCCTGCCATGACTGCAAGCTGAAAAGAAAAGAGAATTACCATGCCATCTACTAAAGTACATTTGGTTTAATGGTAAGCCAATTCAACTGGTTGCACATCAAGCGTGCCTCAAACACTGTCTAAGCCAAAATCACATTTGCACTCAAACATCATTCTAACACCACAGCCCCAAAATCAACATTTGTTGCTTTAGCAGTCAGGGACAAGTCATTTGTTTATGTATTGAAAAAAACACACTTAAAGCTCAACATAACTCATTCAAGTTTACAAAAAGATTATAACTACATTCCACCGCTAATTCTATTATACAATACCCAACCTTCAATCTTAAAAAGAAATCCTTTTACTCGAGGAAACTCATACACTATCTGGTAAACACAAATCGGAAAGCAATTTTTAATTTCACTATTGACTATCCAAACAACAAAATCACTTCTAAGACAATGTTTCAAGCACAAACCACTTCACTGAATGCCACTTACAACTAATATATGGTAGAATCAGATTTGCAAAATCTAATACAAGCAAACACCTATGGGGATAAAAAGAAACCATCAGAGCATATGCCAGTGTTGGAGCCAAAACAAAAAAATATAAAGATCAATATCGTATATAGATTTAACATGAACAAAATTTGATGCCACGCTTCTATGTAAAAAAAAAAAAAAAAGCAAATCAACCTACTAATAAAATACTCTTAATAAATCTATAACTAAACCACAGGGAAGTAAGGAATATTAAAAAAAATTAAAAACGAAATTCCTTTTAGACTAAACCAGAGCGCAAAGAAAACAAATCTAACAGTGAGAAGAGCATGAACAGATCCAATCCCTAAGAAAACTTCATTAACTACATCGAGTTAATATAAATAATAAAAAAAGGACCAGAAATCGAAACCGATTGATTCAATAGACATTAGCATCGAAAAAACGAAAAAAAAAAAAGACAAAAACTGAAGCAGAAAAAAAAAGGAAGCAACCTTCAGATGATGATGATGATGGTTGATCGAAGGAACGATGAGAACGGTAATAGAAAGCGGTTAGGGTTTTCCCAAACTCCTCGGATCTACGCCGCGGAGTCGAGGAAGCGAAGAGAGAAAAGAGCGTTTTTTTGGCTATAAAGTGAGGAGGCAAACTCTCTGACAAACTGCGGAGACTATAAGCGTAGCCACCCTTGAAAGTGAGTGCGCTCTTTCTTTTTACATTCTGTTATTACAAATTTGCCCCTGTTCTCGCCTCCTTTCTTTTCCCCTGCGCCCAGTCAATGGGGCACGGGTCCAACCGCCATGAAGGATACTGATGGGCTTGGGCCGTTGGGCTCCACCCCATACACAAATATTCAATTGGGTGCGTGTTAGACCAAAAACAAAAAATGCTAAATGTTAAAACAACTTTTTATAAACTCTCTGAAGAATTGTGGGATCTACTAGTGCCATGTAGGATCAAGTAATGAGAGTTCTTAGTCATAGAAAATTTTTTTAGATTCTTGGAGATCAAGAAAAAAATATTTATTTTATTTTATTTATTAATTAAGTTATTAATTTTATTAGAAAATAAAATTAAAAAATAGGAACACATAAAAAAGAGTGGGATAATTTATAGGCATATTATTAAGATAAGATGTGTATATTAGATTTTTTAGGTAAATCTAAGATATTCATTCCTGAAAGTAGTGACTAATCCCTAAAGTATGAGCTTATAGATCAACTTTTGCCTTTAATTATGAGATATTCTCCATATACAATGTAGAAATTAAATCCCTACTAAATACTTAAGGCTAACTATGATTTACAAAAAATGTAGGGCCTATTTATAAGTCAAAAGAAATAAAGACAATAAACCAATAACAAATCAAAATATAATAACAAAATCAAACTAATATTAATATAAATCAATCTAAATAAATTTAAGTTGAAGATATATTCTTGACACTCCACTTCGAGCTAAAGTTCATGTTACAATTGAATCCGGAGAGGCAAGAGCTTCATGGAATTGAGTGGAGCCAAGTGAGAGAGACGGGTCTAGGCGGAACCAAGTGCCGCAGGCAGGCTTGGCGGAACAAGGTGACGGAGATGGGCCTAGCAAAACTAGGTAACAAAGACAGGCACAGGTGAAACCTGGAAATGGAGACGGGCCTAGACATCAAGAGTGATAATCACGGCAACAACCAATAACAATCTTGAGCAAACCATAACAAGCTTTTGAACCACCACATCAGAAAATCACTAAAAATCTTGGATTAATCAGGAAACAAAAACTGCAGGAAATCCTTGAATCGCAATGTTGCTAAAACACAAAGTCATAGATTCAAAAGCTCAGAACCAGAGTTGTAGCAAGGTCGCTGCTGGGAGAGGGTAACCACCTCCGACATAGAGAAGCTAGATCTTAGGCAAGCCTTAACTCCGCCAAAAATCAAATGTAAGCGTGAGTGAGTGAATGGAAGAGAGAGATTAACTTTTTCAAAAAGAAGATATAATGTTACGATGATAAAAGTAGACAGAGAATGGTAATAAGACTGCAACTCTTGGAAATAGTGTTGGGATGGTGAGAAAATAGCACAGAAAATTAAAGTGAAAAAATTGCGTTGTAGCAACTCGCAGAAGGAAAAGCAGCAGAAACATCTTCAAGGTGGGGGTGGATATCATGACTCGGATATTATGTTAGAAGATGTAATGGGAAAATAGAAAATTAAAGAAAAAGCTAAGGCTAATATTTAGTATGCATATTATTAAGATGGGCATATCATGTATAAAGAGGTAGCGACTATTTATAGATATAAAGTAATAAAGATAATAAGCTAGTAACAAATCAAAACATTACAAAATTAAACCAATAGTAACATAAATCAAATTAAATAAATATAAGATAATTATTTATTTTTAATAAGTTTGGTGCGATTATTGTCTCTCATTTTTCCTATATTGTTAATACAATAGTTAAAATATCAATTATTAAATGAAATAGAGCAAATCATCTCTCTTACTCTCATATCACCTAAGTATTTCTCTCTAGTTAGAACTTAACCTCGACGTTAAACTTCTAACCGATTACAAATGAGTTAGTGTTATAATGTCATATTTTTATAAATGTTAGACTTCGGATTAATTCTTTTTTTTTACCAATTTTTCAATCAACAATATTGTCGACAAACAATATTAGATTGGTTGTGCAACAACTTAAGGTGGATTTGGTGATGCTCTTTAGCTGCATAATTTGGCTTATGAAAAGCATGCCTTCTACTATCTGAAATTTAAAAAAATTTAAAAAACAAATAAACTCTTGGACTTTAATAAAAATCTAACTTTATCATTCCATTAATTTATATTTTTAATTTATTATTCTTTCCATAACTATTTATGTTCATTATAGTCCTTTAATATTTTGATAGCAATTATATAATATATTTATCAATCACTATTTTAATAACTCATGCTTATTAAAGGTAACTTTTATATTATTTTTCTAAATGGATCTACTATGATATTTATTTGGGAGATCAGGCTATTGGAAAGTGTTCTACAGAATAATTTTTAATTTTTTAAATATAAAAAAATGAAAAAAAACTTATTTGATTGGTTATCCTTTTCAAATTGATTTTAAAAACAAAAAAAATGGATTTTGTGTTTTAAAAGTAAAAATTAAAATATGGCTGAAAAATATTTTTAAAATTCTATTTTTTAAAATAAAAAAATATGATAACATATTTATAATTAGTTAACTTCATTAACTGTAATAATTTTAAAAAATATAAAAATAAAAACAATTTGAAACAAACCCGTAAACAGCTTCGTAACTGTTTGAAAGTCATAACCGTACTATACTCAGCAAAGTGGGGATCATTTTTTTTTTTTTTGTAATTCTCCGAACGCTTCACTCTTTTGATAGCGTTAGACGCTTTACTCTTCCAACGACTCGTTTCTGATAAGGCTAGCTTTTCAGAAAACACAGCCAATCACAGAACTCCACGTCAGAAATTTCGGATGACTGTTAAACCAGTCAGCAATATCCCCTCTTCCTCTTCCTCTCCCTCCCTCCCTACCAGCTCCTCTCTCTCCCCGCTATCCTCTGAAACAGTGAAACCGAGACCGCTCACACTCGCAGAACAAACACCTCGTACTGCCAAAACGCATCGCCGTTTAAGCCCCGCCATGATCACCACCGACGACTAACCGATACAACAGTCCCGTAAACCATAAAACGACCAAAAGAGGAAAAAAAAAACAAAGAAAAAGAAAAAGAAAAAGGAAACCCCACACAACAATGGAGTGCGTCGGAGCGAGAAACTTCGCGGCAATGGCGGTTTGTTTAAGCGCTTCTTCTAGGCATCGTTTGCGGAGGAAGAAGCTCTCCAGAATGCGAACTTCGCTTTTGGTACACGGCATTTACTTGCATCATCATCGCCGTCGTCACGGTTCACGGTTGCATTGTGTGAGGGTGGATGCGACAGCTGGCGCGGGGAGCGAGAGCTGCGTGGCGACGAAGGAGGATTTCGCCGATGAAGAAGATTACGTTAAGGCTGGTGGCTCTGAACTCGTTTTCGTCCAAATGCAGCAGAATAAGCACATGGAAATGCAGTCCAAGCTGGCCGACAAGGTTTTCATCTCTGTTTCTGTAGACTTTGGTTGTTTTTATTGTTTGTTGAGCTTAAATTTGGCTACTCCAGAAAGTTTGGGCTCTTTTTTTTTTTTTGTGTTGAAAATTCAAAGGATAAGGTTTTAGGCTCTGTTTGTTTGTCTGTTTTTTTTTTTTTTAACTTTGTGTTTGTTTTTAGGTTAATAACCTAATATAGTTGCTCTGTGTTGTTTGAATTGTCACCTTAAGAAACTGTGGTCAAAGTATCTGAATTTCATTTTTTTGAGATGAATTTTTCAGTAATTGCTCTATGCTGTGGGTAAAGGCATGTTGAGTTTTTTATCTGATTGAGGCTGTCTTTGATTGAATGGATGCAGTTGAGGTTCATTATGTGAATAAAAATGATGTTAAGTGAGATCTGTTGTGGCATCTCCTTCTATATATTTCCAAGCAATCTGTGTCTTTGGGAGTGTTGATATATCTTCCTAAAAATCAACCTAAATATTAATTCAAAATTCCACTCACAATGGTATAAGGTGCAATTAACACAACATCGGAGGAGTATTTAATACGCTTGAGTAGGATCTTGAATTAGGAGGATTTGTAGGCACACCAATTAGGAGAATTTAGCATTTCTTTGGTAATAGTGTTAACTTTCATGCACCATTTTTGAAGGTTCTGGTGTCACTTAACAATGTTTTCTTTCTGAGACCTGTACCTAAACACTCTTGCAGTTGCCTCCGATATCTTTAGGAGATGATATACTGGATCTGGTGGTGATTGGTTGTGGTCCAGCTGGTCTTGCTCTGGCTGCAGAATCTGGCAAGTTAGGATTGAAAGTTGGGCTTATTGGTCCGGATCTCCCTTTTACAAATAATTATGGTGTGTGGGAGGACGAATTTAAAGGTAACAGTTCTTGCTGTATTACTGATATTATCTTTGTATTACATATGCTACTTGTTTAGATCTTATGAGTGTTGGACTGGAGGGTTATAAATCAACTGAGACAATGCTGCCAATGCTTACTTGTTAGTTTTGTATGCTTCTTTGTATCTTGGTGACTTGTGAACAAACTTTAATGTATTCTTGATATTGGTCAGTTTGGACATATGTGCTGTAAGAGAATGATGTATTTGCCCTTGGTAAGGAGCATAAACTTGGCTTTCTTTCACTTATTAGTGGACATGCTTCACTATTGTTTCAGATCTTGGACTTGAAGGTTGTATTGAGCATGTTTGGAAGGATACCATTGTATATCTTGATAATAAGGATCCCATTTTGATTGGACGTTCTTATGGACGCGTCAGTCCACATCTGCTTCATGAGGAACTGTTAAGAAGGTAAAACTGTTTGTGATACTAGTAGCATTGTCTATCATTTCCACTAATTATAGGATATTAATTGTTTATTTAATTTTGTAGATTTATGATTCATATTAATTTTCCCTAGGTGTGTCGAGTCAGGTGTATCATATCTTAGTTCAAGAGTAGAAAGGATTGTTGAGGCAAGCAATGGTCTCAGTCATGTTGTCTGTGAATATGATATTGTTGTGCCCTGCAGGTATAATATAATTTACTTGCTTTTAAATTTTTATCCCACTTATCTATTATGTATTAAAATTTCTGACATTTTATTATAGGCTTGTTACTGTTGCATCAGGAGCAGCTTCAGGGAAACTGTTGCAGTATGAGGTTGGGGGTCCAAAGGTGTCAGTCCAAACAGCTTATGGTGTGGAAGTTGAGGTTTGGGGCTGGCTCTATGGTTTTCAGTTATCTATTGTTTATTGTTTATTTCCTTTTTGTTATGTGTTGTTTATTGTTGGCTTGATGCTAGTATCATTAAAAATATCTTACATCTCTGCATTCTCTCATTTCCTAAAGTTCCAGATTTCTCACGTCCTTCATCTCTTTAAATGTTACTCATTAGAAAAATCTCTTGCCTTATGCCATTAATACGATTATTTGTGGCACTGCTTAAAGAAAACAGTAGGTAACAGGCTACTGTTATCATTACCTTTGATTATTTTGGTTCGTACATTTTTAATATCAATACCAATATTGGTGCTTCGTTTTGTCTCACAAATTTTTAAAGCAAACCGATCATTGCTGCTTATCTGAAAATGGCAATATCCGAACTAATAATGTTTTGGTAAACAAGTCAAACATTTGTTCCTAGTCGAGGTAGTCTATATATATATATATGCCTTCTCTTTAACTGAATGACATTATTTTTTAATAAAAAATCTTATGCATATAAAATGTGAGAGCCAGTAACAATGCCATTTCTTTTGTTACAATTTTAGGTGGAAAACAATCCTTATGATCCAAACTTGATGGTTTTCATGGATTACAGAGACTACATGAAGCAAAATGTTCAATGTCTAGAAGCAAATTACCCAACATTTCTTTATGCAATGCCCATGTCTCGTACAAGAGTGTTCTTTGAGGTTAGCTCAATATTTTCCATTGTAGTGTTTTACATTGCTTGTTAGAGTTTTATTTGGATTTATGTAAAAATGTTGATTGCAGGAAACCTGTTTGGCTTCAAAAGATGCCATGCCTTTTGATTTATTAAAGAAAAAGCTCTTTTCAAGATTGAATACAATGGGGATCAGAATTACAAAAGCTTATGAAGAGGTGAGGCATTGAAAATGCTAGGATTGATTTTCCAGACATATTTTTTCTCTGTTAAATTTAAAGTGTTGAAGGACCCATGCTTAGTCCATATAGTGGACCACTGATGTGCTGATTTATATTGTTAAAACGACTGCTCAATACAATTCTTACATACCTTAGTCTTACAAAATCTAATTGATGGTATTTGTGGCATCTATTTGTTATCAAGTTTATGCTCCTCATAATGGAGAACAGTAGTGGAGTTGAAATCCTGTGCTTCCCTTGATAACATTGCCTGTTATCCTCAATTTCCAGCTGACAGTGTCCTTTGAGCTGTTACATTATAATTTGATATGATATGTACCAGTTCTTTTTGTGCATCTAGACCTATCTTGCATTGAAGTTTAAATTTGAGTGTCCAAATAAATTTACCTTTCATTTATTAATTTCTTTGTAGGAATGGTCTTATATCCCAGTTGGTGGATCCTTACCCAACACAGATCAAAAGAACCTTGCATTTGGTGCAGCTGCCAGTATGGTGCATCCAGCTACAGGCATGACATGGTTGCATCTTCATTTTATGGATATGGTTTAAGTTGTTACCCTTACAATACATTTTGTTTTCAACCCAATAGGTTACTCAGTTGTGAGATCCTTGTCAGAAGCTCCAAAATATGCTTCCGTAATTGCTACTATCTTGAAAGAGGGCCATGCAAGGGACATCATTACTCATGAAAGAAGTAGGGTAAATCTATCTATGCAAGGTAATCCAATTTACACATAAGCTTAGAGCCCTGGACATAAACGCTCCTTAGTTTCTCTGAAATTGCATAAACTGTACATATTTTGTTTCTATCCTCAACCAGTTCTACAATCAGGCGCAAAACTGTAAATAATGTTGACATGTAGTTTGTGTATATTCTGAAATTTGGGAGAATATTCTAACAGACTTAATGTGGATGTGAGGTTTTCTACCTATATATGAACTTAAATTTTCTTTTTCATCCAGCTTGGAATACACTTTGGCCACAAGAAAGGAAACGACAGAGAGCATTCTTTCTATTTGGATTAGCATTAATCCTGCAGCTGGACATTGAGGGCATTAGAACCTTCTTTCGCACTTTCTTTCGCTTACCTGATTGGTATGGTCTATTTTCTCTCACTATGTTGGTCGATATCTTGGAATTTGGTTTATGATGTTTTCCAAGTTCAGCGTGAATAGGATATTGTGTATAATTTTCAAGTAGAAAGTTACTCACATGCATTGAGATCCGTTGGTTCGGTTATTAGCTATACAAATTATGTTTCATGCCTGCAAACTACTGTTTCATCAAGAACAGTCTTAGCTTCTGTCTCTGAAACCCAAAGAAATACTCTTATCAGATAACTCAATTCTATGTTACTCCCTCTATTCCTCAATTATAGTTATTTAAGGTTTCAGCGTGGGTATTAATTAGAAAACATATAAATGCTATTGATTTTTGAAAAAAATAGATTTAAATTACTAAATTACCGTATATACACTCCACTAATTTTTTCTCTTTTTGCTTTCCAACTACCATTGAGGGATAAAATTGGTATAATGCAATTAATGTTCTATTGAAATGCTAAAATGACAATCAATATGGAATATTTTTTTTTACTAAAGTGACTATAATTAAGGAATGGAGGGAATATTTTCAAAGAGGCCCCTGCCTTTGTTAACATTAAAACTAATGGTGTTGGCCTATCTGATAAAGCATTGTTTAAACATTTAGATGCATGTGAAAATGAATTTTGACTTAAATAACAGAATACACATGATCAAAACCTGAGCAGAGGCTGTAACTCAAGTTTTTAACTGGAGATGCTATTTTATGATAGAAACCTGATTCCATTCTCATTTTTTTTTCTCTTTTTCCCATTTTGTACTGATAGTATTGCTTAGGTATTGAATGATGGTTTTTTTTTTCCCCTCACAGGATGTGGCAAGGATTTCTTGGCTCCTCTCTCTCCTCTACAGACCTTGTACTGTTTGCATTCTACATGTTCATAAGAGCACCAAATGACTTGAGAATGTGTCTGGTCAGACATTTGCTTTCAGATCCTACAGGGACGACTATGATAAGGACCTACTTAACGATATAGTACCTTTTAACTTTCCCCCTTGTTACTTGTTAGGATCCCTATATTGGGAGACAGCTTAGATTACATTAGGTGCTGTAATAGAAGTTAGAAGGTTCCTTGTATGTACATATATTTTATTTTGAGACCAGATATGCTCTTACGATATTTATATATATCCTTGTGCAGTTGTGCTAATAAACTGGACGTGTTCATTTTGTACGTCTTACCTTGCTAACTGAACATCGTGTTGATGTCTATTTTCAAGGGAAAATATAGGGAGTGCAGTTAAGGGGGTCCACAAATGCTGCTTAATTAGTACTTGCTTCCATTTTGTCCATATTAAATAGATTTACCATTGTTCTTTTTGAGACACATCTTCTCTTGCATTCCTAAGAAATTGCCTTCACCAGACCGTGTTATTTTATCTCATACTCATTCATTTCGATATTTATACCCAGTGTGTCCTAATTTCTTTTGAATCCGAGCAATCTAAAGCAGTGAACATATCCAGAACAAAGGAGAATAGACTCATGCTGCAATAAATTTGTATATATCTTTGGATAATGGGTTTAATCATGATGCATCTTGGGACTAGCTTCTTCACTTCAACTCATAATTAATTGCTCAAGTTAATTTACTGTTCATATTCTTTTGGCTTTGTCGATACAAGAAATCAACTTATAGTTGAGTATTGGAACTTGATATTGAGTTGAAAGGCCAAAGTGAAACATTGAATACATAAATCCAAATCAATTTGCAGGTTATTTTGCATTTAACAAGATCACGATCTAGACAATTTTGTTGGGAAGCTCATGATAAGCTCGCTCTCAGAATTGATTCTACATGGCACAGCAATAAAGTACAGAAGGCCAACAACAATAACAGATTCGACATGTTACTCGTGACCAATGAATGTTAACACATCCCTTAACATATTTTATCATTCCCCTGGTTTCATTTCTCCACCATAATACTGTCCACCACTTTTCAAGATTATTATAAATATAAATCATCACAATTCACAGGGAAATAAAAAGAAAGCCCAATTTTTTGGTCACCAAAAATATTTTGGTTCCAAGTAATTATTGGAGAACTGTGAAGAATTCAATTTATGTACTGGGAAATTAAAAGTCGTGCATTCCATTTTTTCTTTTTTTGTATTTTCTATACAATTACTGGATATTTATGTACTATTACCACCGTTTTCTAATAAGTATTCATCTATAAAATTTTGGTTTTTCTACTATTATTTACCCTTTTAAAAATTATAGACAATATTAATTATTTTTTTTCCCATAATATCCTTGCAAGAGAAAGTTGATGGATAGATTAAATATGAGTGAGCGTATTTGAGTATTTGATAATAAGGGTAGTGTTATTAAATATATTTAGATTTATCTAACTTTAAGTCATTCAATCATTTTCTTAATATGTGTGTATAAATGAAAATGAATATTTATTATAGAATGGAGACATTAATATCTAAGCAATTTAATTTATTATCAGAGAACTAAACATCATACATTCCACTTCTTGTGAGCATCTTGAATTTGTTGTCCATTGTGTTGTGTATGTATTATCTCTCAATTGAATTGAAAAATATTTGTTATACAACAAAATTGCATAATAAACTTACACCATAATCATTTTTCTTTCTTATTTTAATATATTAATGTTGTTGAGCCCACTTTTCTTGTTTTGTCTTCTTCCCCATCTACACTATTTTCTATATATCAACACATTGCTTCCTGTAATTGAATTGACCACAAGTTTCTGTGTGAAAGGTGTCCTTAATTGGACCAGTATAAGAAAAACGTAGGTTACACATTGAAAGAAGCATCCATTTTTCTCATAATAAATGCTAAAACCAACCCAAAATACTGGCAGGTCAAACTGTAATTTCGACTTGCTTCACTCCTATAAACAAAACGTACAGAATGAAGTTCAGAATAGCCCTGCTCCAACAAGAAATACAACACCACAATTTACCATCGCATATGATGTTGACCAACACTATGATCCCGAAAGATCATGTTTCATTTGATTTTTTTCAAACATTTGTATCATGTAAATTTAGCAAGTTGACAAGCTAATAAATATAAGTTTTTCAACTTGGACCAAACCTTGCTATTTTTGCTTTCGTAAACAATCTCTCAAGTCTGCTAATTCTTTCTTCAAGGTCTACCACTATGTTGTACCCTTCACGTTCAGAGCCACCAGGTAGGCTGACCTTGTCACAAGACAGTCTTTGTTCTCTGCTCCCACTAGCATCCTCAAAAACTTCCTCCATAGCCTCCATTGAAGAAGGTTCACTGTTATCTTCCACAACCACAACTGGCTTGGTCTGTGGCAATGTCTCTCTTGCAGCTCCATAGTCTGCGGTATAGGCCGAAGAGCTAGACAAATGCTCACCTTCATCAGCTGTTACTTTGGCAGTATTAAGATTCTCATGTTCTGGAAAACAATCCATTGGACCATCAGCACCACAAATTTCATCGGCTTCTGCGCCATCTTGCAAAGAAATTCCGCAAGTTTTTGTATGTTTAGCAAGAAAACCAGGAGGCACAGCAGCATCATTACCACTTCTGTGTGAAAACTCTGCACTTCTCTTTTTCGGCACAATATTCTTAACAGGATCCAGATGATCCAACACTGATTGCTTCCACCACTCCACATAACGCGGTGTAACATCTGCCTCAGACAGCCTAGATGGGAAATACAAATTTTTATCAGATATGGGTCTGCAGTAATTTTCCCAAGCAATGGCTTGAGTCTCAATGAGCCTAGGCACCCAAGCTGGAACATCTTGATCCATTCCAAATTGCATAGCAACTCGATGCGGGAGGTACTGCTCTACTGAACTAACTGAATCAAACCCAACGAGCTCAGAAACTCTCAAGCATGTAACATAAGTCACAATATCTTTATCCAAATCTGTGTCACTCTCAAATGGTACCAACATTTCATTTTCTGGGTAAAATAGTTCCCGCTTACTAGCATATCTTGCATATGGACGCCAAAGAAAATCCTCCACGGCCGAGTTCAATGCCACTCTCACATTGTCGATTTTCAAGGCCTTGACCTTGTGCCACCTAGCCAACATTGGGTCTCCACTCTTGATTAACTTGGGCAGTGGTTGCAAGTTTTTGAACCTCTCCCACACCCAAATTTGAACCAAGTAAAAGGGTGATCTAAGAGTAACTTGAAACCTCACATCATTCCCAACCTCTGGATCATTGGTCAATCGAACGATTGCTCTCTTCAACGATCCCAAGTCCCTATATATACTTGCCAAAACTGCTGGTGCCAATGCAACAGGATTCCCTCTAGCAAGATGAACTGCAATTGGGAACACACTCTTCCTCACTAAGCAGCCATGATGGAAAACAAAAGTTGATAACCAAGTTGCAAGAAATGCTTCATGCTCAATTTCCCTCCCAGTACTATTGATGAAAAGATCCATCCATGCTGATATGCTAGCCTTTTTGTGTTTACTCCTCCCAGCTTCCGTCCTTGCCAAAACCAATTTCTCTTCAGTTTCCTTCATTTCCTTGTTTTCATCGAGGGTGGTGAATACAGGTTCGCCGAGAAGAGGGTAACCCCCAAAACCATCACATCCTCCAAAGTGATGGTTGCTTCACCCCAGGGAAACACAAAAGTGTTTGTCATGGAACACCACTTCTCTGCAACCCCAAGTGCCAATTCTTCTGTTTTGAGTATGTGATACTTTGTGCCCATGATTGCTTCAAGGATGCCAACTTTCTTCCACAGTGACTCATACTTGGGAAGAAGGGTGTCCACCCACAAAACCCATTTCCTTGGGGGATGCGCCAGCGCCACCCATTGAAATGGATTGTCAGAGGCCACTCCTTGGGGTCAAAGGTGGGTGGCACAGAAGTGGCAGAAGATGAAAGAGCCTCAGAAACTGAACCATCAATTGAGTTTGAAGTTGGTTTTAGAAAATGGGCTGTTCTGAGAGTTGGTTTACTGTCACCAGCTGGTGAAACCATGAAGTCTTTCCTCACCTCCATGATGGTGGTGGTCTCCAATGGTTCGTCCATTGATATGACTGACTCAGCTATAATGCCTTTTGAGTTTAATGAGAAAATATGGATAGTTTTGCTTTTTTCACTTTTTCTGCAGTGACCGAGTTTCACAATTATTCAAAACTAGTGTTTTGGATTGAAACCTCTCGGACTATCACGCATAGTGTGTGTTGTATACCGTGTACAGTTTACCAAAAATAGGAAAAAGGAACCTTGCAAAGGGGATGGCAGAGAGTACTCAAATTAGTAACCTTTTATGTTATTTTATTTCATGCAATTTCTCAAGAAGAGCAATGTATTTTGTGTTAAGCGAAAACGAAACGTTCCCTCTGCCTGAGTCCGTTGGTTGCTATCCCACTGTTTTGGGATTGGACCCTCTACGGGTGGTAAAATGGGTTGAGACTTCTGATTTACCCGCCAACCTGTTAATTCGTCATTTTTTATGAGGTGGATTAATATTTTCAATACACCCCACCTCATTTGCCATCCCTAGGATCCTCTCATATGAAAGTTATGCAAGAGAAAGTTAAGTGCTATGAGGCATGGATATAGGAGTTTTGTAAAAGTATTGAACCGGTACTTTCTGGTATGAGTACGTTAGATATACGTGGGTGCATTTGGATACAACCCAACGACTTCATTTTTGAAAAAAAAAATTGTGTACTGCAAGATACGGCTAGATGTAACATCTTCAAATTCATAGCTAGATTAAATTAAAGATTAAGATGAAAAAGAGGAAAACCGATAGAAAGTGGATAAGTGTCATAAAATATAATAAATAATATTAGAATAATCAAGTGTGTCTAGAGAAAAATACAAATAATTATAAAAATACTATTACTTAGTGGAAATTATGAAAATACATTTACTATGTGGGAAAAAATTACAAAACTACTCTTGTCTTATTAATAAATGACAAAGACACCATTATTTTATGGAATTAGAATAATATCACTATCATTGTCTAATTATGAAAATATCATTGTCTGGAATGAAAAAATTACTACCACTACTTTAATAATTATAACAATATCATTATACTAATCTCTAGACTTTGGATTAATGCTAGATAATGGAGTTAGTGGATGATTATGTTAAAATAATTAACATAGGATTCCAATTATAAGAATAAAATATAATAGATTTGTCATGATTTGGTTAAAGTAAAATATCTTATACTATCATTTATTAAATAAATTATGATAAAATAAAATACAACACACATACATATCATACCATATATGACAAAGTACATGAAATAAGGTAAGACTCAATAAAATTCCATATTACAATCCCTTCATGTATGTATGAGCCAAAAATTAGCATAATCATGATATGAAACGAAATTGATTTGATGAATAAATTTGTATCATAAAGAACTCTTGATTCTCACTAAAATTGGCACTACACTAGCCACTACTTCTAACATGATGATTGTGCTTATGACTTAGTAATCTAAAACAATTATTACTTCACCCACAAGAGCATCCAAGAATAACAAATTGAAGCACTAAAACCCCTTCATTACACCCTCAAATCATGGCCTCTTGGCCTATAAAAGAGAGGGAAGTGTGTGAACTCATTGCTCATAACACACTCTTACTAGTCTTCAAGCCTTAAAAATTTTCCAAGTGTTCTTTTCTCTTATTTTTATCTCTATCATTTTTTCTTATGTTTTTCTCTTCAAAGACTTCTCTTGATCCTCTAAATCTCACTAAATACTTAATCCTAAACCCAAACCTTCACTATCCCTCACAAGAGTTGCAATATTTAACTCTAGTGAGGAATTTTTTTTAAGCACTCAAGTTCTACAGCCAAGATTCAAGGAGGGTCATCCACTCCAAGGACTCTTGTTCAAGCTCAAGGAAGAAGAGATTCTCTTTTTAGACCCTACATAAGAGGTAGGAGCTTTATCTTTAATTATTCAAGCATTGTTGACTTCTAACCTTAGCCATGGATAGAATGCCTTAAGCTTGAGTTATTGTCAAAAGTTTTGAATGATTATTTGTAAAATATATTTTTAGATAGCACAACATGTTCCATTTTGTTTTGAGTACTTTTATAATGTTATCATACTCAAATATAACTTACAAAGATGGTAAACTTAATTTAATAAAGGTGGCTTAAGACAAGAAAATGGTAGGTGTTGGAATTTCTGTCGTTTCTAATAGTGGGCACTTCGAAAAGCAATATTCATAAAATATGATGTATCTCAAAATGAAAATATTTTTACCATAAACTAGACACATTATAGAACATTCTAAAACGAATCACCCGAAACGAAGTTCTCTATCTCAAGATTTAAATTTTCAAAGTTAAGGCAAAGACTTGAAACTCTAAATATGACCTTGTAGTAGTAAATAGGTGTAACTCACTCTATAAAAATGTAAATAAACTGATTTCAACTCTATTGGAAAGCTAACACACAGAGGAACACATCCATGTTTGCCATGTATAAAGCTTTGCACCACGAAGATACAGAATAAGAAATAAAGTTGTGGGACAGTGTGCTGAGAGGGTCTGGAAAAGGGTAACTTTGTAAGGGCACTATGACATAATCATAAATGTGTTCTCCCTTATTGGAAGGCTTGATGAGTTAGGAATCTAGAACTACATTTAGGAGGCTGAGATAACAAGTATACAGAAAGTTACAAATTTTCTTATAAAAGAAGTTAGAACTGTAAATAGAAGATTCAAATATTATAAAGAGAGAGTTTTAAGGATTTAAGTTGTAATAAAACTTAAGATGAAATATATATATATATATATATATATATATATATATATATATATATATATATATAACGCTCATGAAGAAGTTTGAAAATATATAATAAGAACCTCTAAATACCAAGGATAATATTTTAAAGTGCCTTAATGTATTAATGGAATGCTAAGAGTACAAAGATAACTAAGAGAAAAAGATTTAGTTAGAATTTGTAAGAATGGAAAGAAAAACTCCATAATGTGTAAACACTAAGACTTCTATAATCTTTCAAGACCCTTAGGGTACTTGATTTATTGGCTTCAAATTATGAAATATGACATGCGATTTGGCAAGAAAGCCTACTATTTGATACAAGAATATATATGAGATATTGTTTATGTGAATGTATGGTAATGAGTTATGAAATGATGAAGATGGATGATTAATTGTCAATGATTTATTTATGATTACGTGATGATATGCATACATTTATTTTCAAACGAAATAATAAAAGTAAAGCTTAGAAAATTAGCAATGAAAGTCTGGAAAAGTGGATTTGAGCTAAATTTACAATTTAACCCTCTAAACCGTTGAGATTATGGCAACGGAAAGAAAATAAAAGTAAAGCCTGGAAAGTAGCAATGAAAGTCTGGAAAAATGGACTTGAGCTAAACTCATGGCATAACCGTTGAGATTACGGATGAAAATAAAATAAAAATAAAGCCTAGAAAATTAGCAATGAAAGTCTGAAAAAGTGGACTTGAGCTAAGCTCATGGGTTAATCCCATAAAACGTTGAGATTACAGCAATGGAAAGAAAACAAAAAGGTTGTGGCGACGGCCACGATATGAGCTCATTACCCTAAAAGGGTAGTCTAAGATATTGATGCATTCATCCTGAGTGATTGAGAAATATGTCGATGAAAAGAAAAATAGAATGAAAGAAGGATGATGATCATTTTGTTGATGAGTAATCATAAAATACATACATATCCTAAATTATTATTGCCCATTATTAATTTTATATGATATGCTTGGGTGTATGCTTGATGAAATACAAAATAAATATTTCTATTATTGTTATAAGAGTAGTTTAAAAGCAACTGTACTTCGACTAATAACATTTGCGAAAAGTTTGATAATTGAATCCTTACATGTTTACCTTTTTATAATAAACCCAAAGTGACTTAAGAACAACGATGACACTTTTAGTACAAGGAGAAACTCCTAGAAATCTTGTATTTCTCACTCCTATATTTCTTTTCCATTGTTGTTACTAGAGATAAACAAGTCCACTTAAAGCAACGGAGCTATAGCTAAGGAAGGAGGTAACACGTGAAGATTTCAGACCTTTCAAGAATTAGCACTCCAATTTTTAGTTATGTTATAGTTGTGAGAAACATATCAGTAATAGTAGAATTTATATTGTTATTTGTAATAAATTATCACTATGGTATATGCCCTATTATGACTTATGTATTAAGTAGTCTATTTCAATGTATGTGATGATATTTCTACATTTAGTCCCTTATTTCGCTTATTTAAATTAAGTAAGTAAGCAAAGTAACTTTAATTACCATCTACGTAAGCGTTATATATTTTACTTCTCATTACAGGCTTATGCTTGCAAAATGTAATTTATAAAAAAAAATTATCCATTATTTTTCTAAGTTAATTTAAAAAAAAAATGAGCGTAAGGCATAAGTGACAACTAAAAGAATCCAAATGCAAACTTAAGCGTAGTTGGGTTCTACTAGGGTGTTACACGGTACGCCCATACGCGTATCCAATGCTAAGTACGTAAGTTTAATGAATTTTTATTTTTTTAAAATATTTTTTTTGTATTTTTTCCCTTCTTTCCTTCCATATTCCAATTATATTGAGTCATAACCTTTTTCCTAACCAAATTTATTTTTTTTAGAAAATTTGGAATGTAATATTGAATAACATTAATCAATTTTATGTTAAAATTTTAGTTTTCATTGTATGAAATTTATAAAAATTTTATATTTTTTTTATATATAAACATACTTGTACCCCACTTTTTCCAAAATTTTCATATCCTTGTACGCATATCCATACCAGATAAATATTACCCATATCCATTAAACATAGGTTAAGTGTGAATCTCTATCGTTAATTTTTTTCATGTATTCTTTTTTATATTTTTTAAAATAAAAGATCTATGAGAGATCCACATTTGACATCCTCATATGTATTTTGCACATGAAAGGATTCATGTCCCATTTTTTTTCCTTTAACTAGTATACTACTTTCCCTGTTCCTTTTTAAATGTTTATTTTGAGTTTTGCACATGAATTAATATAATGATTAGATTTCATTAATTATTTTAAAAGATAATAGTAAAAGCTAAAATAAACTTTTATTTTTTCCTCAATCTATTAAATTATATCTATTCATTTCTCTTCAATTTTACTCTGTCTCTTCAATATTCACATTTTGTAAAGACATTGGAAATAGAAACCTAAATGAATGGAGGGATATATTGGGCATAACGTCATTAAATACTCATTTAAAACCCAAAAATGATGTTTAAT
Organism: Dalbergia oliveri; assembly: GCA_030441495.1. Taxonomy (NCBI): domain Eukaryota; kingdom Viridiplantae; phylum Streptophyta; class Magnoliopsida; order Fabales; family Fabaceae; genus Dalbergia; species Dalbergia oliveri. The sequence goes on from JAMLFY010000009.1 coordinate 14,431,588, forward strand.
CTTGAACATAAAAATGAAAAGCTCAGAAGAGACATTTAAAAAGGAATAGAACGAGTAATATATAACCCTTGTTATGCACGGGAACTAAAAAACTAGATTCTTTTATTTATATAATTAAATAAACTTAAATATTATGATTGGCATATTTAAATATTTGATAAAAAATAAATAAAGTATTATCTTTATGAAACACAAATAATAAAGTAACATATAATTTATTATTTGGTTGAGTTTAATAGATATAAGTCTATTAACATATAAATATAATCAACGATTTCACCTTCTCCTTTCTTAATCAAGTGTCGAGGTTCGATTCTATATCGAAAATAGAATAGTTTTAAAATTGGTTAGCGTATAGTACGTGAAGGGAGTAGTCATTACATCCGATAGTGAATACCTTGAAAAAAAATCAACGATTCAATTTATAGTTAGTTTATAAGGTAATATTTAGCTAATACTATAAAATAAATATTTTCACATATTATACTTATTCAAAAATTCAGAATTTAAAAATCTATATACGATGAACTAATTTAAAATTACATTTTTGTGGGGAATATGGAAGCAAAGTGAGCTAATTTAAAGATAAACATAAAAAATAGAATAGCATAATTTTCTTATAGGTTTATGCCAAAATATTAGCTCTAAAAGGACAACAAACCCATAAAAATTGCAAACTAATACAGAAAGAAATAATTTTTCTTTGAATCCATTGCATAAAAAAAATTTGGTAGATTAATAATCTATATTAGAACTATTACATGTAACTGGCACAACTTCCTGTTCAATTCAAGGACAACCTTGTTCCTTTTCTTTGCTTTAGCCCCATCATTAGAAGGCAAAAATGTAACTTACTTTTGTCTTTTATATATATATATATGAAACTCTAGTAGAATTATTGCCTTGCATCAGTGTGTGTGTACTAGTACCTGTCATCCACAAAATTCCACAATTTGTAGAAATTGCATGCCAATTATTGCTTTGACTAAGTTAATCCCATACGTGAATTCACATAGTAATATACTGCGTTTTATGATCGAAGAGTACTATGCACCTACCTAGGAAACAGCAATTATGATTTGACTTGGCTTCTTTATAAGGACTACACTTTCATAATTGTGAAAGAACATAATTTATCAAGATTTTTCTTTTTTCAGTTTAAAATAATATGGCTTGTGCATAATAGAAGGAGTAGTCCTCATGTACTTTCTCGTTGGTTAAAAAGGACGGGGAAAAAGCATAATAAAAGCATAGCAGCATGTGGTGGATAGAAATAGGAAACTGATGTGAGCTTTCAAAAACCTTTAGATGAGCCGGGTGAACAAGTTGCTATTAGAATAAAAACTTTCGTGGGGCCCGACCAAGGTGAAGATAACACATGTATGTATTGTATAGTACGTGGTGCATTATTATTTATACTAATAGTAATAATAGAAGGTGGCCACATATACTAGGGAAGATGGCCCAATATACGTAGAAACCAATATGAGTGCAAGTGCTACATTCATATGCAATCCTTCATTCATTGACTCGTCTACTGGCCTGCAAAACACTAATTAAATGCCCCCTCCTATGTTGACAAATGCTGATGAACTAGTCTCTTTGGTTCATATGATTGTTCCTTCTCCTCATCATATAAGATGGGCATGGATTGATGTGTCACCCTATTGCATTTTTAGTTTTTATGGTTGTCATCACTCAATTATTGTTCCTTATTTAATGTGTTTCTCCTTTTTAATCGAGTTGTAGTATAATTTGTACTAATATAAGACGGGTCAAGTAAATGGACAATTCGGTTGGGGAAAGGAGCATTATAGGAATGAACTGAAAATATTCTCTTATCATTTTCACTTTATTTTAATAATAGCCTGAGCGCCTGACCAACTGGAAGCTAGGCCAGAAGACCTGAACAAATATGTTACTTCTTAGACATCCAGAGATCATTGCAAATTCACGTAAGAGTCTACATCTGAAAATATTTTGTTTTAATTGCGCTTTAGACTAGATAATAGGAAGTAGAAGATGCAAAGCAACATGCAAGTTATTGCCCTCTGGTGGGTTGTGGTGGAGGTGAGTTGGTGGTGTGGTGGGTGCTCTTTTTGTCTATGCAGCATGGGAGGATGCTCGTGAGTTCATGTTATTGCCCTCTAGTCAAATTTGTTCTGTTGTTTGCCCCCAAATCCAAGTTATATCTTCTTTTTGACTGCAAATATATAGCACTTATCACATAAATATATAATCTGCTTAATTTATGGAAGAGAGAAACCACTTGACTAATGAAAAATAATTATGATTTAGTCAAGCAAACCAAGGAACTAAGGAGAGAAACAATAGTTTGGTCTTGTCATAAACAGAAATTGTAATATTCCACAATTAAGAAGCCAACTTATCTTTCTTTTTTTTGCTTTTAGTCATTTTACGTATTCTTTTTAGTTTTTTCATTTTCTCATTTTACAAGATTATGTTATCTTTTTTCTTCAATTTCTGTTGAAGACTTGGAATTACCAGGGCTAGTAAGACCTCCTCTTCTGCTAACCATGACCCAAAATGAGGGACCATCCAACAATTAGCATATTCTTAATTGTCTATGTTCATGTATCTTAGAATTATGGAACTTCACTTTTTGTGATGTTGCAAGATTATAAGTTCTTGCTTGTTTGGTTTTATGATTTTGTAAGAAGTTTAAATGTTTGAGACATATGAGATATTATGATATATTATCTATTTTGAGACACTTTCTATTATATTATGAGTAATTGTAATTTTAATATTTGCTTTATGTTTGAAATTTTGTGGATGTTTGAAAGTATTTGTAATAGAAATATGTGACTAGATTTATGAGAGAATACAAAATATAAAGGGGAAAGAAATGTTATATTAGTCACTAGCTTAAACCGCCAATTGTAAAAGAAAATTTTCAATTTTTCTATTTTGTGGTGGTTTAATGCCGTTATATTATTCAAGTTAATAAGGCCACTTACGCCGCAAATTTTTTCAGCATATTATAATTTAATTTTTTCACGGCGGACACAAACCGCCGCAATGTTTTATATACTCATTTTCACTTGATATTTGGCGGTTGAAGGAACAAGGCCTTTAGCAGTGGTTATTGAGCTGGCTCTGGCCACCACAAAATGGGTTGGCAACGGTTGATATGGCGGTTTCGAACCGCTACTAAGGGCATTTGCCGTTAAACCGCCACTAAAGTACTTTTTTCCTGTAGTGACATGATAATAACCACAATTTGTAGAAACTACATAATACAAAGATGGTTATTGTCAATAAATATCAAATACTAACCACAACCATAATTGATACATAGGTCTTGAAAAAATAAACGATGTTAAAAAAAATTGCAAAGAAAATATTTAATATAGGGAAAAGTTTATAAGACGTAAGACCTCTTCAATTTTGACTCGTGCACTTTAAGTCTTGTTACTTTAAAAATATGTAAAATAATCTTTAAATTTTTTTATATGTACACATTAATACAGTTTATGATAAATGTTTATTTTTTTAATGAAAAATTACAAGTGTGGGCTTTATAATTTTTATTAGATGAAATGTGAGTTGACACGTGTCTATGCCTTTGAGTACATATAACATTTTTTTCCAAAAAGAAATATGCACTTCAATACTCTTTCTCTTCCCTCACAACAACCAACCACTCTATCATATCTGCCCACAATATATAACAATCGGCTCATTGCACATAAAAAGAGCATAAAAATAACTAGTTCACTGAGGGCTCATAAGGGAGTAAGGGATTGTAGGGAGATGGATCAAGGGCTACTCAAAACGCATTGGTACCTGCAGACATTTTCCGGAGGTTGCGGGGATTATACCTAGGGTTGAATCCCTGGAGGCAGGTATTAGAAGACTTGGTGGAATCCGATTCCAAAGCACTTGTTGAGATGATATCCATAGAGATTAGCACAAGCTTTCCAATGACATGCCGCCCATAAAGCGACCTGGCTATGATCAAGGAATTGGTCGTGACTTTTCAGCATACTAAGAGGGAATGAAACTTTCACCTTACAAACTAGCCATCGGTTCGAACATTTTATACATTTAAATGAAAGTTGATTGAGAGGGAGTATTAGATAGAGAGATTTAAAAGAATAATAGTGCTAAAACCCAACAACATAAACACAGGGAGTCATAACAAATAAATAAGCATAAACAAATTCTATGATAGGAAAAAGGGATTTTGGGTTCAGCGGTCATGGTCATTAAAATTACTTTTAGAGTAATGATATTTTGAAATCTAAAAAGTGGATGTTTATTTAGACATCCACTGATTACCATTGAATGTGATAGATGTTAAGAATAAGTGAGGATCACCATTACATCCAATGGCTATAAATGGGTGTCCTAAATAACACCCACCTTTAAGTTTCAAAATATCATTACCCTTACTTTTAAATCCTTGTCCTCAGACATCCACTTTTAAAGTTTCAAAATATCATTACCCTTACTTTTAAATCCTTGTCATCAAACTCTTTTCTTCCTTCTCCTCTCTCTCTTAACTCCGTTTTCTTCTAAACTCCTCCCCTCCCCTAACCTTCCTTTCAATCCCAGGCATTACCGACAAGTCATCCTCTAGTTGGTGCCACCGCTCCCAAAATTACAATAGAGTCTTTATTTCTTTTATTTGCATTTAATATCAAAGTGAAACAAATGCCTTTGCCCTTTTGCTCTCTTCATCTAACCCAAATGTGCAACAAACCATGTTGAACTCCTTCGGTTTCCCAGGACATGGTCAGCGATGGGGCGCATCCTGATGAGACGGTGGGCGAGAGTGATATGCATGACCTGCGACCTGAGCTCCGTCTTGGCAGCTAGCTAGCTAGATGAGAGTGATGCCTAATGTTAGAACAACAACAAAACCTTCTTGCTTCCAACCCCTAACAACAAAACCAAACCAAATCAAAACAAAAACCAAAAAAAAAAAAAAACAACAACAACAAAAGCAAAAAATGGCCATTTCAAGCTCTTACAAGCTCTTGTTCTCCTTTGAGTGCTTCTCAATCTAGACTTCTCATCACCTCCACCCTTCAACAACCTCCATGGCCACCATCCGCCTTAACCGCCCGCCTCAAAACTTCGATCCACCACATGTCACAGTCCTCGCCCTCATCCTCCCTTCCCTCCCACTTCCACCAAGAACTAAGGCCCATGTGAATTCATGTTGTAGGTTTTGATGATGCCAATGAACAAGCAAGACAAAAATTGTAAAAGACATGGAGTTCCTAAAGATGAACAAGCAAGTGATCAAGTCAAACGTTAGAATACTTAAGACATAGATCATTTTATCAAAAGGTTTCATTAATAAGTCTATTTGGCCATTCTAATTAATCATGCTTTGATCTATGAAAATTTATTTTGAATTATTTCATATGTTCTTAATGAAGAAGTTTATTTTGTGAAAATACAAGTTTGATCTGAAAGGATTGGATTTATATCAAAGATCTTTTTAAAATGGTTTTAGAATGGAAGAATATCTTCAAATCATGTTAAACCTTTCATTTTTTCATTTTTGGAAACCATGTAATCGATTACAACATAAAGTAATCGATTACCAAGCTGTTCCTAGACTCAGAATTTGAAATTTCACACGTGTAATCGATTACACAATGACTGTAATCGATTACCAGAAAGGTGACCGTTGCCAGTTTGAAAATTTGAACTATGTAATCGATTACCATTGAATGTAATCGATTACAAGACCCATAAATGTGCAAAGAGGTGTGTTTTGAAGAGACACATCCTTTGGGTCAATCACAACGGTCTACACGAATTGTTTTCTATAAATACCCTTCTTTAACAATGTTTAAACACAGAAAACATACTACAAAGATCATTTGTTCAATCATTATCAATCATCAATCTTTGAGATCAATACTTGGCCAAATTGTCTTATTCTTGAGAAACCTTATAGGGCTTCAATTTGTAACATCTACTCTATTCAGAGAGTGATTTCTTGTAATACTCTTTTAAGTTTGTGTACAAGGGTGAGGTATCCCTTGATAGAACAAGAGTGAGGCATCTCTTGGTTCTTGAGAGACTCAAACACAAGGGTGAGGGATCCCAACGTGTAAAGAGTGCTCTTCAAAGTGTAAAGGTTGAAGTGATAGTGGAACTCTCAAGTGGGTTGCTTGAGAACTGGATGTAGGCCACAAGAGGTGACCGAACCAGGATAAACCAAGTTTGCAATCTCTCTTCCCTTATCTCTTTACATTCATTGCAAATTTACTTTTCATTGTCTTGTCAATCTTTCTCATAGACATACTTACACTCTCATATCTCTTGCATTTGCATACATTAAACCAAGTTTTTAACCATCTCTTCAAAATTTGTTGAAAAAGTTATTAAAGCGTGAAAACAAAGAAAAAGTTTTAGAACTCAATTCATCCCCCTCTTGAGTTCATTGAGGCCACTTGGGTAACAAGTGGTACCAGAGCTAGATTCTTGTATAAGGCTTAAAAGCTTCAAGAATAGTTATGGCCTCATCAAACTCTTTCTTTCCTGAAGGAAACTCTATCAATAGGCCTCCTATATTAAATGGTGATGGTTATCATTATTGGAAAACTCGTATGCAAATCTTTATAGAAGCCATAGATCTAGATGTATGGGATGCTGTTGAAAATGGTCCTTTCATCCCTACAAAAATAGCAGGAGATAAGAAAATTGAAAAGCTTAGAAATGAGTGGAGTGATGAAGATAAAAGAAAAGTTCAATATAACTTGAAAGCCAAGAATATAATCACTTCCGCTTTGGGGATGGATGAGTACTTTAGAGTGTCAAATTGTAAAAGTGCAAAAGAAATGTGGGATACTTTAGAAGTCACTCATGAAGGCACTAGTGAAGTTAAGAGATCTAGAATAAACACTCTCACACACGAGTATGAACTCTTTAGAATGAATCAAAATGAAAGCATTCAAGACATGCAAAAGATATTTACTCATATTGTTAATCATCTTGCCTCTTTGGAAAGACATTTCCAAATGAGGATCTTATTAACAAAGTGTTGAGATGTTTAAATAGGCAATGGCAACCAAAGTGACGGCTATTGCAGAATCAAAGGACTTGGCCACTATGTCTCTTGCCACTCTCTTTGGAAAACTTTAAGAACATGAGTTGGAACTTACAAGACTCAATCAACATGAAGAGAATGACAAAAAGAAGAAAGGAATTGCACTTAAAATCGCATCTTCCGCACATGAAGATAGTGATGAAGAAGAGAATGATGAACAAGAAGGTATGGATGAAAATGATGAAAGTTTTAGTCTCTTTGTAAAAAGATTTGGCAGGTTTCTAAAGAAAAGGGGAATCAAAGAAGATCAAATTTCATCCCTAAGAAGAACTTTAAAAAGGGTGAAGAATCTTCCCAATACCAAGATGCTATGAATGTGATCAACCGGGTCACATGAAAATGGAATGCCCAATCTATAAAAAGAAGATGGAGAAATTTGGGAAGAAATCTTTCAAAGACAAGAAAGGAAAGAAGGCATATATAACATGGGAGGAGAACGACATTGACTCATCAAGTGACTCCGAAAATGAAGTTGCAAATCTTAGTCTTATGGCTAAAGATTGTGAAAGTGATGAAGAGGTAATGTCCTCTAACCTTGAATCATCTCCTTCATTTGATGAACTTCAATATGCATTTAATGATTTGCATGAAGAATCCATTAAACTTGCAAAACTTGTTTCATCCTCCAAGAAAATCATCTCTAACTTAGAAAAAGAAATTTCAAAGTTGAACAAAGAGTTGGAGGAACTCAAACTTGAAAATGAAACTTTAGGATTAATTGATGCAAATTCATCTTGCACTAAATGCTTAGTGTATGAGAATGCCATTAAATCTTACTCATGCACATCATGCAACAAGTTTGAGAAGAAATAGATGATTTGAAAAACACTCTTGCAAAGTTTACCTTTGGAAAAATAACTTAGATATTTTATTAGGTAAACAAAGATGTGTTTTTGATAAGGCCGAATTAGGATACAATCCCAAGGGCCAACAAAAGTTTTATAAAAACTTCTTTGTATCCTCTGAATGACTAGTTCTCCTTTCCTAACATGTTTTTACTGGTAAGAAAGGTCATAGTGCATCAACATGTTACATTAGAAAGAATGGTCACAAAGTAGGAAAAATGATGTGGGTTCCAAAAGGCACATTGCCCATCTCTAACACTCAAGGACCCAAGAAAATTTGGGTACCTAAATCAAAATTGTGATATTGTGATGTAGGTACATCCAAAGCAAAGTTGGTACATTGATAGTGGTTGTTCCAAGCACATGACGGGGGATGCATCAAAATTTACACACATAACTCCCAAGAAAAGTGGACATGTAACATATGGGGACAACAATAAAGGAAAAATTCTTGGAGTTGGCAACGTCGGAAGATCCCTCTACCTCTATAGAGAATGTTTTACTTGTTGATGGTCTTAAACATAGTCTATTAAGTGTTAGTCAATTATGTGATAAAGGATATTGGGTATTATTTGATTCACTTTATTGTTTTATTGAAAGTAAGAAGGATAAACAAGTAAAATTTATAGGACATAGAATAAATAATGTATATATGATAAACTTAGAAGATATTCCTTCAAATCATGCACAATGTCTTATGAGTAAGGAAGATGATTCATGGTTATGGCATAGAAGAATTGCACATATTCACATGGATCACTTAAATAAATTGGTCTCCAAAGATCTAGTAATTGGTCTACCAAAACTCAAATTTGAAAAAGATAAACTTTGTGATGCTTGTCAAAAGGGAAAACAAGTAAGGGTCTCTTTTAAATCTAAAAATATTATCTCAACAACTAGACCTTTACAACTTTTGCACATGGATCTTTTTGGTCCATCTAGAACTATGAGTTTTGGAGGAAATTATTATGCTCTAGTGATTGTGGATGACTATTCTAGATATACATGGACATTATTTCTTGCTCATAAGAGTGATGCATTTTATGCCTTTAGAAAACTTGCAAAAGTTATTCAAAATGAGAAAAATCTAAACATTGCATCCATAAGAAGTGATCATGGTGGGGAATTTGAAAATGTTTCTTTTGAAAATTTTTGTGATGATCATGGAATTGAGCATAATTTTTCTGCCCCAAGAACTCCACAACAAAATGGAGTTGTTGAAAGGAAAAATCGGTCTTTAGAAGAAATGGCAAGAACTATGCTCAATGACTCAAATCTCCCTAAATATTTTTGGCGATGTAGTAAATACTGCTTGTTATGTCATGAATAGAGCCTTAATAAGGCCAATTTTAAAGAAAACCCCTATGAAATATACAAAGGGAGAAAGCCCAATATCTCTCATTTTCATATCTTTGGGTGTAAATGTTTTGTTTTGAACAATGGTAAGGATAACTTGGGCAAATTTGATGCTAAATCTGATGAAGGAATATTTCTTGGTTACTCATTACATAGCAAAGCTTTTAGAGTATATAATAAAAGAACTATGACCATAGAGTCAATCCATGTTGCTTTTGATGAGACTAACCTCTTTAGGCCGAGAAAGGATTGTATTGATGATCTTGTAGATGCCTTGGAAAACACTCATATTCATGGAAAGAAGTTAGAGACCAAGGAAGAGGAAATCAAGAAGGAAACTTCTCTTCAAGAGGAACCAAGCACAAGTGATCTTCCAAAGGAGTGGAGAATTTCAAAGAATCATCCACTTGACAACATCATAGGTGATATATCAAAAGGGGTAACAACTCGAAACCTCTTAAAGATGCATGTAATTATATGGCATTTGTTTCTCAAATTGAACCTAAGAACATTGATGAAGCTATTATTGATGAACATTGGATTATTGCTATGCAAGATGAATTAAATCAATTTGAAAGAAATCAAGTTTGGGAATTGGTTCCTAAACCCAATGATCATCCAATAATAGGCACCAAATGGGTTTTTAGGAACAAATTAGATGAGAATGGTGTCATAGTGAGAAATAAAGCAAGATTAGTGGCTAAAGGATATAACCAACAAGAAGGAATAGATTATGAAGAAACATATGCTCCTGTGGCAAGATTAGAAGCAATTAGAATGTTACTTGCTTTTGCATCTATCATGGATTTTAAACTTTACCAAATGGATGTTAAAAGTGCTTTTCTAAATGGTCTCATTCAAGAAGAAGTGTATGTTGACCAACCTCCAGGTTTTGAAAGGTTTGATTTACCCAACCATGTTTTCAAATTGAAAAAGGCTTTGTATGGTTTAAAGCAAGCCCCTAGGGCTTGGTATGAAAGGTTGAGTAAATTTCTTTTAGAAAAAGATTTCTCAAGAGGAAAAGTTGATACTACACTCTTCATTAAAAGAAAGGAGCATGATATACTCTTGGTACAAATATATGTGGATGATATTATTTTTGGTGCCACTAATGAATTTTTGTGCAAGGAATTCTCAAAAATCATGCAAAGTGAGTTTGAGATGTCAATGATGGGAGAATTAAACTTCTTTCTTGGACTCCAAATCAAGCAAACCAAGGATGGCATATTCATTAATCAATCAAAATATTGCAAGGAGTTGCTCAAAAGGTTTGGAATGGACAATGCAAAGGAGATTGCTACTCCTATGAGCACTGCTTGCTACTTGGATAAAGATGAAGGAGGCAAATCAGTTGATATTAAAAAATATAGAGGTATGATCGGATCCCTCCTTTACTTATATCTAGTAGGCCTGATATAATGTTCAGTGTTTGTTTATGTGCTAGATATCAGACTAATCCTAAAGAATCACATCTAAGTGCTGTTAAAAGAATTATGAGATATTTAATTGGCACTATAAATATAGGTTTATGGTATCCTAAAGGCACTTCATACAATTTAATTGGATATTCTGATTTTGATTTGCTGGGTGCAAACTGATAGGAAAAGTACTAGTGGAACATGTCACTTGATTGGATCTGCATTAGTTTCTTGGCATAGCAAGAAACAAAATAGTGTGGCATTATCCACTGAAGCAGCATATTGCCTGGAAGTTGTTGTGCTCAAATCCTTTGGATGAAACAACAACTTTCAGAACTATGGCTTAGTACTTGACCATATTCCTATAAGGTGTGATAACACAAGTGCCATTAATTTATCTAAAAATCCTATTTTGCACTCTATAACTAAACATATTGAAATTAGACATCATTTCCTAAGGGATCATGTGCAAAAAGGAGATTGTATTTTAGAATTTGTGGATACAAACAAGCAATTAGCAGATATTTTCACCAAACCCTTGCCCAAGGAAAGTTTCTTCTATATAAGAGAGAACTAGGAATAATTGATTTCTCAAGTATATAATTAGTCATTATTCCTAATATTTGTGTATATGTTTGTCTGTTTGTTTGTGTTGTATATTTTTTAAATTTAATATCATATGTTACTTTATCTCTATATATTTTCTCTATTTAAATGTTAGCTTTTATTGGTTCTTTGTTTTATATCATGTGTCAATTGTTTAGTGTTCTTTGCTTAAAAAAAAAAAGGTTGTAATCGATTACACTTTCAGTAATCGATTACCAGGGAGCGTGCAAAATTGAGACCCGTTTCTGGGCTCAATGTAATCGATTACACATTTAAGTAATCGATTACCAGAGGCCTTTTTAGTTGAGCCCTTCTCTCTCCAACTTTGTTATTTTGTATTTGTCTTTTAGTTGGACTTTATTTCGATTCATATCTAATTGACTATTGGTTATAGTTGGTAGTTGGACTTAATTTAGTTGTTGAACTTATGACTTATAGTCGAACTTTTGGTATATCTATATCCTGGATTATATTATGTGGGTTTTGATGATTGCTATGGTTCTTAGTTGTGATATTTGATGTTTGATGGTTGTTATGTGATTTGGCTTGCAAGTTTTGATATGCTTAATTCTTTTTGATAATGCCAAAGGGGGAGAGAAATATGGTGAGGAAATGTATATAATTCAAGATTAAGGGGGAGCAATTCAAGATTAAAGAATATAATCCATGGTGGTATTGAAAATAAGTCATTTTTTCTATCTTTGAAAATCCATGCATATTCTTAGGGGAGCGAACGCTATGCAAATTTTTATCATATCTATTATTGCTCCTCACTCAAGATGGTTGTCATCATCAAAAAGGGGGAGAATGTGAATTCATGTTGTAGGTTTTGATGATGCCAATGAACAAGCAAGACAAAAATTGTAAAAGACATGGAGTTCCTAAAGATGAACAAGCAAGTGATCAAGTCAAACGGTTAGAATACTTAAGACATAGATCATTTTGTCAAAAGGTTTCATTAATAAGTCTATTTGGCCATTCTCTAGTTAATCATGCTTTGATCTATGAAAATTTATTTTGAATTATTTCATATGTTCTTAATGAAGAAGTTTGTTTTGTGAAAATACAAGTTTGATTTGAAAGGATTGGATTTATATCAAAGATCTTTTTAAAATGGTTTTAGAATGGAAGAATATCTTCAAATCATGTTAAACCTTTCATTTTTTCATTTTCAAACCATGTAATCGATTACAACATAAAGTAATCGATTACCAAGCTTTCCTAGACTCAGAATTTGAAATTTCACACGTGTAATCGATTACACAATGACTTGGAACGATCCAGAAAGGTGACCGTTGCCAGTTTTGAAAATTTGAACTATGTAATCGATTACCATTGAATGTAAATTACAAGACCCATAAATGTGCAAAGAGGTGTGTTTTGAAGAGATACATCCTTTGGGGTCAATCATAACGGTCTACACGAATTGTTTTCTATAAATACCCTTCTTTAACAATGTTTAAAGCACAGAAAACATACTACAAAGATCATTTGTTCAATCATTATCATCATCAATCTTTGAGATCAATACTTGGCCAAATTGTCTTATTCTTGAGAAACCTTATAGGGCTTCAATTTGTAACATCTACTCTATTCAGAGTGATTTCTTGTAATACTCTTTTAAGTTTGTGTACAAGGGTGAGGTATCCCTTGATAGAACAAGAGTGGGGCATCTCTTGGTTTTTGAGAGACTCAAACACAAGGGTGAGGGATCCCAACGTGTAAAGAGTGCTCTTCAAAGTGTAAAGGTTGAAGTGATAGTGGAACTCTCAAGTGGGTTGCTTGAGAACTGCATGTAGGCCACAGTGACCGAACCAGTATAAACCAAGTTTGCAATCTCTCTTCCCTTATCTCTTTACATTCATTGCAAATTTACTTTTCATTGTCTTGTCAATCTTTCTCATAGACATACTTACACTCTCATATCTCTTGCATTTGCATACATTAAACCAAGTTTTTAACCATCTCTTCAAAATTTGTTGAAAAAGTTATTAAAGCGTGAAAACAAAGAAAAAGTTTTAGAACTCAATTCACCCCTCTTGAGTTCATTGAGGCCACTTGGGTAACAAACGCAGCTGCAACAACATCAGCGTCGCTGCTTGGCCGCCACATGGTCCAATAACGTCGCCTTCGACGATGTTTTGGCTTCCATTGACTCCGCCGTTGCCACCACGACGATGATTCCACTGAGATCAATTACGAGAACGTCATCGCCTCGGAAACGGGGTGATGCTTGTGTTAGATAGTTCATTAATAGTTCATGTTCTTCGATTTTGAAACTGATGGAGTGGGTGGTGTGGAGTTAATCGTGGAAGAGAGTCACGGAGAGTGGGTTACTGGAGGGTAAAATAGATAAAACATTAATATTAAAAAAATTGACTTGCCATTATTATAACCATCAGATTTATATTTTAATAGACCAAATTTTAGAATTACTTGTACCCAAATTTTTTTCTCCACTATAGAATCATATATATATATATATATACATTCTTATGATGTACACCATCTCAACTTGGTTGCTTTTTTTCCCCCTCAATTTGTTCCAAAGGACAAAGTTCCTATGGCTTTTTTCATTTGCTTTTATTGTGTACAAATTAACCAAATATTTTTGAACTATAATTCGTATTGTTAATTTTGTTGCATAGAAATAAGAAGTTCCAAAAACATCATTTCCAAAACATAAGCCAATGTGAAAATGTATTTATGTACAAAAGCCATTAAGTTTGGCATGATTGTTTCAAATTGAAACAATATGCATTGTAGAGCATAGGTGAGTAGCAATGATAATTTGTAACTAGATATTCAAACCTAAACTATTATGATTTGACAAAATAATAGTTGTGCTATCTCATATTTTACTTGATTTTTTCACACTACATTAACATTAGCACATATTAAGTGATATGATTTTTTTCCCAAATAATTATAAAACTAGCATTTTCCTTTTCATAACATTCTTATATTACTTTGCATAATATAAATTCTTAGGGCCAAAAGTAAAAGTGCATTTGGATTATCTCTCCTGTGCTCATAAAAATGCATTCAAATAGTCTCATACATTCATTGACATGAAAAAAATATATTATATAAAAATGATAAAAGTAATAACAATAACTCTCTAATGAGAGTAACTTAAGAAGATGTTAATCTCATTAATAAAATGAAAAAAAAAACTTACTCATAGAGTAAATCTAGACCTATAGCCATGTAAATTCTGCTTTGTCATTGGTTCATAAGTACTAAACCTTAGTGTTCACAATTATGCCAAAACTTGAGGGTTTTATACATAAATATATTTCCATTCTATTTCTTTGTTAGCAACTTGACTCCTCTAAAATGAGAAGATTAGTAAATACAAAAATAAAGGACTAATCATGCGTAGATCATTTAATAGGACCTACACATAATGAAAACTATTCATTTAAGGTTGATTGAATGTAAATCTTTTGTCCCTAAGGCCCCGTTTGGTTTCTGTCTGATATAGGATTAGAGACATATTGGGAGAGAATCATATTTGGAGCGCATTTCAAGAGAGAAGACATCATTTCTCTCCCTGAACAGTTTTAGCTTATTTAGTATCCCCCAAAAACTAGAGACAGAGGGACACGAGATTTGTGTTTCGGGATAAATTTCTTTAATAAGTTTTCTTCCAATGTTATCCTCATAATAATTTGCAATTGACATGGTTTGCCCTTCAACCTAAATGGGCTGCGCTTCCTTCTCATTCCTGCGCCTGCATTTGAACTCTACTTTCCTTCAATTTCAGCTTGTGTGATTCAAATTCCTCTTCACCTTCAGTTTCTTCTTTCCTCGGATTCCATTTTCATAGATTCGTTCCACATCTTTGCTACCATCTTCACTAAGGTTTGTTCCATATCCACCATCTTCACAGGTGCCTTTGCTTCTGTTTTTTCCAAAACAAAGCTGAGTAGAAGAAACCATTATGATTAAGGAAATGAGCCAAACCATAAGTTTTCTTCCTTTTGATTTTTTTTCATCTATGACTATTTTTTTGTTTTAATTTATTGATTTATTTCCTTTTTTTATGAGTAGTCTTAGTTGTTTTTATAGACCATTGAATCTATTTTTATTTTGTCTTTTTGATTAATCCATCCAAGTGGTTGTGGGATATGAAGAAATGATGGCTAGAGGCTAGTTGGGTCATGTGGGCTGTTTAAGGTGAAATACGAGCATCATTTCTTCCACATGGGCTCTACTATGACCAATTGCATGGCTTCTTTTCTCATTTGACCAAATTCTGTGAGACTATATTGTGGACAAGTTTTCCTCAAACATTACCTCACGAGAAAAGTTTTCCCTGATCCCTATGATGATAACGTGATGTTTAAGCTTGATGGATATCACTTGTAATTCAATATAAGAAACCATGTCAATTTGTCACTTAAATATAAATTAAGTTTGACAATTTCATTTTTTTTCCTTAGATAATTTTGGGTTAAACAATGATGAATAATATCAAGTTTGATCACAATCATGTATGTAGAAGACTTTAGTGTTCTGAAATGTACATGCTCTTTGGTCCTTCAAGTTTTAATAAGGAATTTTCCATCATAGCTCATCTTTGCTTTTGCTTTATTATCATATTAATACATCCCTTTTCAAGATGATATGTTTATTTTGTTGTTTTATAGGAAGCAATGGACCATTCAGCGAATTAAACAATGTGTTGTTTGCTATTTGATGATGAGATTTAAATTTGACACATTGATGCTAGTTGTATCAGTTGCTTTATTTGTGTATATTACGAATAGAAGAATAGACAATAATTCTATGACACTAAATCAAAGAATTAATAGTATTCCATTAAAACGAGATACATTAGAGCATATCATTGGAGTAGGTGATAGGAATTGCATTTGGGAGTTAAGGATGAATTTAAATGCATTTGCAATATTGTGTAACCTTTTAGGTTTAAGGTGGGTTAACTGAATATGGTAAAGTAAGCATAGTTGAGCAAATTATAACCTTTTTAATCATAATAGGCCATCATAAAAAGAATCGTAGTTTGCAAATTAGATTCCATAGGTCAAGGAAACTATCAATAAATATTTTAACAAGGTGTTGTGTCTGAGTCATACGTGTGCAAAACCTCTTGTTTGCGGCTGTAACCTCTTGTTTAAGGTAACTTCAATACATAGTAGATAATGTTTTACATTACTTACTAATTATGTATACAATTAGCCATGAAAATTTTAATTTGTGATGTATAGGGTTGTGTAGGAGCATTAGATGGCATTTATATAGATGTGACTATCCCTGACATTGATAAACCTCGATTTCGAACAAGAAGGGATAGAATTTAACATTCTGCATAATTCCTTTATTTGGTTGAAATTTAACATTGTAGACCTTTGTGTTTGTAATATTCATGTAATAGTTTTTAATATTGTTAGGTTGAGTTAAATGTTGATCTTTGTTATTGCTTTGACTTGATTAAATAATATGTAGTAATTGGATTTCTGAGTTTATCTCTTGATGTTATAGTTGTTTATTTTTGAGTTACTATTGTTGATATCTTCATTTACTATATCACATACTATATTTGATATCTTCCTATGAAGAATAGGGATAAATGGATAGCAAACACACGTGGACCAATGAGGAAATAATTGCATTTGTTAGCTTAATGGAGGAGTTGGTAGTAGAGGACAGAAAGCTTAATGGGCAATTCAAACCAGGTGTGTTTGAAAAACTTGCTAGCAAGATAAATGAGAAATTCTCTGGCTTGGTTTAATTGCTAAACATTGCAAAAACAAGCACACAAGGCTCAAAGAGAAGTATCAATCAGCCGCAAACATGCTTGCACAAGTGGATTTGCATGGAATGAGGATAAGAACTGTAGAAGTGGATAACAAAAGGTGTTGGAAATTTGGATTAAGGTTTGTTACACTATTTTGATTATTTGGCTAAATATTGTGATGATCTTTTAATACTTGCATATTACACTTTCTACGTTTGTTTCCTTTATTTCAGCAACATCCCATGAGGTTCTACATTACAAGGAAGCCATTCCCACTCTCCCTCGCTTGGAGACTATTTTGGGAAGGATAGAGCTACAGGGAGTTATGTTATGAGCGGCAATGATGCAAATGAACAATTGGAAGAAGATGATGATCAACAAATGGGGCTCAATGACGTTGAGATGTTTGACAGTGATTCTCCACTGCAACCAAATGCATCAATTGCTTCTTCTAGTTGCAAAACTCAAGGGAAGACTGCTTCATCTAAAAAGGGTAAATGGGTAAATACATTGACATTTTGAAGGACTTGGCTACATCTATGAGATATGCAGCTGGAGCAACAAGGCAAGCATGTACAGGTCCTAGCCAAAGCCATGGTAGGTGTTAACGATGAGACAAACTTGGTGAAGCTTAGAGGACTTGGCTTCATTGATGACGAAGTGGTGCTAGTGAGCTCTAGTTCTCAAAGAACCCTCAATTGCTAATTACCTTTTGGAGTTTCAATGACAACCAAAGACGTGCATTTGTTAGAGCAATTATCCATAATTAGTCATGTTGTCCAAACAAAGTGATCTTGTGGAATGTTATTTTTTTTTATTAGAACATGGTTTAATTTATTTTGTTGGATTGTTACTTTTATTTAGAGTTGTCATGGTTTAAACACCTATTTACTTCTAACCTAGAAACTTCATGTGTTTTTAAAAGTTAAATTTATTATCTATGAAGTCTTGATTATGTTACTTGAGTTAGCTTTATGAGTTGCTACCAATTTAGATGTGAAATATGGAAAAAGAAGTGCTTCAGCCTTTCATTTTCTTGTTGTTACCAATTCTTGAAGCCAAATGCCTGGAGTTTGGTTTGTTTTCCATGTTGTTACCAAATCTTAAACTCCATGTTGTTTGCTATTACCAAATACCAGTTGCATTTGCCCTTTTTCCTGTAGTAAGTTTTAAAACTAGTTGCATTTGCTGTATTTTTCATGCATGGAGTTCTTTTTTTTTACCAGTAATGTTCAGTGAGTTGCTATTATTATGCTTGCATGCTGTTAAGCAATGAACATTGAATTAGAACATGTTGTGTGATGGAAAATTACTTGGCAATAGAACTAGAACATTTAAGAAATATTTCGAGACATAACTATCATGGTGATTATAAATTATGTAGAAACCTATTTATGAATTATGCAGATACCCTGTTTATTAATTATGCATAAACTTATCCAGCAAGTATTACCAAAGTCAAGTAATTAGATCAAACAATTTAGAACAAAAAACATTAGCTCTTCATTTTATTGCCAAGTTATCAAACCATACATCAGTTGTCAATATACAAAAGTTAGCACCACGTCTGCCTAACCAAAGTATTAAACCTCTAATCCACATAACCCCTACCACTAATCCTATACATAATAGCAACAAATATAATTGCCCATGACACCACAATAGCCACCACAAGCCACTTTGATTTCCTCTCAGCACTTAGCTTTTTTTAAAGCTTCATAATCTTTCTTCTTGATTCTTCTTGTAATAAATCTGATGCAAAGGAGGACTGAGCCACTTCATCTCAATAGTTGCATTCTCCAATATCTCTTTCTTATCAACCCAATTAAAGAAGTTACAATTATTTGGGTCTGCAAAGAGTACAAACAATTTTTGAGTAAAAAACAAATAAAGCTAACCAAAAATAAACCAAAATAAACAATGTAAGTATAACTTTCCCACAAGTACAACAACCTCATGAGCTTGTCTCAGCCACTCAACAAGTGACAGCTACAACAATAGTTCATACAAGGATTAAAAAGGTTATCATTATCAACCCTAATGATTATCTTTTCTTTCAAGTATATATACATGTTCATATACTGGTTCTTTATTCTTAGATGCCCTTTTTGCTCTTTTGGTTTATTCGAGTTTAGCAATGGCATGAAGAATAAGACTAGTTTGGAGAATGAAGGAGGTTTGGCATTAGCACGAGCCTTAATCAAGGAAGCAATTTGGACAGGAACTACACAATGGCCAAGACAAGGAGTTTTGTACCAAAGGGTCCATTTACTGGAACCCACACGCTTTTCACTAGTTAAGTACTAGGAACATAGCTAGATTTTTTGTAATCCTAAAGTAAACCAAAATAAAGCTAACAGCAAAAATAAACTAAAATTAACACTTAGAGAGAAAAAAACTCATGATGTTCATATTGGAGCGCATTGGGACAACAAAATAATGCATTCCTTATGTGAGATGCTATGATACCCTATTATTGGCCTTATGTCATAATGTTTAATTGATTCAACTCAAACATTGGCATGTATTTTTACATTTCAATCTTGAGAAGCCATAATTAACCAAAATTGACACTTAGTGTTGGAGGAAAAGATTGAATTGAGCATGGTTGAGAGGCTTGTGTTTGATCGATCTAGGATGTGAAGAGAAGGCTTGAAGCCAACCATTGACGTCAACATTGTTGAACCAAATGTCTCTTGCAACAGTGAGGGCGTGCTCTAAGGAAAGAAAGGACACATCGAAGCCATCTCCTTTGTGAATCTGCGCCTCCACAACATGACACAAACTCCTTTTCATCAAAACTTACCGCCATTCTCTTTCTCTTTGCCAAAAAACGCAAATCAAATCTCTCTCTCCCTTTCACACACTCCTCGTTTCACACAATTGAATTGCAAGCGCTTTTCATACTTTTTTAGAGGAGAAATAAATGAAAATAAACCAAAATAAATTAACAAGAGTAATCTTGAGAAGCCAAAATAAAACTAGTGAGTAACACTTACATTCCAATTAGGGAACCTCCAAAACTTTCTCCTTGGATTTGTTTATTAGATGTAAGTAGAATCAACTTGTCCCCACAACCACACCTCCGAGAACCAGTTGAGACGTTGACGTGACAAACTGACCTTGCAAGCCATGGTTCCGCCATGAAAGGATGAAGCATGGAAGGAAAAACGATCGCACAAAGGGAAATCAGATGCCAAAGAGAAGGTGGATGCAAAAGCCATGGATGGAAGAATAAAGTGGGAAAGAAAATACTTGGATGCCATTAAGAAGACCGCTGAGAGAGGAAGAATGAGGGTGGTCAGAAACTATGAAGGGAAGGGACTATGTTTATTGTGAGAGAGAACAATTTCATTTTGCAATTTTTTTTTTTTTTTATGTTTGTTAAGGTGGGGGGGCAAGTCTTTTACCATGTATTATTGTTCTTGTATTTATATATTACCAAATAAGATACAAAGACAATCTTTTTTGGTGTCTCCATTTTCATTATTTCTGGATTTCCTCCTTCCCCTGATTCCTATCCTAAGCAGGAACCAAATGTTACCTAAATGATGACCTTTTCCCTCTCTTATTATTTATTGCCATATCTAAAGATAAAAATAAAAAAGGATTTAAAATTTATAAATTACTAAAAACACAACATGGATTTCTATGTGTCAGGAAATGATTGAGGAGATGTGGAAGAAGACACCATTTTAGGCAGAAGATTTCTATCCAAGTTGATTTATCCCTCATTTTTACACTTTATCAACCTCCTCACTTTAGTGAAGCATTTTCAATTTTTTACCATCAACTTGATGGGTATTCCCTTAAAAAAAAAAGGTTTGACCCAAGACAAGCCCATAACCCGCATAGGTTCGCCCGAACCAAAAAAAAAGACCTATCCCTATCACCCGTTTGTCTCACAGTTGCCACCCTCAATTTAAAGCGAAAAAGAAAACGATCTCTCTCTGTTTCTCTTTTTTTCGCTTCCTGGACTCCGCGGCGTAGATCCGAGGAGTTTCGGAAAACCCTAACCGCTCTCTCTCACTCTGTCGCCACTCTCATCACCCTTCGATCACCGATCATCATCATCATCATCATCCTAAGGTTCCTCTTTCTTCTTATTCCGTTTTCGTCTTTCTTTGTTTCGTTGCTATTGTCTGTGTGCTTTCTGAAACAGTGCAACCAATCGGTGTGGTTATTGAAGTTTGATTTATTGGATCTGTTCATACTGCTCTTGCTGTTGTCTACTTTGTTAGATTTCCGGCAGTTGTTAGCTTTATCTATTAATTTTTTTCAACTTACAGGTTCAGTTGATATCCGACTTTGTTGTTACTGATTTCAGATTGATTTGTTTTCTTTAGGAAGTATTCTTTCAAAAAAAAAAAATCTTCCTTAGTTTGTTGTTACGTTTAGTTCTAGGTTTCGAGTATTCTAATCTCTTTGTAGGTTGATTTGTTTTTGCACTTGGAAGCGTGGCATCAATCTTTTTTCACTTTGAAGGCAGCTATTTCTTTCTTCTTAATTTGTTTTTGTTCCAAGCATGTTATTTGCTCTGATGGTTTGTTTTTAGTTTTTACCCTAGTAGATGTGTGCATGGAATAGATTTTTTGCAAACTGTATTTTAGTTGGAAGTGGGGTTGAGTGAAGTGATTTTCTACTAGAAACATTTATCTAAGAAGTGCTTTTGCTGTTTGGATAGTGTAATTAAAAGTTACTTTGAAATCTGTATTTACCAGAATTTGTACGAGTTTCCTCGAGTTAAACTGATATAACTGGTTGTAGAAGTATTTCTCTTAAAATTGAAACTCGGGTATTGTTTAATAGACTCACTGGTGGAATATGGTTATAATATTAAGGATTTAATTTATATATACTGACAGTGTAAAAGTTTTTTTTAATTAAGTCATCTAATCAAGTATTGCCACATCAGCTATGATAATTGACTCTTTCACTAACCACTTGAAAAATTATGGAAATGAAAGGTTTTTCATTGGATGATAGTGTAAAAGTATTTTACTCTAATATTAATTTCTTTTAAAATTATTGAGTTATGTTAAGTTATAAGTGTGCTTCTGTCAATGCATACACAAACAAGTTGTCTCACTGCAACCAGTTGAAGTGGCTTATCACTAGAACAAAATTCTGTGATTTTGGCTTAGATGAGTTTTGGGGCACTCTTGATCTGCAACCAGTTGAAGTGGCTTATCGCTAGATCAATAGTGCTTTAATAAATGGCATGGTAATATACTTTGTCTTTTCATCTTGCAGTCATGGCAGGAGCTGCGCCTGAGGGATCACAGTTTGATGCTCGTAATTTTGATTTGAAGATGAATGAGTTGTAAGAATGCACACTTACATTTCTTGTTCATGCTCTTCAAAGTAGTTAGATGCAAATTGGTTTTAATGCATTTGTTTCCAGAGATTGTTGTGTAGGATCTGTCTACTTTTAGATACATACTTGCGATGGATTCTAATGTTATTTTTTTTTATTTTGATAACTTGGCCACTACAGGCTTACAGCTGATGGACAGGACTTCTTCACATCTTATGATGAGGTTTATGATAGTTTTGATGCCATGGGCTTGCAAGAGAATCTCTTGAGAGGCATTTATGCATATGGTAGATTTAATGTTCTTTTTGGTCTCTTTTTAACGTTCTTTTTTTTTTTTTTTTTTAAAAAGAACAAATGTTTTTTCAATTATACCTCCTCCTGATGACAATTTGAATTTGGCTTATGTGGTTTTTGACCTTGAAATTTTTTTTTATACTTCTATATTTTCAAACGTATGATAGCACCATAACACTTTGGACATGCGGAAACCATAGTGTTTATTGGCTTTTCTTTTGGCTCTATAATTAATTGTATGCTTTAATCCTTCAACTACTTTGGTTTGTGTTTCAGGTTTTGAGAAGCCATCAGCTATTCAGCAGAGGGGAATAGTTCCATTTTGCAAGGGACTTGATGTTATACAACAGGCTCAGTCTGGTACTGGGAAGACAGCAACTTTCTGCTCTGGGATTCTGCAGCAACTTGACTATAGTCTGACAGAATGCCAGGCCTTGGTTTTAGCACCAACTCGTGAGCTTGCTCAGCAGATTGAGAAGGTTATGCGAGCACTTGGAGATTATCTAGGTG
Source organism: Dalbergia oliveri (assembly GCA_030441495.1). Classification (NCBI taxonomy): domain Eukaryota; kingdom Viridiplantae; phylum Streptophyta; class Magnoliopsida; order Fabales; family Fabaceae; genus Dalbergia; species Dalbergia oliveri. Next base: position 14,454,794 of record JAMLFY010000009.1, read on the forward strand.
TGAAGGTACACGCATGTGTGGGAGGCACCAGTGTTCGTGAAGACCAACGCATTTTATCGAGTGGTGTTCATGTTGTTGTTGGTACTCCTGGTCGTGTATTTGATATGCTGCGCAGGCAGTCACTTCGGCCAGATTACATCAAGATGTTTGTATTGGATGAGGCTGATGAAATGCTTTCTGAGGTTTCAAAGATCAGGTACCTTTAAATTTTTAATTTTTCATTTCATGTCTATCAACTACTGACATTTTATCTTGTATCTGGGATGTAATTCACACAAGAGTCTATTTTTGTATGTTGATAATAAACTTGTATATTTAGAATCTTTTTGTCCATTTCATCAAGTTTTTCCCTTGTATATAATCTTCTAGGTTTATTTTTTATTCACCTGTTGGTTTAGCTGCCTAAATTAATTAATGTAATGCATAAGTTCTTTATCTTGTGTTATTTTGTTATCAGATCTATGATATATTCCAGCTGCTGCCAACTAAGATTCAAGTGGGAGTTTTCTCTGCTACAATGCCCCCTGAAGCACTTGAGATCACAAGGAAATTCATGAACAAACCTGTGAGGATCCTTGTGAAGCGTGATGAACTCACCTTGGAGGGTATAAAGCAGTTTTATGTCAATGTCGAGAAAGAGGAATGGAAGCTGGATACACTCTGTGATCTTTATGAGACATTGGCAATCACCCAGAGTGTCATTTTTGTGAACACCAGAAGGAAGGTTGATTGGCTGACTGATAAGATGCGAAGCCGAGACCACACGGTCTCTGCAACCCATGGTGACATGGACCAAAATACCAGGGACATTATTATGCGTGAATTCCGTTCTGGGTCTTCCCGTGTTTTAATAACTACTGATCTTTTGGCCCGTGGTATTGATGTCCAGCAAGTGTCTCTAGTTATAAATTATGATCTCCCAACACAGCCTGAAAACTATCTCCATCGTATTGGCCGTAGTGGGAGGTTTGGTAGGAAAGGTGTCCCATCAACTTTGTTACAAAGGATGATGAAAGGATGTTGTTTGACATCCAGAAGTTCTATAATGTGGTAGTTGAAGAGCTGCCATCAAATGTTGCTGAACTCCTCTGAAGAAATTTTTGATTCCATCATATTGGAGGAAACTTGGTTTATGAGGTAAGTGTAATGTAATGTGTCTTTTCCTTTTCCTTCTTTTGTTGTATTTGTGGGCCTTGTTTAACCTTTTTAATAGGTGTAGTTATTTAATTTAAATTGTCAGTCTTCCGAATGTCCCAAGTGATAAGTACTTGCAATGTGGAATTCCATCCATTATTGTCCGAATGACTGTTTTTGACATACGTTTTATTTATTCTAGCATAACATAGATTGAAGTAGCTTGAAGATTGTTTTCTATGTATTTAAAGCTGATTTGTGCTGGCTTGGCTCAAAAAAACGTTGATTGCTGGCGCTGGTGTGTCATACGACTCAATTTGAGGTTCAAATCTTTCATATTTTGCCTTTATTTTGGGGCTTATCATCCTCTTGATTCCATCATCTCTCCAGTTTGGAAATTGTACTCAAGTGTATATTTGTGATTGAAAATTGTGATAAACTAACTTTATTTTTGGATTTACTGATTGAAACGCACTTTCTTAAAAAAATGACCTTTTTGTTGTTCAAATGTAATTAGTTACATGCTTTTGTTGACAATAGGATTGCTTGTTGATATTTTTTAAAAATATCTTGATAAGTGAAAATGATCTCGGAGTTATAATCATAATGCTAAAAGAGTTTTGTCAAATAAGCTTTTTGTATTCTTTAAAGATAATAAACTTAGTTAACTTTAATGCATGTTTCATTAAACTTCTTCCCGTGGCATTTTATTGGTGAATACTGCTCTCCCGATTGATCAGTCAGCTTATTTTGTACAAAGGCAATTGGGAGGATATGAGGCGTTTGTTTTTAACATTTCATTTTATGGTGATTGTATTACAAAATTGTGGTAGGGATCATCTTGGGCTGACAACATGGTTGAGCGAAATCAAATTCCGAACTGATAGAGATTGGGACCAGTTAATTTTCTGGAGAAAAGCAAATTGACAATCCTTAACCATCTATATTTAACTTGAGTTGTGGTAGGGTTGTGGTTTTGTTTAGAAAAGCAAAAGCTAAAATAGAAAAAGAAAAAAAATTTAGTACTCAAATGGCTGAAACCTTGTTCTCAAGAACACAAATTCTTCGACCAAAAAAGAAAATAAATTCATAAGGAAAAAAGATGTTGATACGTGAGAAGCGCATATCTTAGATGAGACATGATGATGAGAATTGACTTTGGATCATTACGAACAAGTGAGCGTGGTGACGAATTTCCAGTGAACTGGTAAAGTGAGCATCGAACAAATGGTGGTGTGGTGGTGTTAGTGGTGAGAGCTAGCGAAGGAGGAAGGAGAGGAATTCGTGAAAAAAACAAACGGTGGACCAATGATGATGAAGAGAGAATGGAAGGATGAACTACTCAAGGGGTGGCAACAGACCAACGATGACAATAAATGGTCATGGGAAAGGGCCAGGGTTTGGGATTAAAGAGAAAGAAGGAAGCTTTCCTGAGGCGTAGGGTCTAGGTCTTTTAAGATTTTAGATTTTGAAATGAATAAAAAAAAGTTAGAAAAATTATATCATTTATCAAATGACGTTATGGAATTAAATAATATTTTCTCAGTTGAAGAAATAGGAACAAAATGAGGACACATTATAATCCAAAATTTTGATACAATTGAAATATCAGAAGATGGTCATGCACTTGAAAATGGTCTATATATTGAAAAATGATAAGATTTCAATAAATTGTCTTTACAATGTATTCATATGATGTAATGTCTAAATATTATAGACCTAAAATTTATGTATGAAAATGAGAATCTTGAATCAAGAATCATCATTATTAGTGCTGAACTTGGACCCAAAATTTGAAGTCTTTGGATCTAACTTGGACCCAAAATTTGAAGTCTTTGGATCTATAATCCAAAGACCTACGAGATGTATAACATGTGTGATGCAAATAAGTATTTAAATGAGGAAAAAATGAAGTTGTAGATTAATAATATAGGTTTATTCTATTCTTATAGTTTCACTCAATTTTCAATTAGATCTTTATAGCTTAAAAGTTTGTAAGTAGGTCACTATAGTATATGAGATTTTTCAATCAACCTCTACCATTATGAAAAATAGAATACTATTTCCATCTCCCTTTTTGCCCTCTCATGAAAAATGAATATTCTATTTTTCATAACGACATTAACCCGATTGAAATTCTCATACATTATAGGAACCTACTTAAAAACTTTTAAGTTATAAGGACCTAATTGAAAATTGAGTGAAACTTTAGGAGATTTGCAGAATAATTAAACCAATAATATATTGATGTTTGTTTTGATCATATTATTGAGAATATCATATTTATGTTTTGATCCATTATGCTATATTGTGTCTACTAAAACAAAAAGATTATAATTGTGTTCATTATGATTGATGAGTAAATTGATCGTTAGAACTCCTGAATGAAGATACAAAGAATTTAAGATGAAAAATCCTAAAAGGAAAGAAGTTTATCACGACCTACAGACTAAGTATATGTTTGTTTGTTAATTAATTTACATAGAGAAAACTATTATGAACTTTTATATTATAAATCACATCTAATTTCTATAAGCAAATTAACATGCAGGATGTTTATCAGATTTGCACAAAGACAGAGATCAAACATGTTTTCTTATTTACATGTGCAGATACGGTCATATTCATGGAGATTTATAGCCATTACTCCCACAAATCATGCAAATGATATTGAAATATAAAAACAACTCGTGAATGTTCTTGCTAGAGGGAATGAATCATCATTTTTAAGTGTTATATAAATTACCTTATAAGGACAAAACTCTCACAACTTTATATAAGGATAATGCGGTCCAACAAATTTATTCAAGTGACCAAGTTGCCATCCACTCCTTTAGAGAAACTAGTATATCAAATCATAGTGCGCTAATTTTGAGATTTTAGGTGGCACTTTTAGGGGGTTTGGGGAGGAGGGATAGCGTACTATTATTTCATTCATTAAAATTTTTATCCCATTGAATTTGTCCTTGATAAGGTTTTTAACAAAGTAGTTTTCACCATGCATATATCCTACTCTTTTTTGTTTTCTTTACTAAACTTATTTCCCAATCAGTTTTTCTTAGTAAAGCTTTCCCAATTAACCACGAGGCTCAATATAGATGGTAGCTAACCTGCTTCCTTAATATTTGATCGTTTCAATTCTTACTACGTGCATTAAAAGTGTTTTATAGTCAAAGGTTTACTTCCTTAGAAGCTCCCGCCTTGAAGGATTAGTCATTACTATTGCAATGGATATATAACGACATCCAAAGAAAATATTCCAAAATATTATTTGACTATAGATGTCTTTATCAATTAGGATTCGATTTAATTGGATATAATCAATTATACTTGATGTGATTTTATATCTCTCACATTTGATTATAAATAATCTATGTTCTATGTAAATAACCTTTTAAAATAATCAATAATATTATTCTTTTCTATATTATCTTCATTATTGTTTTTTTTTTAAACATGGAATAAAAGTAGAAACAAAACACGCCACAGAGTTTTCAATGCATTGAAAATCATTTTCTTCTTGGTTTTTTAATGGTTTTTTCTTTAGTTGTTGCCATTAAAAAAATTTAAAGTGATAAGATCTTTTTTATTAGAGAGTCAAATTTTTAATTCTTCGATACCTCAACATATTCATGTATGGAAAAGTTTAAAAATTTATTATTTTAATTTTTTAATAGATTTTGCTAATCAATATCTTAAAGATTGCAAATATTGAAATTTAGCGGTGGATCCTAAATATTGAAAATATAAAAATTTATCTTTCCAAAACTAAAATTTCCTCTTTCACTTTCTTAACTAGTGCTCGTAGCACACTAATTAGATAAACTTTTTTTCATTAATGTTTTGAGACACGGATTAGAACAACCTTGCACTACTTGAACGCTGTGCATGGAACACTACCTAAAAAACTCAAATGAATTACACGTATGAGCACAGGATATTTCTGTTGCCATTTTCTTTCATCATCAATGCAAGATGCTTCGTTTGCAGAGTCAGATGTCGTTAGCATTGGCGTCCAATTTCAGTCACATTAATGTTAAGGTTTTATTGCCAAGGAGTTAAAAATAGGAATATTAGCAGTGGAAAGAATAATAACTTACATTTTCAAAGCAATGGTCCCATAATGAAGTTTAAAAATTTGTCTCGCTTAGTATTTTTAATCAGCACTTTAAGGATATTAATTAACAAAATCCTAATGTTAAATCTCAACTAAACATTAATAAATTTGATTAATTCTGATGTATTTTAAAAGAGTTTTATATTATTAGCTAATTATATTTTTTTCTTCATAAATTTTTTAAATTAGTAGACAGTGGAATCAAATGCTTTAGTTGATATAATAATATATTAATTAGATATTTGTGTACAATTTTTTTATACTCATAGTGCATAAAAATAATAGAAAATTACAATGACCTCTTTGAGATTTAGTGCATTACATTTGACATCTCTGGAAAATTATCAATGGCCTCTGATAGGTTCTCCAAAATTACAGACCTCCCTAACAAATACTAATTTGTTAATTTAAATGAAAAACAAGATAACATGTGACATATGTAATATGATTAATAATAAAATTATAATATTTTGATAATATTTAATATATTAATTAAATAAAATACTATTTTTATCACTCAGATAAATTTATAATATCTTATAATCAACAAGAGGTATTTTAGTCTATATATATATTATTAAAAATATAATAATTTTGTTACTAACAATTATGTAATTTTTTTATCACTTAAATTAATGAATTAATATATATAAGGGAGGTTAGTATACTTTGATTTACCTAAAAATTAAATTTAGTACAAATATACTACGTGAGTTTGGTTTATATTTGTAAAATCAATTCTAGGTAGAATCAATTTTATTAGAACTAATTTGGTTAAAACTGACAAAATAAAGTGGTTTATTTTTTAAAATTCATTTAAAAATGATTCTAATGTAAAGTAATAATTTTTCACTTATTTGATAATAAATTTTAAAGGCAAGAATTGATTTTTATTTCTAAAAGTCAAACAATATAAAAAGGTTAGGGTATATTTGTAAGTTTGAGTTTTAGAAGAAATAGAGGAGAATAATTAAGTATGTTTGGTTTAGAGATTTTGATAGAATTACTTTAAAAATAATTGATACTGAAGAAATTGATTTCAAAATAATTGATTTTGAAATAATTAATTTATATCTGAAAACTATTTTAGAAAAATGGGTTTAGAAAAATTGATATAAAATGAAAAAGTAAAAGCTTAAAATTTTAGCTTTTCATTGTAATAAGTTTTTTAAAAGTGAAACACTTATGCTAAAAGTTAAAATCCAATCCAAACCATTTCAATTTTTCCAACCTACTTTTTCCCAACTCAAACTGGAAAAAATATATATATATTGAGCTTCCAAAGAGACCTAAATGATTTATAAACTCTCTTTGTCCATTCCTTTCCTTTCAAAACCCACACTCCTACAGAACGATAGGCTCTCCTCTCGGCTGCATTGTTCAACGAGCGATATAAATAGCCGAAAGTGTTTTATGGGTCAATGGAGCCAAAAAGGTTTTAACCGCTCTAGATTCAACGCAGTAAGGTCTCTTCCTTGACTCTTGTTAAAGGTGAAATCTAAGCTTGAACAATAATGCTCAATAAAGTATGAACCATATTTGTACAGTTGCATCCGCCAAATAAATTTCAAGTTGAAACCTATGATAAAGGTGTAGAAGATTAAGAAGGAAGCAGAACTGAATAATAGTAACAGCCATCAGTATCACCCGTGACCACAACCATAGAAGAAACCTTCTGATATGAGAAAAAAAAAAAAAGGCTCATAATCTGAACGCCACTCTGGCTGGCAAATATGAAATATAATGTTGTTGGTAGTTAGACACTAATATGAAACCTTGAGAAAACGGCAAAAACAATATAAACAAGAAATAAATAAGCCTTGAGAAAGGGACAAATTGCATCCAACAGCTTGAGCGAGTCAAAGTCGAAAAAGGCTTTTAAAGCCATGCCCGTGCCCATGACGTAGCAAATTAGGGCAGCAACAATAACATTTACAAATATGTTATTTCAATACCTAAAAAAGGTTGTCAATTTAGACATTTACTCTATTATTTTTGAATGTGATAGATGTGAAAAAATTAAACTATCATTATATCTGAATTGGACATTATTTTTAAATGTTAGAATAGCAATATTCTAACATTTATCATAGCTTCAGAAATAGATTCCCGCGGTTACTGTACGTGTCAAAGGGAGAAAAAAACGGTGGCTCCCGCGTAATTGACTCCCTCGAGTGAAGGAACCTTCCAGGCCATATTTCTCTGCTCCATGCATTCCACTACCTTCCGCGATCGCAACCTCTTCTTCTCTCCATCTTCTTAAAAGTCTTCCACAGTTACAAACAATCACACACTTCCATAAAATTAACAATCAAACAAACAGAAAATAATAAATTAAAACAAATTAAGAAAAAAAAGTTCCACAATATAGAGCAGCACTCACACCAAATTTCCTTAATTTTCATATTTTTAGGCTAAACAATATATAACGTACCCAAGAAGTTTTCGCTCTCTCTGACTTTATACGAAATTTCCCTCTTGTGTCTCCGAATCATATCCTTTCCTTAAATTGATTGCGATTCCCCTCTCTATCTACATAATAATAATAATACCAACTCTTGTTATTATATTATTATATTTTATTTATGTTATTAGTATTATTATTATATAAATAAAACAGCGTCGCAGTCTTTCACATCGAAAGAATAAAATTGTTTTTATTTGGCACCGTCTTGAGAGTGAAGCTGCGCGGAGATAGAGAGTGAGAGTGCAAAATTCGGTTAACTCTTTCGCCGATGGCGATCTCCGATGAGCCTGAGGCTTTGGTCGCCGGAGGCGACGGCGGTGGCGGCGGCGTTCTAACCGCTTCGGATCTCAACCGCTCTTCGCTGAGGCGGAGAACGGCGGCGGTGGCGGCGGCGGCGTCCTGTTCGACGCCGATGGCTCCGCCGAAGCTGCGGTCAGAGATTCGTCGGGCTCCGACGACTCGCTTAGCGGCAAGGGCGGCGCCGCCGGCGAGGAGGAGGAGGAGGAGAAGGAGCGAAAGCTCGATCATGCAGCCAGCAATGCCGCCGGCGACTTTACCTACCGTGCTTCGGTTCCGGTTCACCGGAAAATCAAGGAGAGCCCGCTCAGCTCCGACAATATTTTTAGACAGGTTCTTTTTTCTTTTTTTATGCGGCGGTTGATTTTTTTTTTTTTTTACACCGATTTAGTTGATTTGAATTGTGCGTGTGAAGTTCTGTGGTTCGTGATCCATTGCACTTCTTTCTTCGGTATATGCATTGCATTGAGAAAATAATACCTTTTTTTAAAAACAATACAAAACAATTTTATAGTTTGTGAAAGTTTCTATTTTTAAATTTTTTGATGAGTACTGTGTAGATTTTTAGTGTTTTGTTATTTACTAGGTGTGTCAGTATTGCTTGCATGGTACTTGTTTCTAATTGTTAACATGATCGATTAGTGTGTTGAATTAAATAAATGGGTGAATCAAGTGTTTTAAACTTACTGTGTTGTAGGGGTATGCTTAGTTGTTTGTTTTTCTTTTGGCGTCATGCGTCATGTGTAACTGTTTCTTTTTTTTTATACTAATAATAATTAATTATGAATTTCAGAGCCATGCAGGGTTGCTCAATCTCTGTGTGGTAGTGCTTGTTGCGGTGAACGGCAGGCTTATCATTGAGAATATAATGAAGGTTTGCCTCATCTGGTGGCATAGCTTTTAGCTCTATGGTCTTCATTTTGACAGTAATTTTTTTTAATCTTTCTGAATATTTTATTCTTGTGTTGTGTTTTTGCAGTATGGTTGGTTGATTAAGTATGGCTTTTGGTTTAGTTCGAAATCGTTGAGAGATTGGCCCCTCTTAATGTGTTGGTAATTTTTGGAGAATCACCTTAAAAATTGACTGTATGTTGTGTATCTTTTTTTGAGGATTTGTTCTTAAAGACATTCTTTAACAATGTTAATGCTTCTTTTGCAGTATTAGTCTTAATATATTTCCACTTGCTGCCTTTATGGTGGAAAAGTTTGCACAGCAAAAACGTATTACTGAACCGGTAAGTGATCTTCCTAGGTAAGGTTTTATTATATGTCACGTGGAACAAAATGTTCTGTAAACCACATGAATTCCTTGATTGTTGTATAAGAGTAGTTTCACATATGGTTATTTGTGGTGTGATATTTTCAGTTACCTAACTTTTCCACATTTACATAAATGTGAATGTTTGAATTGAATATTGCAGGCTGTTTGTCTACTTCATACAATCATCACGACTGTTGCAATGTTGTATCCAGTTTTAGTAATTCTCAGGTCAGTGTAGACTCCAAAATTGATTATGGAACTTCAATAGACTCTTTTTTTGACATTTGTCATTACAACTTATATTTTCATTTTGGAAGGATTTGCTAACATAATATGAGTTGATAAAGGTGTTATGAGTTGCCAACATCATAAGAGTTGATAAATGTGTTATGAGATTATGATACTAACAGCTTGTTTGGTTAACTTGGATTTGGCTTTCCAAGATACTCATGTGGCTTCCTGAGATACTTCTTGTGAGAGGAGAAAATTACATGCTTTGGCTAAAATCGATTCTACCTTCTATTCAAACAAAGCTTAAAACATTATTTTTTGCATTGTATGAGAAGTGATTTAAGTTCCTTTGGTGAACCTCATTGTAATGTTTGGTTCATATAATGTTGAAACTTAATTACATTTTGGATCATTATAGTTAGAAACACAAATGAATATGTCAAGGGAAAATTGTAAACAACTTTATTGCTTCCTTATATTGGTTCATGCAAAATAAGCAGCAGCCTATCCTCTTGACACCAAATAGGGTGCTGTCTTGTAACAAATGCATTTGACTGACTTCCATGCAACATTTACAAGCCCTTAACCAAATATAAGATCATGGTAGATTCTATGTTTTAATGAATAGAAAGGCTTACCACATTTGTGGATTAGTTTTAGACAGTGATTTGTCTTACAAGGGATATAATAAGGACATCTACTTGATGCTTGAAATAACTGTGTTGTCTTAGGTACTTGGTCATTTCATAGATATTGATGTACCCAAAATATATTATGGATGTGTTGCTTTTCTGTGCAGATGTGATTCTGCTTTTGTATCAGGCGTCACCTTGATGATGTTTGCTTGCATTGTGTGGTTAAAATTGGTATCATATGCACATACAAACTATGATATAAGATCACTTAGCATGTCAAATGAAAAGGTAATGTTTAACATCCATCTTAATTTGTAGATTACTGCTGCAGAGAGGGGTGTTTCTGCTTTTTTGAGAATAATATATTAATCACATGGAAAAATACAGCTTTGTTTCATCTTTATTACAATTATATCCATCCTACTTCCCCTCCTTTTCATCCTTCTTGTTGCATGCATACGTTGTGCTGTAATTATTCAGATTACTGGTAGATAAAAGATCTATTTTTGCCCCTTGTTCAATCATGTTCCCTATGTTACAGGAAGAAACATTGCCCAATACTTTGAATATGGAGTACCCATATGATGTGAGCTTCAAGAGCTTGGCATACTTCATGGTTGCTCCTACGTTGTGCTACCAGGTTGCAGCAATGTTTAAGTGAATTCTTTGTTTAATTACTTTTTGTTAGCAAAATTTTTTTGATTTGTCATTGTTGTCTCATTTAGGTTTACCTCTTTTATTGCATGCATTTTCTTCTGATTAAAGCAAAACAAAAGGCACTGTTATATGGACCTATTTTCAGCTATATTTTGGTGTGGAATAAGTTTGAGGTTTTTAGTTAGATGTCCAGTCAGAATCTATCACACACTCATAATTACACAGGACACAGCTAGGAAGTCGACTCTTATATAACAAGACAAGAATATTGCCTGTGATTGCTTCATTGGTGGGATTTGTCCACTGACTATTTCATTGTTGTCTTTAATAGGTGCTATACCTGTTGGAGAATCTCTTCATTTCTGATCCTACTTTTCCTTTTCATCTTGAAATGTTGGCCATTCGACTTCATTCTTTTCAGATGCAATAATCTTTTCCCCTTTCTTTGGCATGTCCTTAGCCTGGACAGCCCAACGGTTTTTCAATCATCACGAAATGTGTAATATCTGTAGTAGAACTTCCGAGATTCACTCTCTTACTTCCTCATAGTCGTGAGCTAGTTTCTACACCAAATGCTTTTAGTTACATCTTCCTTTGTGCACTATCTCACTATTTTTGAAGCAGCTGAACAGGACTATCTGAGCTGTTTATATTCCATCCTTCTGGTTGTTACTCTTTTTTATACACATAGGTGCTAAGTGTCATCTCAAGGGCATGGTATTACTTCACTCAGTGGCTTGCAAATATTATGTAGCGGACATTTGAGGCTCTTAATGGGAATACTGGATTGAGTTTAGCATATTCTGTTATTTGGTGTTTGTCCTTTTCCGTTAGAGCTGTAGTCTTTATTATGTTCATCACTTAAACAACATGGGGAGGGCAGGATAAAAGTTGTATTATGTTAATCATGATAGGGTTAAGTTGCAGAAGTTTCCAGAGACTTTTGATTAGTGATTGCAGTTCACTTGTTTTTGCGTTTGCCAGGATAAGCATGCATTTGTGAATATTTGTTCTGAGAGAAAGTTCTGACATTGTTTTTGCTCACATATATTTGGCACTTACATTTCCTTTGTAATCAAATGCTGATATAGCCAAGCTATCCTCGCACACCTTCCATTCGAAAGGGTTGGCTGTTTCGTCAAATTGTCAAGCTGCTAATATTTACAGGAGTTATGGGATTTATAATAGAACAAGTAAGCAGTAGATATTAGTAAAATTAGTGTTCATTTCCACCTCTATTTTCCCCTTAATTTGTTATTCACTTATTCTGCAGCTATTTTGATTCTGACATTGTGTTGTTCATATAATTTGGCAGTATATGAATCCTATTGTCCAAAATTCGCAACATCCTTTGAAGGGAAACCTTCTATATGCCATTGAGAGAGTTCTGAAGCTGTCTGTTCCAAATGTATATGTGTGGCTCTGCATGTTCTACTGCTTTTTTCACCTTTGGTGTGTATTTCCTCTGTTTTGGTTCAACATATATACTTGTTTCTTTTTTCTTTCCTTGAAAAATGGCATGAAATTGGCTTTGCTCCTTTGGCTATGTTCTAATAATGACGCCTTTATGTGTCTGTTTGTTATTGATTGATGTCCACCTTCTTATACACCTGAAGAGTAATAACAGCCTTAATGGGATGATCTAGTTGATTTAATTATGTTTACATGTGGAGACTATTGTCGTTTGAATTATATACTCCTTAAGATGTAAAGGCAGTTTTATGGACATGCTTTGATGCTCCTGCCCATGGTCACTTTAAGTGAGTCTCTCTGACAGATATGCAAGGCAATTAGAGAGCTTTACTTTATTGATGAGTTTGTGTACCTTTGCTGTGACATGTGACTGAGAGGATATCGTATTGTTCTCTTTACTCATACTCCTATTTTCTTCTCTTAAATGGAATTCTTTTCTGAAAACAATTTAGATCTGTGTATGGATGCAGAAGTGCTTACCTATCATGTGCTGAACCGTGTCTTATCTTGGCTTTGTCTTTTATCGAAAGTATAATTTGAGTTATATTTGAAGCAGCTTATTGTAAGAGCTACTGTTGCAATGTAGGCTAAATATACTTGCAGAGCTTGTTCGATTTGGTGATCGTGAGTTCTACAAGGATTGGTGGAATGCTAAAACTGTTGACGAGGTACCTCTTTGTCCTGGCACGTTCTTAGGTTGTTTAGTTACAATCCTTTCATGAAGAGAATTTGTGACGTGTCTTTGTTGAATGCATTTTTGCTGCTGCTGTCAACAGTATTGGAGAATGTGGAATATGGTATGTATCCTTTCAGGCTTGCCTCTCAAATGATAAGCTGGTGTAGTTTTTGGATGAAAGGAAGCAGAAAGAGAACTAGCATTTTTTTCCCCATCTGTTTCTTTTGGCTTACCTTTCCACTTGTTACTGAATATCTTTATGCCAGAACATATCAGCCATTTTTTTACTTCCGTGTGTTGCTCTTGTAAATTACTACAATGTGTTTATTCTTTCATGTTGCAGCCTGTGCACAAATGGATGATTCGCCACATATATTTTCCATGTATTAGGCATGGTGTACCGAAGGTAATTAAGCGCTCTCATGTCTTGCTGAGTGGGTCCTCAAGAACTATACTTTCTAAGGACTTTTTAGGTACAAATGAAAAAGTTGTCTTTAGAATATTTTGTCTTTAGGATACTAGTCTAGTATCATAATAAATAAAAAGGTTAATTTTGATATACTATCAGTGTATAAAAATTTTACACTTTCATACAATTACGTACCTTTATTTGTGAGACTTTTAAGATAGTGGGCAGTTAAATTTAACACTTTTGCTTATGTGACAATATATGATTGAATATTTGTGTGAAAGTTTTAACACCAACAATGTATTAAAATTAAATTCATAAATAAATAATCATGTAAAAAATTATAAAAATTTATATAATATCGATGTAAAAACAAATGAATTGTTTATACATGCACTATTGCATGTTTTGATATGTTTGGATTAAGAATTAACATATTTCGAAATATTTTTAACATAAATCAAGTTAATGTTTTATTTCTTGAACTGAACAAAAGAATGTACAAATTTCTGGAAAATATTTTCAGCTGAAATCTTTTTATTCTTGTTCTTTTGCGTTTATCTCTGCTGAATTTTATCATATCACAAAAGTTGAAGACTTAGATGATATTGGTGGAAGGTTTTCAACCGATATACATTATTCAAACTTTGCATTTTCCGTTTTGGCACTTCAGATATTGTCTTTTGCATGGTACAAACATGTATCTACATGTAGGCTGACATGATCAAACAATAATGTCAAAGGAACTTAATTTAATTTTCTCATGTTGATAACTATGTTGTCCTTTAGTTTGGTCTTTTCGTTCAGCTATTTGTCATCAACTTAGTTGTTTCTCCTTGACTGATATGTGGATTGGAATTTCTTTTGTAAAAAGATAGATATCTTGCGTTACTTAGTTGTAGATTACTTTGTGATTGTGATTTTCACTATCTTGTGCAGGGTGTTGCTGCTTTAATTGCTTTCCTGGTTTCTGCTGTGTTCCATGAGGTGTGTGGCTAATCTCTTGCTCTATCTCTAACCAGTTTCCCTCTTTTGATAGTATGCTATTATGGCTCATCAAGGAAGCCTGCATTACATTTTTCTTTTTTCGTTTTTTTCCCTGGCTTGAGAAGTTTAGGGGAGGGGACACTACCCCATTCCTGGTCATTATTTCTGAAGTATTATTTCTCCCTTTCCCTTTAGGAGGTGGTGTGACTGTGGGAGAGGGGATTGAAAAAATAGATACAAATTTGTGACTGATTTATAGAAATGACTGAAATAATACCTCTCTGAGTGTACAAACAAAACCATGAGGGTTTCATTAATGTAACCATGAGCTAGTTACCAAAACCTCGGGTGCCTGACAGTCTGTTGCTTGGCTTATGATGATGCCAATACAGCTGCTGATTTCTCAAAGATGGATTCTTATGTGGCACTTAATAGACTGTTGTATATTCTATTTTCCACTCGTGTTTTCACTATCACGGCCTTGGACATGAAAAAGCATCTATGACATCATGCTTTTATGTTTTCAGTGAAGCTTTTAATTTGTTTTTCTTTAAGAAAAATACATATGAATGTACGATTTGTCAATTTCATTTTCAAAGATACCTGAATTTACCAATTCGGCTTATAATGCTCCTTCATCTGGGTGCAGCTTTGCATTGCTGTTCCTTGCCACATGTTCAAGTTGTGGGCTTTTATTGGAATTATGTTTCAGGTAAGGTCTTATCACCATATTCTACTTCCGTTTGTTCATCTGACTTGGCTATTGTCGAAGTCTAGTTTTGTTATAAAACTTACACAACTTTTCCAAACCCCTCTCCCATACCCAACAAAATAATTAATTTCCCCTTAACAGGAAAAGAAAAACCTGAAGTAGTTCCTGTTCTTCTATGGCAAAGTGAAAGAAAATGTTCTCTGGACAAACTTGTGCTAGCTCGGCTATAGTTGATTATTATTATATCTTCTGTCTTTTTAGGTTGACTCGTCCTTTTAATGATGAATCTCGTCCCCTTTTCGTAGGTTCCTTTGGTCTTGATCACTAATTACCTGCAAAATAAATACAGAAACTCAATGGTATGTCTCCCAAGTGTTCCTATTTAAGCATTTTGAGTATTAATAATGTGTCATAGAACTTCATTATCTTCAAATTTATTTATTGTTTCTAATTGTTATTTCTTCAATCCAGGTTGGAAATATGATTTTTTGGTTCATATTTTGTATTTTTGGTCAACCCATGTGCGTACTTCTATACTACCATGACTTGATGAATAGGAAGGGAGGAATTGACTGAACTAACGAGGATTGCATCATTAGGCGTTCATGTGGATGAGCTTCTCCATTTTCGGAGTAAATATGGTGTAGATATGTTATTCTCTGTCTTCTATGGGGGCTGTCTGCCTTCAGAGTGGTCCGTTAGAGGGTAATTCATCTTGATCGATGTACTTCATAACTTCATTCCTCTGGCGCTTATATGAACATGCAAGCAATTTTGAAAGAAATGCACTAACATCTCAAGTGCTAATTAACACTGTAACCGAGTTCTGATAATTTGTAGAGGGATAGCTATAAATGCCGAAAAGGTTTAGGTTCATTATATTTCTTCATGCTCTGGAAGTTCTAATTATGAAGGGTGATGGCTTTTATTGAGGATGAAACTTAGTTACTGCAGTAGCATGTTAATTTCATAAATGCAACATACTTTGGAAAATTGGACAAGAATACCTTGCTTACGTAATTATTGTGGCCAAAACGTTACTAACTGCAAGACACAGCAGGAGTACATTTATTGTAGTTGATTCTTGAAACATGAAATGGGGTTCTACAAGATCCCCTACGCACCAGTCACCACCTCTCCCCGAGAGATTTGAATTCACTGCCCTTTTGGTTTTTGAGATAAATGTACATATTCAGTTATCTAACTTGGCAAGGCAAGAATGCGAGTAGCATTTCATCATTATGTGTTCTCTTCAGTTAACGTATCTCTTCAGCTACCCAGGATTTAGCGATTTCCGTGTTAAAGGTTAAATTATATTAAGGATGTCAATCCTATTGGTTTATCTTGTATCTAGTGATAATCAAAGCAGCTTGCTTGCAATTCATACAGTAGCACTTAAAAGGTTCAATAATTATGTTCTACTTCTGTAATCCGACTAAGTTGAGGGGTTAACTCAACTAGTGACGTTAAATTTTGGGCATCTGATCAAATGCCCTTCATGGTAGTTGCTGCTAAACCAATTTTTTTTTTAATCTCGTTCTTAATCAAAATTTTGGTCATTGGTTGTAGAAACTACCTGTTTCATTCTCAATTCTGGGACAAAAGCCAAATATACTAAAATCAACATGCCGAGGTTATTTTTTCAGTACATTAAAAATTACATATTTATATTATTCACAATAAGGTTTAACTTTGAGATCTAATACTTTCTAACCAAATCCCTCACAACTATACCAATTCTTATGGCTTACATGCCGAGGTTGTTTAAATACGCATGGATGAAGATGAGCTTCAAATGATTTATCATGCAGTTTATTTCAGAAAACATGTATACTGATTATATTCCCATGTCACCCTGCAATGGATGCATACCTTGTCATGAACCATTTAGAAGAATAGAAGATACTAAGAACTGAATTCTAAATCACTTTATCATAAAAGTTTTGATACTATCATAAATCATTTCTCTGAAGAAAACTTAAATTATTATATAGAAAATAGACGAATGACTACACACATGTTCATATTGAAATAAAATGACACTAGAAAGAAAATGAGAGAATTCCACACAAGGACACGATCAATCCAGTTCAATGAATCTCACAGGTTGAAATGAAACATGATACATGAATATTATCAGATAGAGACTAAAAATATAAGAAAAAATGACCATGGACGTACAATGATTTAAGCTTAATAGTAGGAATTTCACAGCGTAGAATCTAGAAACATTCCAAGAACCTTAAGCATTGCTAACGCCAGAGAAATCTCCACTCTCCGGGGGACACAATGTTGGAAACTTCGACTCTTTAACAAAACATTAGTACAATGGCTAGTTACACTTTTCCTGCTAATTGATAGTTTGAACTATGTGTGGTCCACATGACACTAAGCATATGGTAAATCAATAATATCTCACAGAAGAAAGGTTACAAAATTTAGGGGTTTCCGCCAGAACATAAGTGCCAAGACCTAAGCTTTATAGCAAGAACTATTACTGGTTTAGCTGAAATTCTTCAAGCTTCTCAGCTTCATCATTATAAGAAGAGATAACAGAAAACCCAGATTTCTGAGTTCAGATTTACATTTAAAAGATGAGAAGGAGAGAAATTAACGTCGGGCCCTTTCATCATCCTCAATCTGCAAAGCCTCAATGCCCTTGACTGCAGTTTCATAATTCTTGAAATGCGAAGCGCCTCTCAATGATACTACCCTCCTGGGATCTGAAGATCCAAGGGGTGAACTTTTTTGCCCGCTTGAAACCCTGTGTGCTGCTGAAGGGCTAGCCTCAGTAGTACGCAAACGATGATCTGACTCAGCACCAATAAAAGCCTCATGACTACTTGAAACAGCAACTCGCCTTGATGATCCACTTGACGGACCGAGGATATTGGCGCTGGACAACTGCATGATCACAAATTGTGCAACTATTATGTTTGCAGGAACAGAACTAGGGTTGGCTGCATATTTGAGATCTCACATTACATTCATAATCAGTGAGAGTCAAAGAAGAAAAATGATCTGATTTTTGAAAAGGAACCCCAAGAAAACCATGCACTCCAAACAACTCACCATAGCATCCTTATTAATAGCAGGATCAGTGGTGACCAGGTTTTTCTGCCTTGAAGAACTTACAGAATTTAAAATGGGACCTGACATTCTTCGCCTTGAGGAATCCACTGAAATCAGACCAGGGGGAGGTCTTCCTTCTTCCCCTCCTGTGAGACCAAGACAGAGACCCAAAAAAAAATATCAAATTGAAAACAAATGTCAATCGTAGGCAGATAATTTAAACTTGGATAAATAAGACTGGCTAGTTATTGCAAACCCTACATTAATGTGTAGTAGACAGCTAAATAAAATATATTTTTGGAGAATGGATTAAATAAATCTATTATATATTCGTAGTTGTTGTATATTTTTAAATTAAGAACTTGTGAGAAAGAAGAAGTTTGATCACTTCGATCACATCAACGATAGTAAGTGGGCTCCAGCATCAGTTAGACTTCATCACTTGAATATACCAAAGAACAAAACTACATATGAATTACACTGTCCATGCATAAACATAAAAAATAATATAAAAAACAAAAATGAATGAATGAAACCAAGAAAGTGAATTAGTATGACGTATATTATTCACACTCTTGAGCTAAGATTAGTGTGATTTCAGCCAAGGAAGAAGAGAAAACAGTATAGGAAATGAAAGAAAATGAGAAGAATCCCTTAGCACTAAGCAGCTCAGCCTCTCTAAGCCTAGCTCAATGCTTTGCCTACACGACAGTACCTGTCCTTGCTAACTCAGTGAGTTAGTTAGGCTGAGGGGGGGCCCACATTATTCACTCCTAGCTCATGATTTTCTTTTCACACTAAACCCATATATTTCTCCTTTTTTACTCTTAATTCCTTTAGGGAATTAGTCTCTAGCAATGAAAGATCATACACCCTACAGAGAACTTCCATGGAACTACCTGTCTGTCTATCGGCAGCACTAGTCACAGGTGGAGTCATTCCATAACTAGTTCCGGCACCAGGAACCTAAAAACAAAAAAGCATATCAAGAATCTAATCCATGTTGATGACAAAGATCCCAGAGGAAAAAAAAATGAATACAGAAGAAACCACTTACAATGGCACGTGCTGGTGGAGTGGCTAACTGTGATTGCTGATACTTCAAGATGGTCCAGTCAAACACATAATCAAACTGGAATCCTGTCCAAATGGCAATGTAGTGAGAAAAGCAAATATACAGGATGGTCCTTCAAAGATTGAAAAAGCAAATTATACGAGGTAGTATACACATGATAAACATGAGAAGTGAGACAAAAGGCATGCTTTCGATATGAGAATTCCAAACCTTCACGAATAAACAAGTCGCGAAATGTTCTTTTGAGGTAAGCATAATCTGGCCTATCATCAAACCTTAATGAGCGGCAGTAATGGAAGTACGATACAAATTCAGTTGGATAACCTCGACACAAGGCCTGGAATAAGCAATAAATTGTCAGTGAAATTCATGAGTGACATAATGCACAATATGCTTTGAAGGAGGCTAGTAAAAATTAAACCTACCTCTATAGAGGTAGCAACTTTTTTTTCACTGATTTTCTCATACTTCTGTTTCTTGGTTCCTGCTCTAAGTCCTTGCCAAGGGAGACTACATACAAAATGCAGATTAAGTAAACAGTATTCTACAGTATAGTGGAAGACAACAAAGTCGGTTAGAGAAATAATCACCTTCCTCTCAGGAAGTACATCAAGACAAAACCAAGAGACTCTAAATCATCTCTTCGACTTTGCTCTATGCGTCAATCCCCACAAAAGTACCAAGCAACAGCTATCTATTAGATAACACAACTCTGCCACACACTAAAATTCGAGGGCAAAATCATATGATCCTACGTACCAATTCCAAGGTGAGTATTCATGCTAGCATATCTCGCAGTTCCAGTCAAATTCTTATTTTCCCTGCAGTTATAATGATCAAACAGATTATACATCACATCATGAAAATTAAATTAATATCAAAACAGTACCAGCCAAGTCTAGAAGAGAACAACATAATTCACGATTACAGAGACAGGGACTAATTAGTCAGTTTTTAAACATTAGGAAGCAAAGTGACTCCTGTATGTAATTTTAGGAACCAAAATGAGCATCAACTCATTCATTACTAAGTCATGCACTGAATTTATTTCTTTCAGGACTCCACTAGATATATTATTCGGAGACAGAAGTACTCTTTAGTACCATAGTCCTTCCTACCTTATGTGTACTAGTCTGACCAGAAAAATGGAAGATTTAGCAGTGCCTTTCAGAGTTAGGAACCCTAGAGTAGAATCCTTTCAGGCAAGTAAACTAGATGATGGCCAACTTTAACATGATTGGGAAATCTACTTTCATTAATAGCGTGAACAAAAGGTTTGACGATGCAAGTGCATATACATTGCCCAAACTTTTATCATATGAAGATTAACAGAATATGACAACTTGACAATTTACATCTGCCATTAACTAAAAGTGGTTGAAAATAGGTCTCATCAATGCCAATATGCCATCAAGGCTTAGCAATAGAAATAACCTAGATTGCTACCACATTCACACAAACCTACTGAATCCTTTTACCTGTACGGAATGTGTTGGTGTGTTGTACTATCTCTGTATTTCTTTGCCAATCCAAAATCAATACAGTAAACCTACATGTAGATCAACGTGAATTAAATAATTTAGTATATTACCCTACAATACATCAAAAGTCCACATGTAAACAAGACCGGCCACCTGGTTAGCCCGCCTTCCCAAGCCCATAAGGAAATTATCTGGTTTGATATCCCGATGTAGAAATGATTTAGAATGGACAAATTCAACTCGGTTGATCTGGCATAAAACAGAAGACAAGGAGAAATACTTATTAAATAAGAATATTAAGTACAGTATTTAGAAAATGTCAACCAGGGTATAGGATTTGAAATCGTTAGTAGTTACTCTCAGCTCATTAGTTACCTGGTAGTTAGTTAGTATTAAAGCTAAGCATTTGTATAAACAAGGACTAGTGGGCCTAAATGAATTCTTTGTTTATTGTATCACTTGAATAAGAGGGCGAGTCTTGACAAAACGGCAAAGTTGCTGCCTTATGACCTGGAGATCACAGGTTCAATTTCTGAAAACAACCATTTTTCGCAAAACGGGGATAAGGCTACGTACATCTACCCTCTTCAAACCTCATTAGGTGGGAATCTTGTACATTGGGCCGCCCTTTTTATTGTATCACTTGAATGAAATAGTTCATTGACATTTACTCTTAATTCAAAGGTGGGGGAATTTTCATTGACATTTACTCCCCTTAATTCAAAGGTGGGGGACTTATGTTTACAAAAAGAGGGCCTACCATTTGATCAGCTAGCATGAGCACTGTCTTTAGCGAGAGCTTTCTAGTACAGAAGTTAAATAGATCTTCAAGACTAGGTCCAAGCAGATCCATTACTAGAACATTATAATCTCCCTCCACTCCAAACCATCTAACATTTGGAATACCAGCTGCCAAGAGCAAGCTTGAGTTAGAACCATTTATAAATTACTAATAAGATTAGTCCATAAAAGGGGAGAGGAGGGGCTCATAATAAAAAGTGCAAATAAAATAAAAAATAAAAGACAACAGTCATTACTTCCTCCTTGGAGAATTCTGTACAACTTGGACTCATACAGCAACTGAGGATGCTTTGTCTTGACACTTTCCTAATTTAATGGGGCAACGAGCAGCAAGGAACAGATAAAAAGAAACAAGAAAATCAGCTCTGAAGCACTCAAAGATATTGAAAAATCTAGTAATTACTTGAGAAAAACACAGTTCAAAATGTCAAGCTCAGTTGAAATGTGATATGAACTGAGTTTTATTCATAATGAAACAGAGCAGAAAAGAAGGAAATGCTTAATAGAGAGACTACAAGGGAGACCCAGCCTTTGGAATAGTCATCCCCACCCAATACCAATCTCTACGCAATTCTGCCACCACTCTCCACTCCCTCCCCCTTTCATCCTCACATCCTAGCCTCACTCATGAGATCGGAACAAGGACCTTAAGATTCTACCTAAAATACTAAGTTAATAGAAATATATAAAAATATATACACAAACACACACATACATATACAAATAAAATAATGTAAAATAGTCAAAATAGAATTAGAATTACAACTAAAAGTCAAAATTCAAATAAGACACAATTCATAATATCACAGATATAAAAAAATACAACAAAATACCTGTCATGAAATCATGAACCATCTCTCTCAAAGCTTAAGCTGTTAGATAAAAGCACATAAATGATTTTATTTAACACACTCCTTAACACAAAAGCCCATAATTGGGCTTGAAAGGAAAAACAATGCACAGGCACATCTTATCATGTGCTGATTTTTATTTTTGTTTTGTAGAATTGGAGGCCACATATATTAAACTTTAGACCAATAAGTCAAATAGACTCTAAAACCGTGTCATGTCTCAACTCAAAAGATTAAGCTGTGAGATAAGGGCACATGAATAGTTTTACATCTAACAACACCCACAAAACATAGTCATGGCTTTGAGGGTGCTCTTGCAGGGTGAAAGATTGTAATTGTTCTTTAGTAATAATTAATAATAATAATAATAAGATTGTATTTGTTCGGTCTTGTTGAGCCTTGGAAAAAACATATCACTGGGGACAAAGAAAAACCACTTGTATACTTCAACGGAGTCACATCCACCACGATGAAACACCCAGCGACCACAAATCCACGACTCATGCAGGGAAGCACCTTGATGAGACCCATGCAGCAAACCAAGATTGAGAATCTCAGTCTCAAATGAAGGGGAAACACAGAGTCACAGCACCACCAACATAGTAGAGAGAGCAACTCAGAATCTCATATTAAAAGGGAACAAGCATGGGAAACGTCTGAATAGAGGTTTGGGGTTGGCTTCTTTAATTTTCAGGACTGGGCTGGGTTTTTTCCTGACAAAACAGATTGCTCTCAAAAGTCATCTGATTTCAACGATTTCACGAGCTTACTTGACAACAATCTCACCAAGCCAAGTTGGTGTGTAATCAGAAACAAAGCTCCCACACAAAAGGATAAGATAATACAATCTTATGAGGAAGACGGCAATCTTGCCAGCCTTGGCCTCATTCCTTGCTTTCCCACACTCCTTGCTTCTAGGCAAGGCTGTCACATTTGCCTTCAAGGTACTAGTTGTATTATGCATAACAAAGTATAGGCCATATTAAGATTATTGTTATGCCACAATATGACGTTACTATATTACAACAGTACACAAAACAGACTCTAGAGAAATAAGTATTGAGTTTGATCGATATTTTACTTTCAGAAATTTTTACTATTTAGATAAAAGGGTTCTCTTTGACGGACTACTCATTGTGCCTAATCATCAAATGTTCCATACAATATACATCTTTCCTCAACAAAATTGATCCTTACAAAAATATAGAGGAGGAAAAATAAGTTTTCTGATACAAGCTGATGGTCTTCACAGCAGATCAGGAATAAGAAACAATAAGCAGTATCCAAGAGGTTTGACTAGTACAAAAGGTTGTCAAAAGTGAGATATCTCCAAAAGAAAACTGTCATGGGGTGTGGTAAAAGTGAAGTACCGAAGTGCAAACGTGCAGAAGTTATGTATTGTAAAGAATATGATATGATTTGAAAATAATACCTGCATTTATGTTTACTGATATGTAACTAACTAATACTTTAGGTACTACAATCACACAAATTTCCTAAATTGATATTATCACAATTCACAAGTAACAAAAGCAAAAGACATTTTATGAGCGATGTGATGTAACCCCTTTCTCTGGTGTAATGTGATGTGGCCCAACCTGCAAGTGCATCATATGAATTTGTGATGCAGGATGAAGCCTCCCAAATGAGAGCAGTATAAGGGTAGAGTTGAGGCTGCAGAGATTAGAGCATCAGTATATTAGAGATTGGGGTAGCATGTCTCAAATCTAAGCTGGGTTTTGATCTAAAATGGGTCAAACCAGAAGCCCATTAGAAAATATGATTGATTCCACATCTTTATGGCCCATTTGTGGCGTAAGCACAAAGTCCTAAATTTCATCGCTGAAAGCTAGTTTTTGTCGCTTTAAAGCGTAAAGCATTTTGCTTCTATTAGATTTTCCTTTTACGCTTCGAAGCGAGCTTTTAAACAACCGTGCCAGTACAAGATTGTGGCCTTCAACAACCTTGAGGAAAAGATGCCATTTTTTGACGTCTTTATAGTTTAATATCTACTAAAAGAGAAACTATTTTCTTAATGACCATTGGAAACAAAATCTTGTTGAGGGTAAATTTCACACAAACAAATGGCAATTGAAAGATGATTAGTTCGTTTTCATCAAGATATTTTATTTCCTTATTGAATAGATTGCAATATGCATAAACAAACATTTTTTTAACACTTTTCTTGACACTCATCACAATGTTATGAACTGCACACCCACAAGAATCATCTTCATTACTATTCCTACAAAATTTGGAATTGTCCTCCTAATTTTTACAGCTAAAAAGAGTTGAACTTAGATTCCAGCCAGTGCTGAAATGTGAAATTAAAACAAACAAGACAAAACACCACAATGTTGCAGTTATGCTTTTGAACAAGAGCAGTCAAATCACTTGATCACTCATGAAGTTACTGCACACCAAAAAATTCTCACTCTCACCATAATGTTTTAAATAGAAGCATGCCATTGATCCTGCTTCCAGATATGCTTAAAATGTTTATTGAAGGCCAAAAGACTTGTGACTAACTAAACAGTCAGAAATGTTTCTTAAGAGAACCCTTAAGTTACCACCCTGTCACCCTCCCAAAAGAAAGGAGAAATCAATAATCTAAGACACAGCCACAGAAACCTATAATAGCATCATACACCAACGACATTAAGAATGCAAAGACAAAATACAATCCCAACCCAAATCTCACAACCCCCCAAATTGCAGATAATTAAGACCAGAAACTGACTTCACATATGAAACAATCTCTACCAAACACGTTTCAGATTATTCATAGCACAAAAATTGTCAATACCAAGCTGACAAATAAACAACAATAAAAGCATTCAAATTCAAAATATAATCCAAAATCCAGTTGGTCAACAATACTTACAAGCTTAATTGCAACCTCTTCATTAGTTTGAACATTAGTACCTGCACATACACGCACAAGAAAACACCAAAAAGAACAAAGGTCATTCTCATCATCATCATCAACATAAACAACAACATACTCAAATTACAAATATGAGTTGAAGAGTTAAAGGGGGAAAAAAAGCGGAAAGGAAAGAAGCAGAGAAAGAAACACAATTCAACCTAAATAAATCTCCCAAAGGAACCAGCACCGATCTTCCGGCCAAGCCGAAACTTATTCGCAACGCTAGGTTCCATTCAGCTTCAACAAACAAAAACTTTCACCGAAAAAAAAAAAAGAAATAAAGGGAAAGAATCAAATGAAAAAATGAGATTTTTTGAAACCCTAAGCTAACCTAAGCTAATCCCAGCTCCCAATTCCAAGAACCGGTATTCACCGATCGGACAAAAAATAACCCCAAAAAATATCCAACTCCAACGGGAACAAAAAAATGAAAACCCCAAAACACAAAAGGATATAAAAAAAATGTTTTTTTTTCAAAAAAATGAATAGAAATTTAATGTTTTGAGTATGGGATCTGGGCTGAGAAATGGTGTAATAATAACAATTAGTGTGGGGTTGGGGAAGATAATTGTAAGGGGTTAGTTTAAAAGAACAAAAAAGTGATGGTTAGAGAGAAATTGGAATCTGAAATTACAATACAAGGGTGATTAGGTGATTCTCTTTTTGCTATGAACCTATTTGTGTTTTTATTCTTTTTTTTTAATTGATTGATAACAGTGGAAGCAGAAACATTTTACAACCGACGGTTATTTAGGATTTTGGTTTTGTTATTTATTTGCTAGAAATAAATTTTGCGTTACGTAAGAAGTAGTATACCTATATTATGTTACGCAATATGTTATTACTTCAATTCATTGTTGTCGATCAAACATATTAATTTTTTAATATATTAAATTTGCCCATTTTCTCGACTATATGGTTATGTGTGGAGGTGGGGACAGAAAGGAAAGGAAAGGGAACCAAGCATTCGCGGCGTTGTCAACTTGTGAGTGGCGATTGGTGAGGTCCTTATCACGTGACTTTTATCCCTTATGTTGTGATTCTCATCTCCTCTCCCGCATAATTATTGATTATGATTATTACGATGATTGTGAACATAACGATGAATAGATTAGCACGTTGGTTGCCCTTACGCCCCCATCTTTTAGCTGCTCCCGATCTCTTCATGCTTCTGTTTTGTCTCGGTGCACGTTAGCCATGATTCACGAAGTGTGTTTGGTTCATTGTGTTTGTAGAATTAATTATAAGAGTAAATGCTCTTTTTAGTTTGTGACTTTATACTTAAAGTTATTTTAGTATTAATTTTTAAAATAAGTTAATTTAGTCTTAACATTACAAAATATAAGTTATTTTTATCTATTAACTCACTTTTATTTAACATTTTATCAATTAAATGACGATAATGGAATCGTAAATAATACATTGATATATCTTATGTCATTTAAAATATATAAAGTTTAAAATAATTTATTTTGATGTTAAAATTACACAAAATGAGTCACTTAAATATTCATTTCAAATCATGAAATGACTCATTTTGTGTAATGTTAAGCATCAAAATGAGTTATTTTAAAATTCATTCTACTTCAAAAGACAAATAATATGTCACGTATCACTTCAGGTCAGCTATCATCATTTAATTGATAAAATGTCAAATAAAAGTGAATTGAATGACTAACATGACTCAAATTTTGTAATGTCAGGAATAATTTGATTCATTTTAAAATAGACTAATAAAATGACTAACGAGGATAAAGAAATGCTAAATTAGGCATTTACTTTATTCTAATAGAATTAAGAGTAGAAACGACATCCATGTAGCATGACAGGAAACTCCTTGTTCTCCGTCCCTGCCATCCAAGGGCAAAGCCAAGGGGGGCTCTATAGGTCATGGCCCCTCAATATTCTCAATTTTCTTTATGTATTTGTTATTGTCATATAGTTTCTCAAATATGATATATAGATAGTATTTTATATTGACCCCTTCTTATAAAAAGTTTCTAGTTATACTTTACTATTGCTACCACCTCACCTCCCCGTCCCGTACTCAATCCTCGCAGTTGGGGTTTTTCTCCCATCCTCATTTTGTCTACCAGGTAGTCCATAGATAAAGCCATTGAAATAAGCCAGCTTAACTCGTAAAAAATATGGGTTAGGCTAAAAATGAAAATAAAATATATGTAGATTGATTTGGCCTAACTTGAACTGGGCCAACCTATTATGGGCCTTGGTCAAGCCAATGGCCTGAACATAATGTGTTTAATTAACCAAATATAATATAGGTGGTGTAAATATGACCTCAATTTTTTTTCACATTTTTCCTCTTCCATGAAGGTGGAAGTAGTCTCTCAAAGTGAACCAAATCCAAGTTTTTTAAAGTTAAAAATGCATTTTCAATTTTTTTTTATTAACAATATGGCTAAGAGCCCAAAGAAAACAAACCACGGTTCTTCTAGGAAAACAAATTCCCAGAGATCGAATTAAAAGAGGCAAAGCAAAAGCAGGCAAAGAATCAAAAAACATTAATGAAAAATCTAAGCAATGACCAAACTTCGCAAAGTTGTTACTACAAGAATTCGCCTTTCTGAAGACATGCATGAGGCTTCACGTGCCAATCTCTGTTCATAACCTGCCTGATAGAGCGCAATAGCGTGGAATTAGAGTGAAGGCTCATGTCAAGCTCAGGGCAAAACAAGACCACACATTTAGAGTCCATGTCCACCAAGACTAGTCTATATCCTCTATCATAAGTCATACAAAGACCAACAAATGAATCCCATGATTCAGCTTGGGTGATAGTGCACGTGCCTAATTGCATCCTGGAGCCCTGGATAAAATTCCCGTTCTCATTACGCAGAAATTCCATTAGTTGCCGCCATACCATTTATAATTGATTTATCAGGATTAAGCTTAACCCAACCATGGTGAGGAGGTTTCCAACTAACCTATTGTAGAGAAGAATCCCCTATCAGTTCTGGCGTGCAAAATAGTTTGGAGTGCCATGTTGTAGTCAAGGGCAAGAGATAGACATTTCATGTGAAGAACAGGGAATTAACATTTACTCCTTCAAAGAGCGCAAGATTTCTGTTATGCCACGCTTCAAAACAACAAGTAGTTAAAAGGAGAGGCCATGAGCCCATTAGAAGTACGAATTTGGTTTGTAAGATTATCCTTCAACTAGTTAGTGAGTGGCAAGTTAAAAAAAATCTATATGAACCAAATTATTTCACATCCTTATCAAACAGTCTTCATGATTGAACAATCACGAAGCGAATGGAGCATGAACTCTTCTACCACACCACAAGTACCATACATAGGAGAATCTAACATGTTTCTTCTAAACCTTGCTAAGTTAGTGAGAAGGACATTATTTGCAACTAGCCAAAGAATCTTTCAGGCGATGGGGTACTTGGAGCTTCCAAATTGCAACACAAACTCTACTCTTAGATAATTGCATGTGAAGACTTGCAAGAAATTCCCTGATGAGGAAGGAAGCCAGGCCACCGCATCACTACCCAAATTGGCCCCAGGAGGTTTCAAAGAGGTAAAAAGGTTCAAGAAATTGGGTGCAGAGCTTCAAAAAGTTTCCATCTCAAGACCTAGTAGGCCCCACAAAATCAATAACTGTTGCCTCGCATGCTCATCATCCACCTCAATTTTTGCAAAATCCTTCAAGCAATGAATCCCAAGGATCTAATGATCCTCCTGGAACCTAACCTCATTACATGTCCTAATTCACCAAACGATATTCATTGTGACCTGTGGCCAAACCTGAAAAATACCCTCCAAGTATTGGAAGCTACACAACGAGGTTGCATGATAAGGACGATCTCTTCCCCGCACTTATATTTTGATCTAAGAACACGAACCTACATAGCAGTTCGGTCTTAAACCATCTTCCACGCTAATTTCATGAGCTGCACCTTATTCATGCCCCTCGCCTTTCGGAAACCTAGGCTTCCCTCCTGTTGGGTTTGCATATAACGTCCCAGCTAACTAGGAAGACCTTTCTCCTATTCTTAAAACCACCCCAAATGAAATTTCTACAAATCCTATCAATACGGTCACCAACATTGAGGCAGGGAGCCGTCGCATGACATAAAGAGGTATCGATGCCAAAGCCAATTGAGCCAAAGTTACCCAGCCTACAAGGGAAAAGTGTTCGCTTTCCAAGTGTTAGTTGATTCTGCATTTTGTCAATAATATACTGAAAGTGCCTCTAGGAACACGCTGATGAAACAGGGAACACTAAGACATTTGCCCAAATCAGAAGTTAGGTTCATCCTAAGAGCTTGATTGATCTTACTTTATAATTCCAAGGCACATTCCTGGAAAAGAACACACTTGATTTAGCATGATTCACCATTTGGTCAGAACTTGAGCAAAATAACTCCAGAATGCCTTTGATAACATGGGCCTATTTAGAGGAGGCTTTAGCAAACAATACAAGGTCATCCACAAAACAAAGGTAGAATTTTGTACCATTTGTTCAGGGTTACTAGTTCCAACACATTATTGGATACAGCTAAAGAGATCAATTGAGAAAGTTTTTCAATGCACATCACCAAAATGATATGGAGACAAAGTCACCCTCTAATTCCTCGAGATGGAAAAAAGCGTGGTGCCGTTCCAAAATAGTTGCACACCACCAAATCACCTAAATTAAGTTATTGGCAATTCTATTAATTAACATGTCCTTCAAAAAATCCCAGCGGAGTCTATCATAAGCCTTTTCAGGTCCATCTTTATAGCCATGAACCCCAAATCCCATGTTTATTTCTCATACTATGAATTACCTATTGGGCATTGATGATATTATCAGCACTTTGCCTACCTAGAACAAATCTACACTGACTCTGGCTAATAAGCTTAGGCATAAAACCTTTTAGCCTAAAAGTAATAATCTTGGGAATCAACTTATAAATCACATTACAAAATCTAAATCTAATTAGATGATTTCAGCTTGTCCACATCATGACCCAAAAATTGTAATGGCACATAAGGGATATTGTCCCTTATGGAAGCCTTCTAAAATTAATTTTATGCAATTATGCATAATAAATTACTAAATTAATACTCATAATAAATTATACAAATAAATAAATAAATAATTTCTCAAAACTTCTTGAAAACTTTATTCATAAAATACATAAAATGTTTAATTCTTCCAAATCATTCCAAAATCCATATCGAAATAAACAATCTTAAATCATGTTCCTGAAAGAAATCACATAAAATATCATTATGATAAAATAACATAATTTTAAAATAACCATGTATGATAAATGATGTACAGAGGACATTGCCTACACTAGTGGAGCACTCTATCCTAGCATGATCATAATCTAAACTTCACTACAAAGTGAAGCTCACCACTGAAGAGCTGCAAAGGCACTCAGGCTAAGTCTGAACAATAACAAGATCTGCAATTGTAACTGGAAGGGGAAGGAAAAAGAGAAGGGTGAGTTTATCAAAATTCAATCAGCGAGTCTCCATTCACAACCCACATGGGACAATAACAATATACGTAACATATACATGCAACTAATAAAAATATTATATATATAATTACATATAATTGTATTAAAAATAATAATTTAACTAAATCCATGGCAATAACTAGTAGAGAAACATAAATTATTCTGTACATAAATATCTATCTAATAGTTAATTCTAAGTCAATGAATAATCTATGCATCTAACTAGGTCCCATAAATGGACATCTACTAGATTCCTTACTGTGGTGCTAGTCCTTAGCCCACTACTTGGTACCAAGATTAACGATTATAACTCATTTACTCTCCGATTCGTTTCTCACTAATTACTTAAAAAATAATAACTTGCAATTAAACTGAATAAATCTGAAAGCTCTTAATTTATATAATTCTAACAATTTGACTTTAGCATAATTGAGGTTAAATTATGTCTAAGGATCATTAGCTTGTAGACATAATGATTTCAAAAGCTAATAGTATGTATCTATAATTATTATGAATCATATTTTATTCAACACTTTCAATAAATCATAGCTGTGTTGTAAAATCTTAATAGGAAATACATAATCTAAAAATATGGTAATCAATATTTCTGTAAACATTAAACTAAGATCTCATAATTTCATAAACTGGAAAAGATATTTCATAACATGCAAGATATCAAATATGGTCCTATGAGCTTTCTAAAATAAGATTTTTATGATAACTTGTGAAAGATAATAATTTTCTAAAAATTGGCATAATCCGTGAAAGTATGTATTTGGCATAAGTCATTCTAGAATTTCATAAACAATTTATGTAATGCTTAAAAAATATTAATAATGATCAAAAGTATGGCCATGAGCTTAAATCCACTCACGTCTATTGAGGAGACTTACCACTTACATGATACTTGGAAATTGTAATGACACTCTTAACTGCCATGGAATTATAGACAAGAATCAGGAATGACTTGGAATAAAATGAGAAGAGAAAACTATACCACAATAATCTAAAGATTTGGTAAACTCATAACCATATAAGGAGATGGGTGAGAGCATCTACCAAAGATATAAAGATAGAGGGTAGAGCACTACCAGAAGAGATTAATAGAAGAGGTTGAGAAATTATGTCTTTCTCTTAGCAAAAAAAATTCTTAGAAGCACTATCCCTTGAAAGAATGTTTAATTATAATGTGCCAAATATATACTAGGAGATGAAAGATATCACTAACAAATTTTATTTTGTTTTATTTTTCATTTTTATTTCTTTTTTTTTCATTTTAACATTTCCTTAGTCTTTAACTTCCACTGTGGTTAGAATTTGGCCTCAAGGCTAGAAATAGCACTTGTAGATAATTAAGTTAGCTTTCTAATGCTATAAAAATTGCATCAATCGAACATCTACAACTCAAGATATTTGTAAAATACTAAACAAAGGTCATACTTGACAGCATAAGAACAAAACTATGTTAAAGGTATATATCCTAACTAACCGATATAAGCAACAATGAGATAAGGATAATAGTTAGACTAAATATAATTGCATCTTTTGCAACTACTTGCGGATACTTCAAATTCAAACTACTCTAACATATCTCTTAATTATCTTTTGTATAGATATATTTATATATATAATGTGATGAAAAGCTAATGAGATTTTTAAAACAAATAACATATATCTTGGTGTATTCACATTATGTACTTGTTTCTCTTTTGAAATAATAATAACAATAACAACAACAACAACAACAATGATGATAATAATAATTTACATGATGAACAAATTTTACACTTAATTCTAATAATTAATAACTTCTTAAAAATGTCTAATAATTCTCTATAAAAATAATATCTAACAAATCATTTTCATAATACATGTTAAATATAAATAATATCTAATATTTCCAAGTAAGTATCATTGTAATTCAATGCAATGCCAATGTTAAAACTATCATTTTCAAATCACAATGATTTACTTGTATTTTTTTTGAAACTATCAATTCATATTTTCTTTCACTAAAGTATTTGACTTATAACTTCATATCTATTTCAATATTACTTAATATAACATCATATTATAAAACATGGAAACATATTATATATAACATATATATTTATATATTTATATATATATATTTTAAAGTATTTGACTATTTTATAACGCTTAAAAATTATATCTATTATCAATATAAAATACTTAATACTAACATCATTATTATAAAAAAGTATTGTAAATACTATATATATATATATATACTAATAATAAAATCTTTATTATTAGTTTCTTCCTTTTATTAGAGATTGTAATTATTCTATAAAGATTTTATTATTAGCATGTATATATATATATATATATATATATATATTCTTAAATCCTAATTGATATTTACACCATAAATATAAATGATAGATATCTAAATAAATAATAATCTTAGAAATGATATAAAAATTAATTTATCAAGAGTATATGTGATAAAAGAAAATTTTAGTATATTATATATTTTCTAATTCTAACAATACAATACTGATATAAATATTAAAATCAACAATAATTATGAACAATATTGGATCTAATAGATTTTATAAGATAATATTTTCAAAATTTAAAATCAAACATCATATGACAAACTAAATATCATATTACATAAAAAGATTAAATATTAAATTCAAATAAAAACTGAACATTGGCATAGAAAAAATTGATGCACAAAATTATTATAAATTTTATATTTTATTTTCTCCCTTTAGAATTGATATCTTCTATTATAACTAGATTTCACATGATTTACTATTTCACATAAATTTAAAATAAAGATTTATATTTATTTATTTATTTTTTGATTTATTTATTTTTTATATACAATCTCTTTCCTTTTTTAAAGACATTTAAATATCTCTTAAGTTTTATCCAACCATTTCTAAACCTAGACATAACCTTTCTAAAGGATTCACTTTTGGATATTACATCCACTTTCGAGATTATAGAAATAAAGGTTTGATTCACCTCATGGATGCTGGTGGGGTTTAGAAAAATGGAATCCACCGAAGCCAGCACTTAATTTTTAACACGCGCTCCCAATTGTTTTGAAAGAACGTCGCTGGGAGTCCGTCTAGGCCAGGCGCTTTCCAACCACCCATATCAAACATAGCATGAGTCACTTCTTCCAGCGAAGTTCTTCAGTTCTGCTGTGCTAACTTCGCATTACTGAGTTTAGGAAAGCAACCCAAAACCAAGAAATTCTTATAATTACCTTCCTCCTGATAAATATTGGAGTAGAAAGCAACTCCCATATTTTTTAAGATGGTTTGATCCTCCACCCACAAGCCCTGAGCATCTTTGAGGCCCAAGACTTTATTCCTCCTTCTTCTTGCAATGGCTAACCCATGGAAGCAAGGTGTATTCTTATCCCCATAATTTATCCATTTACACCTCGATTGATGCTTCCAGAAAACCTCCTCTTGGAAAATGCAACTCTTATACTCTTTCCAGAGTTGTCGATATAAATTTTCAAGATTGGGATTAACATCAAAAGAAAGCCGTCTAGCAATACCCTCCAGACGTAGCATCAGTTCGTTCTTTCTTCGTATAACGTGACCAAAAGTCTCTTTGTTCTAAACCTTTGTTGCTGCGACAAAGGAAACAATATTATCAATTAGCCTACTGTCTTTGGCCCAAGAGTCTTCCAGTAAATCTTTAAATCCCTCATGTTCTAACCAGGGCGCAAGAAAATGGAAAGGCCTCTCCTCATCACCCTGCAATCGGTGTTGCCCAAAATCAATCAGAATAGGGACATGATCAGATTTTAACTTAGGGAGATGTTTACAAGTAGCATCCCCAATAGTAGAAGACTACTGACTAGTGTCGTCGGCGGCTAACTTTTGTTTTCATTACAAAAAGTTTCAAAAATATGATTTTCAAACTTAGCTCCATAATTGGTTGAATAGAGGTTATATAAAAACCTTTTTAGTTTTGAACAGGTTCTAAATTCCTCACAAGAATGATCTGTGGCTTAAAAATATAAAGATGTAAATATAGAGAAGTAATCTATAATGATTAAGCCGCATCTCATCCTACTGAGAACTTAATGTTCTTATCGAATCAATTACATATCAATGTGTTAAATGAGGTCATATCTTGGGCTGCAAGGGTTCAAATGAGGTCAAAAATATGATATTTGAAAGATAAGACATAGGGATACAAGTTTCGTTCAAACTAATTTTGCAAAGACATTGTTTTGAAGGTCATTTAATCAATTGAAAGACATGGCTTCAACATGGAGCGTTAGTAATGTGTTTTGGGAGTATTTCTCTCATCAAGGATCTAATTAGGACAAATAATACGACTAAAGAAAGTTTGTAAGATGGAGATTATTGTGATTAAAGTATCAGGGCTTGGGCAAGAGGCCCTTGAGTTGGCTCTCAGGTTATTTTGAGAAAAAAAATATACATATTAGAATAAACATGTGATTGCATCTTTTTATTATTTTTTCTCTTCCTTCTCTCAACAATGAAGTTGTAAGACTCTTTTAACTTGTTCAAGATTACTCTGGTTACATTATTGCTTCTTGAGACCTTGTGTTTCTTAAATTCCAATTACAATATATGTTTCTTATTCCTCTTCTCTTCTTAATTTGAGGGTTCTCATTTGATACTATTTAAATTTGAACACATGTTGAGATTATGGTTAAATACATGTTGATTGGTTAATTGATATGAGTTTTTTCAAAGGAAATGTATATGAGTTTAATCATTTGAGTTAATAGAATTAGGTTCACAGGTTTGAGCTTAGGTTATATACATCTCTATACAAAAAACAAATTGTAGTTCTTTTGAGTTTTTGAGATTTCATAGATTTATTGATCTTAAGTTGGTTAAATTATTGAAGGTTTTTATGTTTGAATGTTTGGTTAAATATTGAGGTTTCAGTTTATTCCAAATTAGTTGTATCTTGCATATTGATTTATCACATGAAGTCAATGTTAGAACAACAATTATATTTAAAAAACTCTTGAGTTAGTGCCTTTTTTACAATGTTATTAAACTCAGCTCGGATCAACCAACTCATTAATTTTACCAATCATAAAAATGGCTGGGTTCATTGGTCCAACCACAAATGTGCTACAAAAAACCCATGCATCCTTGTTGCAAATAAGATTTGAACACGGGGCTTTAAGCAAGGCAAAGACGCATCTTTACCACTAGAAGCATTCTAAAGTGTGTTAAATTCCTGATTATTTATGTATTTTCTTATATTTATTTAAATTTTAATATATTTTAATATATTTATTCAATTATATCCATTCAACTAATTGAATTAGTAACACACTAATTGAACTAATGACCCAATGACTTAATATCTTGGTTGAGTCAACTAGCGAAACGAGTATAATAACTTTCTTTTAATATGATATGATTCTTTCATGACCCGATCTAGAAACGTGATTGACATGTAAATTCATCTTCATGTAAGCCTTTTGGGTGACATTACTCTCTAAATGCATAATTTATCATAATATTATACTTAAAATATGATTTTTCTAAATCAACAATCATTTCTCTATTTAAAACATAATATTTAAATTCATAAAACTAAAAGTATTTAATATCCAAGCTCTGAAAACATCTTAACTAAATCCGCTGATCATGAAACCATAAACCGTTTCATCACATAATATTAATCTTAAATCTGAAAATCATCTTAACACTTGAAACTAAATCATAAACATATCTCTAGCTGATTACATAAATCTTTAACCATGATCTACATTTCAAATTCATACTTAAATTCTGAAAACATATAAAGAGATACATAAACTCTAAAATAACTACAATATCTCAAAATAAGACGTATAGTTCTTATCTTGTCTGCACATCTACCTGGAGCATTCTATTTCTAACATAAGTCTAGTCTAAACCTTAAGTAATATAAAGCTCACCAAGGGATAGCCTCAAGTTACTAAACCGTGACTGCAACAATTGAACTTGCAACTAAGGAGGAAGGGAGATGGGTGAGTCATTGATTTAGTGAGTGGATTATCACCCACAACCCACATGAGATGTCAAAGGGATATACAATAAATACAATATTCATGTAGCAAGCATAAAATATTTGATTATTTACATACATAGCTAGCTAGGAAAACACTTTTTATTCCATGATATCATTAAAAGCATTAGTAAATTCATAAACAATCACGAAATCTTTTTTTTTTACTAATGATGCGGTAGAACCTCGAGAAACAATATTTGCTGAACATGGTAAATATATACATAATAATAATACTTGTCTCTAAATTTCTCGTCTCTATGGTTCCTGCAGAATCGCATACCTGCGACAATTGTGAGCACTTAACTAGGTCCCGTCTCATACTTTGGGGCGAGATTGTCTTCTGAGAGACAATTGAGAGTTAAAGTTAACGACGTTAAATTAACTGTTGTTCTCTATATCTACCATCTAAACTAGTTTGACAAAATCCATTATTTAAATCTGAAAACTCTTACAATTCTTAGGACTTGTTTGGTTTCAATTTTCAGTTTTTAGTTTTCATTTTCAATTTTTTCAGTTTTTAAGATTTTGTGAAAGAAGTATTGAAAATTGAAAATGAAAACTAAAAACTAGAATTTGTAATTGTCAGAATTTTTAGGATTTCCTTCATAAAATCTGAAAAAAACTGAAAATGAAAACTAAAAACTGAAACTCAAACCAAACAAATCCTTAGTACTTTGAGAGCTTTGGGTTTATATAATTCTAACAATCTGACTTTAGCATAACTTGTGAAATCATATCCAAGGGATCATAAGCTTGTAGCTAGGCATTTTGATTTCAAGTCCACTGATATGTATCTAGCTCTTGCTATGAATCATAGTGAATTCCATCCTCTTAGTACCATAAAGCTAAAGTTCTAAATTCATATCTTAAGCTAACATATTCTCATATACTTGATAACTCTAATATTATAGTTCAAAATACCGAGATTCACAATCATAATAACATACATGTTCAAAAGCTAAATCATACTATGCTCTATATCTATCCATAATAACTCAACTTGATATTCTAAAAGCTTTCTGAAATCTAAAGTCTTGAAAACATCATGATATCATATACTCATAAAACATGATTGATGAAATAGCAAACTTGCTAAATACATATTTTCTTAATAAATCCTTTCTTGAGCATGTAAAACATTTTCATAGCATACAATATATCGTTTCTAAAACATATTCCTTTCATGCCATAGTCAAAATCACAATCTTTGCTAGTTTTATCATCACTTGTAAATTCATACCTATATCATATTTTTCATCTCTAATTTCGTGTTTAACAATCATTATGCAAGAAACGTACTCATAATAATGAAACTAAGACTATGAGTTCAAATCCATCGTTTGGAGCCAGGAGTGTGTGTGTGGGTGCTACCAACTTGACCTTAGAATTTTGAATGACACCAATAACTGTTATAGAGTAACAAAACTCATGAATACTCGCTAACAACTCTAGAACAATTCTAAATTAACTCTAACAACATTGGAGAGTACCTCCACTTGATAACAATGAAAAACTATAACACCCAAACTCTAGAACATGAAAGGAAGAGAGAAAGGAAGCATAAGTCAACAACTAAACTCACCTTGAAGCTTGGAAGAAGTGCATTTGATAGAGGATGAGAGCGAGATGAGGGAGCTCTCCCTTTGGCAATGTTAGGTTTTGGATTATGAGTTTGGGGCCGAGTATGGGGTGTATTTATAGAGAAAGAGGGTATTTAGTGAAACTGATTGTTTTGAACGTTTGTCAGTGTCGGGGTCTCACTACAGCGAACCTGCCAGACCTCCAACCCATTGCAACTAGAAAAGCTCATTGCAATGAACATGTTTGCACTTGAAAGCTCACTGAACGAACATGTTTCCATTGAAAGATGAGACTTTAGCAAAAGATAATTTTTTGGGATCTGAGGTTTTTGGATACCCAAAGGCTATGTTAGGCTTAGTCAAGGATATGTGAACCAGGTATCATACAATTTATCTTCGTTTAATTGTTACATATTATCAATTTATCAAAAACAAAAAAAAAAAAAAATTACTCCTTGATTTTGATTAGATAACACCTATAAGATTTTTGTGAGACGACTTGCTCTATACTACAAACTTTTGTAATTGATCAATTTTATAATTTAGATCTACTAAACATTCACATCAATTTAAAAGTCATTAACGAATCCTATTATAAAAAGATTTTTAACCATATGTATTGCTTCATTTTTAGTTTCTGAAAACTTTGAATTCAAATAACTAGTATCTTTTTAGCTTAGATTAGCTAATCTTTAATGCTATACATAAGATAAATAGCCAACAAATTAACCATTTCTAATGGTAAAAAGGCATGGTATTGTGTCTGAACAATAATAAAACATTGTAATAAAAGTGACCTGACTATAAAATTGAAAATTTGTCTGCTAAATAACAACGCAGTTAGCCTAGATTAGCTAATTTTGTATGCTATACATAAGATGAATAGGGCACAAATTAACCATTTCTTCTGATAAGAAGGCTTGGTATTATGTCTTAAAAATAAGGGTAGATTACGCTGATTTCCATTGAAATATGATAAAATTTACTCAATTTTTCTTTATTTGTCCAAGTGATATTAATTTTTTTCACACATATTATACATTATGCAATGAGAAGTAGGACGGTGTAAATTTCACAAACTTAGATGAGTTTGTGAACAATGATTTTAGAAATTTAAAGCTCAAAGAAAATTAGGGTAATTTCTCCTTAAAATAATAAAACACTGAAAAAAAGGTGACATTGTGACTATCTAATTAATAAATTGTCTGGTAAACAACAACACAGTCATCATAATGCCAAAGTCTAGTCATACTTTGACTGCAGCATGATACCAATAAAAAGTTCAGATGAAACAAATTGTATGATATTCGTCAAATTGGTCAAGATATACCTTCACCTCATCTCAACAACTATCAATATGGAGAAAACATCGGTCGTTTCAACAAAAAGCAACACAAGTATTGTTCTGTTGTAGCCAAAAGTTAAGAGCTATAAAAGATCATATATAATTTAAAGGTTTATACACAAGCATTATAACTAGAAGCTCTTGTAGTTATGGGTTGAAGTAAGAATTGCCACACTTGCATTTCCATCCTTCAGGCTCATAATTGGCATACTGAATACCAAGAAAATCCTTGTTGGTAGGAATTTGAATTGGGTCACAGGGATTGCAGCCTCCACACCTGTGCTCACACCTTGGTGGTATTGATCCAAGCCTACTTAAACCCCTCAATGCTTCTTTATACCCATTAGCCTTTTCTTTCAGTTTTCTTTCACTTCCCTTTGAAAAAAAGAAAGAAAAAAGAAAAAAAAAACCAAAAACATCTCACGTAAATTATATAACATATACATGCATTAAAAAGACAAGCTTCCAAGACAAAGTGGTACCTGTGTAGAGTCCAAAGCAGGTCTTGGGGTATCTTGATTCCTCTTATCTGATCAACAGTGGTAGAATGTTTGATGAGTGCTGTTGGCAATTACCAAAATGTGAAAAAAGACAATACTTCGTCGTTAGGAGAAGAAACAAGAGAATGGGAAATGGGATTTATGCTAACTGAGAGAAAGCTAGTGTAAGAATATTTTGATGTGAAAAAGAACTGATTCTGCGGTAACGTGTGAGCATGCCAGTGGAACTATACTAAGTTACTAACCTTGTTGATTTGCAGCACCAAACGGCAAAAAAGGCTTGCTTATTACACAAACCGAACTCCACAATATAAGAGTAGCCATTAGAATTTGGCACATTCTTCTGTTCATAATTGTAGAAATCCTAGAAGGGTGTTGATATCAATGATGACCAGCTTTATACTAATTTAAAGGGTGCTAGAGAGAAGAAAGATTGATGCGCAATAAGGCACAAACAGTGTTTGGAGGGTAGTGATTAGTGAATCACTCACTTGAAGAGACCAGACATCACTGTTCTGTTGTTGAATGAGTCCCAAAACTTACAAAAAGCACTAAAAAGCAAACAGAGAAAGATATGCCAGAGACCCCACCAAAGATCTGCTGGAAATTTAATAAGGGGAGAGTTGCAATTTTCTCTCTGTAAAGGGTTAGCTCTTTCTTTCTCTATTTTGAAGTTCACTTGCTATTTATTTATTTGTTTATTCATCTTGGCCAAGCTACATTGCTTCTCCACTCTTAGACAAGTGGCAAACAGGTTGGCATTTCTTAGTACCTGTTTTGGCAAGTCAGTTATCTTGTACAGGGAAACACATTAATTGAAAGAACTCTGAAATTTGTTTGATTACAAATTACAAATTAGTTAGTTCATAATTTATCAAGATCCAAATTGGGATAAGAATGCAAGTTCAATTCTTGCTATCAATATAAGGATTCTATCAACAAAGGATTACGTAAATGTCCTTATAAGTGCTCTATAAATTTGGAAGTCTTGCCTTAAATTTCATAAAATGTAAAATTTACTCAAAATTTTTTTTTATAGAAAATAATTTATTATTGACTCATTGAGCTGGAATGTCCCTATGGAACACGGAACTTTAATAAAATAGTGCATAAAGTCCTAGGCTACCTAGACTGCAGAGCAGCTTCTTTCATACTTTTTGATTCCAACAATTCTGAATCGACTTCCCCAGACCAACTCAAGTTCCCCGGTTAAAAAGTATACCATTTCTTTTGGTTATTTCTTTTTAGGTGGTTTCTCAGTTGTGTCACCCTGGTAAATGGTTATGCTACCTGTGATATGATAACATTTAATTAATAATATAGAAATAAAAATATAAAGGTATTGAAAATATAAATCTATTTGATGATAAAGATATAAATAGAGAATAAAAAAATTTTCTATTTTTGGAATAGAAAATTTTTCTATTTCTAAAATAGGAAAACATAAAATTTTTCTACTTTCAAAAAATAAGAATAAGATATAAAGATAAAAATTTAATTTAATTTTTTTAATAATATCCAATACATATTTATTATGCCCGATTTGTCTTTACAAAAGGTTGTGGTGCAGGGTGGTTCAACGACAAAGAGATTAAGCCAGCTCGATTAACGTCCGATTAATGCCCTTTACGCAGTCAACTTTGTAACTAACGATGATTAACACTGGTCCGCGATACAGGCAATGCCATAGGCATTGACTACCATAGGCACTATAGTAATCACCTTCTTTCTATACTAAAATCCTAACTTATCCTCTTATATTTATAATTAGGGATAAATTAGTCCTTTAAATTTGAAAAATCCCATTTTAGTTCTTCAAATTTTATGAATAGGGGCAAGCTAATATCTCTATAAAATTATCGTATAAGTTGTACTATCTTATTAACTTATTTATGTATACTGTTAACTTATTTATATGTATCATTAATTTTTATGGTGGATGCTAACTTGTTTCATCCCTCTAAACGAAGTCTTTTAGACCTTCTTCTTTATCTTCTCTCTTACCATAATTTTCTACTCAAAAGAAAGATTTTAACTTTAAGTTGTTATTTGTTTTGCACAAAACAGAGGAGTAAGACAACTTAGAACCCTACATGAAAATTAATAGTATATGTAAACAACTTAACAAAACACGTGAACATTTCTATTAGCGACGAGAATTTATTGACTAAACTAACTTATTCCTATTTGTGAAATTTGAGGGACTAATATGAGATTTTTCAAATATAAGAGACAAATTTATCCCCACAATAAATATGAAGGACTAAGTTGAGAATTTAGTGTTCTTTTTAATATAATTCTAGTTTGAAGTTTCCTTCTCACTACCAACAAGGTGACCATATAAATACTGCCTCCATCCTTGAATAATTGTTCAATTATAAATATGTATTGGAATTAAGGAAATAATTGAATAATTGATAAAATATCAATCTTAGTAAAAGTTAAAATATTTTGCTAAATTGCTCTTTTTATTTTTGATATTTCAACTCCCTCTTTTTTTTATTAATAAGTTAATAATATTTAATAGAAATACTATTGATAAAAATAATTAATATTATTTAAATTTTTGAATCATATAGTTATTTTTAGACAAATCAAATTTTTTGCAATGAATAATTATTGAAAGAAGGAGAAAGTAGGAAATAGGCCTGTATCATTCTCACCAGTCCAGATGACAGGTAGCATAAAATTAGTTAGCCATAATCGCAAGTGCCCCAAAGTGGTACAAATAAGACCAAGTAGGGAAGTACAACTGGACCAAAGATTAATTGGAGAATGAGGCCAATGGAGACAGAATGGAGTGCAGCACTTCATGGTGTTGTCAATTTCTTGCAGGTTGGTTGATGGGGGAGCCTGGAACATGCAGTCAATCTACCCCATAACAAAGGAATTTGAATCACTTATTAACGTGGTCAAAAGATGGGGTATGAGGCAGTCTTTATGAGTCATCCCAGTGAGTACACTTTGTTCGTTGATTCAAATTATTCCCAAGTTCCCCATTCTCAGTTCAATTTATTTTGCTTATTTTATAGCAGTTAATGAGAGTTGAAACTTGAAAATCCACAAGGAACTTGAGTTAAATTGAAGGGTATGTTGAAATCAACCAAAAGGGAAAAAAGCCTAACTTTGATTGGACTACTCAGATTTTAGAGTTGAATTGCTGCTTGTAATTTTCATAACTTCGCATTTTATACGTGCATTTATGCTATGATTTACCTGGCTAAGAAGTTACGTATTATATTTTTGTTTTCCAGGTAGGGGCTCACTTAATCGGTTCTAAACTTTTACTTGCGTGTTAAGAGAATTTCATCACTCCCATCTCAACAAGTTCATCAGATCAATACCAGTCATGAGTTTAGGGAATCCAACCAGTGTACAGTAGAAACTTGCAAAGTGGCACCAAAGATTGATGAATAATGATTCTGTAGCCTGTACTTTCTTTGATACGTTGTCCTTTTCTCTTGATTGGTGATGCCGTGGACTCGAGCATACATGCAATTACGAGTTCGAGACTTGGCTTCAAAGAATTTAGTGTGTGTTTGGTTCTGTTAAAAATGATTAGGTTTGAATTGATTGTGAAGTAAAATAATTTATACCTAGTAATTATTCTGAAATTGAATATTGATTCTAACACAAAGTGAAATTTTCACTTTTACAAAATTAATTTTACAGGTCAAATTGATTCTAATTTTTTGGAACCAAACATCTCTTATTTTTTTGATCGAATCAATTTTAACCTCTTGGAATCAATTCTAGGGTGGTCAACTGCCCATCAAAACATGCTGTTAATTAGAATACAATG
This sequence comes from Dalbergia oliveri, assembly GCA_030441495.1. Taxonomy (NCBI): domain Eukaryota; kingdom Viridiplantae; phylum Streptophyta; class Magnoliopsida; order Fabales; family Fabaceae; genus Dalbergia; species Dalbergia oliveri. The sequence goes on from JAMLFY010000009.1 coordinate 14,498,811, forward strand.
TGCATTTCACCTATATGGTAAAAAATCCAGATACATCACTTTATGAATGACTAAACCCTAAAAAAAAAAAAAAAATATCTATTTTTAAGCAAAAGGAGTATCTATTATTTTAATATGGCAAAATGTCTAAAAAAGAATGACTATAATTTGGTGAAACCCGGCACACTGCTGATTTCAGTGTTCTAAACTTCTAATCAAATTTTTTAGAGCCACATCTCGGACTCTTGATAGTATATCTGTGCTCGAGTGTCTTGCGTCACCACTCTTATTTTTCGAAAAATTTGTTGCTTTCAATTTTATAATAGAATAAAACAATATTGATTAATTAGTGTAATCTACTTCACCTAGCACATATTGCTGTATTAAAGTTCTGCTCTTACGTTTCCCCTCATTGAATATTTCCTAAATTAATTTTGCATTTACCAAAAACAATAATTGCGAGCCCTGGTTCGTTACTCCTATATTGAGATTTTTTTAATAAGGTGAAGTGAAACGTACATGATGGTGTCATCATTGTTCATTAGGCAAAATGAGGTTTGAGAAATGAGAAGGGCAATAAAGAGGTACTTTGTCCCCATTCCCCACATTCCGAAGCCGCCTTGAAAGGCCAAAAGCTAACACAACTATAAATAAACGCAAAACTACTCCCCAAACACGACAAATTCTTAGACACATGTCGAATGCCAATTAAATATATTTTATATTTATTAATAAAATAATATTTTAATTAAAATGGACACTATAGATGGATTCTAATTTTTTTAGATGGTTCCGGAATATCCATCATTTAAAACAGTGATAAATTCTCCTTAAGTGTGAAACTCATAAATATGAATTTTATCTTTATTTATAAGATATATCATAAAACATCAAACTATTAATTAAATATTTAAAAAAACCCACTAAACTAATAATTTTACTAGGAAAATTCTAATTGAATGTAAGTATTTCTCCCTCAGAGGCTATATATCACTGCATGAGAATAGACTTCTGCAGTGTGCAAAATGAACTTTGATAGTGATGGTTGCAGGCTGTGGCATAGGAAATCAAGACTGCTGCAGTTTTCATGCATTACCCAAAGTCTCACATTGTGTGACCTGGAATAATATTTTTGGGATGTGCCCCTCTTCTGAAAGCTATATTGCTGCACTACCTGTAGTCTGCGTACTCTGCACTCTTGCAGGGCAGAAATTACCATATCAGTGCATGGGAAAAGCTGAATGGGCATAGGGCCCTACAAAATTGGGGTTATTACCCTCCAAGATTAGTTAAGACTATTACTCATGGTGTAACAAGACCAAATGATTTACTGGGTTAGAAATATTTTGAAGGATGTTCACAAAGACTTATTGCACTTGTTTTGTCAATTTTTTCTTTTTCCAGTACGATGGGTGATTGCGTGATTTGATTATTCACTGTATTGTCTTTCTCCAATTAATTCCATTCAAAACTTAACTCAAAAATTAAAATGCCTTTTTTACGCTGGAAACCGTATTCTTGCTTTACTTTCTAGTTGTTTTCCACAAAAATTCTTATTTTCAAAGTTTAGACGATTTCAGAGAGAAAATGACTTTATTTTTCTGATATGGATTTCCAAATTATTTTAGAAAGCATTTGATTGTAATAAGAAAATTTTTTCAAATGAAACTACATATAAAAGGTTATAAAAAACTAGAAAGATAAATTATAAAAAAAGTAAAGTGTAAAAAAATAAAAATAAATATAAATGAAATTGTCATTGATCTATTATCTGTTTTCTCTTTGTTTTTAATAATCTCTCCACTCATTTAAATTGAAAATCACTTTCATTAACCGCTTCAATTTTCATGGAAATGATTGCAGAATTGTTTAAGCTCCTCATTCACATTCTAAAGCCTTCAACAAATGTGATTTGTGGGTGGCCAATTGTCACAAGGATTAAGGCCCAACATAGAGCTCATTCCTCCAACTGGCTAGTCTCTTTACAAGGTTAACTATTCTCAAGGAAGGATATTCAGTTAGGTCGTCTGTATCCATCAAGCTTTAGAGACACTGTATATGGTGGATAAACATATTTAAACCTTGAAAAATATCTTAATTATTATTTGGCTAACTTTAACATAGTGAAAGTAAAATGACCAAAATAATATCGAAATGACCTTTTTTATGGAATGAAACAACTTCAATCAGGTAAACTCAGGTTGCCACATCAAAACTCTGTTCTAAGCTTTTCGTTGATATGAATTAATAGTCATTCTGACAACACAACTCAATCTTTGACCATTAAAGCAGTGATGAGGATTTTTGCCTTTTGTGATTGTTTCAACCTAATTTTTCATCTCTACATCTTTCACGTAAGTGTTATCAATCGTTAGCTACTCATCCGTCAAATACTTAGTCTTAGGCTAATTTTGACCCATATCTTCTCTTCTTAGGCTAATTTTTTCACAACCACATCCATTCTCGGAAAATAATATTTTTGTGCCCCAAGACTAACCTATGATTCGGCAAGAAACTGTTTATAGAAACCAAAGGAAAAGACATTTTAGTGGAGTAATTAAGTTGTGTTGATTTTTAAAAACGGTTTCAGTTTCTTTTTTTGGTTTTTAATTAATTTTCTATTATTTAAAATTTTGGAAAGTAAACAGTAAAAATTATAAAATTTAATTTTCAATTTTTATTTTTAATTTTTATTATTTTATTTATAAAATCCTAAAAAAATCTAAAACTAGGACAAGAAAATCCAAAAATATTTTTGAAATCAAAATGCATCATTAAGGAGAAAAAATATATTTCCATTTTCTGGTTCCTGTTGGACAGTATTAGGGTTGGAAACTTTGATTGGCAATTGCCAATGCCCGCCTCTTCAAACTCTTTTTTTTTTTCACTTCCCTTTCCTTGATTTCAACCAATCACAAAAACAACACAATATAAAAAAGTTTAATTTTTATTTAATAAGCATGCATGTATTTTAAATTTAAGTACATGTAGTTGATCATGATGATATAATAGTTTTTTAATTCAATGAGTCGATAATTTTATATTATTAGTGTATAAAAATTAAATTCACATAAAAAATTTAAAAAAAACTAACTGAGGGAGACCAAAAAAAAAAAGATGAAAAGAAAAATTAAAAGACAGGAATTGCTGCTGTCATCGTGTTAAATTAGAAATTCTTTACTCTCTTTTCATGTTACATGAAATGTTGTACTCTACTTACAGTAAAGAATTTAACCAAATCGCCTTCCCTCACAAACACGAGGGAGAGTCAAATTGGGTGAATGATAGTACAAAATACAATGTGCCTGACTGGAGCCTAAAACATCCAAATTCCTAAAAGAATAAACGAATAAATAAAATAATTAAAAACCAAAATCAAAACAAGAGAGAGAGAGATAAAGTTAATCCCTCTGATGTCATGTCACCATCGTCATATACCCTTTTTTTGGTCGAGTCATCATCATATACTTAACTAGCAGTGGGAATTGAGGTTCTTGGGCTGGGAAGGCCCATGTATGAAAGCCTAGGTGAAACCCTAACTTTTGGGCTTGGCCTAGGTGAAGGTATTGGGCCATAGCGTGCAGAAGCAGGCCTTGGCGACAAGTTAACTTGCTCCAATGCCCTTGATTGAAGGTGTTCAGGATAGTCACGGACACACCCAATACGGGGTCCAGCCCCAGTGGACCACTTGCATGATAGCCTCTTGGAAATGTCAAATACTGGGGCCTCACCCTTCTTGGCCTCACTATGAACCGTTACATCATTGGCCTTGTTACCATTGTTGTTAATGGCATTACCCTTAATTTGATGTGGTTCATTAGTGGCAGTAAATGAATTGGTCCCAACAAATGAAGGAGCATCATCATCTATAGCACATTTCTGCAAGAAACAAGAAGCAAAAAGCAACCATTAGCTAATCTAATGCAAGAACCAATTTTATGATGCTAACTAAACATCCATTGGACTAAACTTTTTACCTTGACATTAGAGAGGTCGACATTGTGCTCCTCAAGAAAGCTTGTGAATTCCTTGAAGTTCTCTTCTGTTGGGTGATAGTGACCACTATATGGCCAAATAGCCTGAAATGTTTGGATAGGGAAAAAAAAAAAAAAAACCTTTGTTAAGTGATAAATAAATAGAACGATGCTACATGGCCAGAAGGCATTGCCAGGAAATGTTGTGCTAGACACAACTAGCATCTTTGTGGCGAATATTGAGTAGTTAGACAGAAATCATGGGTGGTTAAAATTTTAAAGATCCTCTTATCATATTTTGCCACCTAGTTCTACCAGACAACTTCTGGCCCATATTTTGGTTGGGAAGTGTTTTCCAAATAAATATTATCCATATGATATGATTGTTAAAAGGAAGTCATAAATATTTACCTCAAGTACACCCTGATGAGCCACTAATCTACCAGCAGCTGTTGTTGCAGCACCAGCTAGAAAGCTAGAGTGCTGAAAGGCACCCTTCTGCTTTTGCCCCACATACAAGGCCCTTGTGGTGCTAAGGACAAATATCCATTTGCACTTCCCATCAGTATCCACCAGCCTCCCATCTTGTCTATAGACCAGCTTCCCATTTTCAACAATCACTTCATAGTCTTCCCTTTCTTTCTGCAATGGTAACAACAAATATGAACAATATTAGATTAAAATTTGAGATATGCTTGCATGTTTATTCTGATTATAAATGTGGGGGTTGTCCAGTGATGACTTACTGGTCCAAGATATTTAATGCACTGGCGTTGTAGAGTGGTCCTTGGACATTTCTCAAGATTTATTTCTTTACCATCTCCAACATCCAACCTGCATGTTATTAAGCACAAAGTTAAGCATCCATAGTTCCATATCCTTAGCTTCTATAGATAATTAGATATCTTGTAATAAGAATTTACCAGTAGAAAAATGGTTGGGTGCTTTGGCTTTCAAACCAAATATCATAATATAAGTGCAAATTATGTCCATAGCGATGGCGTGGGTCGATCTGTAAGCAGAAAACAAGAAGCAATGAACAATGTTAATATCATCAGACCATGAATTAAAACTCATGATTTCACCGTTACATAAATTTCATGGACTCAATATGGATGACTTACAGCTTCAAGCCAATGTTGCAGGGCCAATTTTTGCGCCTTGTCATCCTTGGACAAACCTTTACCAACCTGTATGTGAAACAGTTAGCATTCAATGAATGACAAGACAAATAACATGAATAAGAAAAATGATTGAATTTCCTATAATTTGGAGAAAGCTGAATCTCAATGGAATATACCTTAGCTGCTCTTGTCCTTGCCCTTGCCCACCTTGACACAGCAGATTCTTGTTTATGCCCATCAAAGAATGATACAGAACTCCTTCTAAGAGCAGCAAAGTCCAATGCCTTCCACCTATACATCATTCAAAAACTCATCAATCAATAACATGCATAATATAACCTTAAATCAAATATCAATCACAAAAAACACACAAAACAAAATTATTGAATTTCATTGAGAACTAACCATAGTTCCTCCACTACAACAGCACAATCTGCCAAGTTTCTTCTGGTACGGTAACTCTTGTACACTTTCTGAAGCTTAGTTGCGGCGGCATCAAGCTCGCTAACGGGTCTCGGCGAAGAGAAAACCACTGCCTCAGGCAGAGAAAGCACAGGAACTGGCTTATGCTGCAGTTGTTCACTTTTGTTTGCTAGAGAATCAGAGCCCATCTTCTTCTCCATCTCTTCAACGCATGAAAGGTTTCTTTCAAGGATCACATGTTCAGGTCTGCAACCCTTCAACCTGCTGCTTGAACTGTTGGAACCATTTGACAACACAGCACTGCAAGTTTCTGAAGATTCTCTTTTGTTGAAGCTCCCTGCCCTCAAAATCACTGCCCCATCTTTGGAACCAAAACCGATGTTGAAGGAAAGACTAAAGAGTGAGTGTCTAACAATTTCTTCCCAGGCAGATACGAGCAAGGAAAGTGATAATCCCATAGAGATGCACACAACTTTAAATTCGTTTCAAGAAAAAGGAACCCCTTTGAGTCCTGCATCATATGATAGCAAACCATAAACATAAATTCACCATAGAAAAGTCTCACAGACAAAAATTTTGCATAATTCATTCATGTTTCAAGTTTTTTTTTTTTATTATTTTAATTATGATAACTTCGAATCAAAAGACTTAAAATAGAGGGTGCATATAAGTCTTGTTTTGAAATGGACACCATGAAGATATTTATGAAAAACAACATCAAAAGCAACAGATACCAAAATTCACTACCTTAATTAATTCTCTTGTATGTAGCGTATGAAGATGTCTCTGAGGTAAGAATTGAAGTCTGACCCCAAGAACAACAAATTGAAGCACACAACAACTGAATAAAGATGGTTTGTCTAAGTGGCTCCCCTTGCTTATATATATGTTCCAAGGAAGATAAATATTCCACACACCCGGAATTCAAATACGTGTCAAAACTAGAAAATGTGAGGAACAAAAAACAATGCCAGTCGTTGAATTCCACAGCGAACCTACGCACACACTTTCGAATTGGAAAATAAAGGGTGTAAAGTTTATAAGGTACCAAATTTTACTTGTGTTGTTTTCCAAAGATCCAAACCAATCGTGTTTTATTTTTCCAAAAGTCCACCCCACGAGTTTAATTTGTTTGAGTGGTTCAAAGCTTTGCGGTTTGAAAATTAAAATTAGCCTTTTTTGGGGGGGTTTTTGGTAAAGAACCTTTGGGTGGTTGTGTCGTTGTTTTTGCATTTGTTGTTTCCTCGTTCTGGGGACCATAAGACAGGAAATAAAAAGGGGAAGAAGCAGAGTGAGGCTGCTGGTCAAATAAAGTAAGCCTATGTGAGGTTCCATGAAGAAACACGAATTGTTTTAAATGTAACAAGCTTGTGTTACTACAATATAATATAACAACATGAGTGACCAAGACATTATTTTATAAACTTAAAACTATTTCATTTTTTTATATATATACGATTTAAAATACAATTGATGAGTGAACAAGACATTATTTTATAAACTTAAAACTATTTCATTTTTTTATATATAAGATTTAAAATACAATTGTAAAAGGTTGTAACTGTAGATATTATCCAACGATATGCGGAAAGAGTGTGTTTGTTTGTGTTTTCTTACAAAGATTTTTTTTTCTTTCTTTTAACTTCTGAAGTGAAATTAATAAAAAGAATCAAATTTATACATTGCCGTTTTAAAGTCTTTTATATAGTCTTTTAAATATTAAAGACAAATAAACTATAACAGTGTGTATTTAATGTGCTTATTATTTTTCTTTAAGATCGAAAAGTATCCTACAAATTCCATTTAAATCTTTTCTATAAAACTGATTCTCATTCATCAACATTTGTCTATAAAAGTTATTATTTCTGCATAAAACTCATATATAAAAAGTCATATTTTATTTTTGCCCCTAATCAAACGTACCCTTAATGGTGGAAACTAGCGGCTCCTTGAAAGCTTTGGGCTTAGCTTACATTAGGCTTAATTTAGTAGTTAAAAATCAAAGTTTTAGAGTTAAAAAATAAATTGCATAAAGGTCAAACTATATACCATAAAAAAAAATTTTAAAAAATATTGAGCCTAATAAATTGGCATATTTATACTATATTATTATTATTATTTGAAAATTTAATGATAAAATGAAGTACTTTAGTTTATGGGATTTTCTAAGAAGTAGCCCGGTTAAATAAAAAAAAAGAAGTAAGTTTCTAATAAGCTTTTGTCTGGGTTCTATATGTTGGAAACTTAGAAATCTTTTTTTTTTGGTACAATATTTATCTTGTTTGAATCCTTAATATGTGCTCTTAGGACATTATATTGGTTAGAAAAACCCTTAGTATATTTAAAGTTTAAAAATAATTTTTTGGACCTATTTAGACTTATTTTTAGTCTATTTAAGGTTTATGATTAAGTAGACTTCTAAATAGCCATTTAAATTAGGTTAGACTTTTAAAAAGATCATACTAAGACCCTAAAAAAGGCTATCACAGATAATAGGTACAAACTAAGGTTGTTTTTTGGGAAACATGTATTCAGCTTATTTAAGTTAAAATTTAGTCTAACATAACCTATTTTCACCCTAGTCTCCCTACAAAAATAAGCTTTTCAAATTTAAACTTGCATCCATTTTCAAAAGTGGTTTATGATTAATCAACTTGTTTAATTTAGAAGTACTAACTTTATATGATATTAAAATATTATTATTCCTTCATTTTTGAATAATTATCCATTTTAAAAATTCATTTTGTCTAAAAATAATTATCCATTTCAAAAACTTACGTAGTATTAATTATTTCTTTCCAATAATTTCTATATTAAATACTATTGATTCATTAATAAAGAAGAAGAGAGAAAGTTAAAATATTGAAAAGAAACAGGATAATTTAATAAATTATTCTTAACTTTTACTAACATGATATTTTTCTAATCATTTCTTTAATTTTAATCACATTTAAAATTGGATAATTATTCAACAGAGAGGGTATTAACTATTAATAACAATCAACTGTAGCATTTATTTAATAAAAAAATATAATATTTATGATTGCTGACCATATGCTCGTAGATCATAAGTTAAGAAAGTAAGAATGAAATTTTTTAAAAATTTTCAATACATTCAATGGAACTTTATAAATCTTTCAAATATTCCAAGGATTGAAAACTTAAAAATCTAGGATCTGTGATTTGAATTTTCAATTTTTTAGTTTTTAGGATTTTGTGAAGAAAATACTGAAAATTATAAATGAAAACTAAAAATTGAAATTTGTAATTTTAATTTTTTCACAAAATCTGAAAAACTGAAAATGAAAACAAAAAACTTAAACTTAAACCAAATAGACCCTAATTGTCAATAATAAACTTTCCACTTAAAACTCTATATTTCAATAATAAGCTTTCCACTTTTGGCTTCTCAATGAGTGTCTTTATCATGTATTCATATTGATCAGCAAAATATATTTTAGTATTTTTTTATATTTTAAAATTATATTGATTGCAATGAGGTTTGAACTTAGGACCTTATATATACTACTAAAAATCAATGCTTAATTATATTTCAATATATGTTGCCTGAAGTTTGCAAAAAAGAATTAATTAAAAACCTAAAACCAATGCTTAATTATAAAATATTTTTACCAAAATTCTTGATTTAATTTATATTTTTTAATTAACTTATTATGAATATCACATTAAATTATAAGATATACATGTAAAGAGAAATTATGGGAAACCAAAAAAAAAATTATAAGATATGTAAAAGAATAAAATTAAAAATAGTTGCAAATTTGTATTAAATGGCTTGTTTGGTTAAAATTTTGAAGGAAGTATTTCTTTAGATTCTTTAGAATTATACCATAAGCAAAAAAAAAATTATACGTTGGGATATAATTATATAAGTACTTTTTATTAGAATCAGAAGTTGTTAAACTATTTGAATAGAGTAGATATAAAAGTACCTTTTTGAGTAAAATTATAATTAAGGGTATGAAAAAGTTACTTCCTAAAGAAGATACTTGGATTTTCCAGTATTTTTTGTATGTGAATATTTTAATATAAAACTATTTTTTATTTATTAAAATTCAATTGTTTAATATTTTATAACTTTTATGTTATGTAATATTTATTGGGCTTATTAAACTAATTTTATATATATTTATTATTATTGAATTATGTTTTATTAAATTATAAAATAATACGTGCAGAAAATAAAATAAAACGTAACGTAGACCAATTTAATTATCATAGTTGTATAGTGAAAATAGGAATGAAGGGGTGAGAGTGATTTAGTGGAATTTTTTTTTTATCTTTTCATAAAATTTATAAGGATAAATTTGAAATCTAAATAATTTTAAAAATCAATTTGAATATTTTCTCTCTTCTACTGCTAGGGACCTTTAAAAAATAAAGAAAAACTAAGGGCCTGTTTGGAATGTATTTTTTAAATAGTTTTTGATTTTTAAAAATGAAAAACTCAAAGAAGTTGTTTGACAACTTATTTTCTTAATGTTAATTTTAAAAATTAAAAAACACTTTTTGAGTTTTAAAAACAAAAAATAACTTTTAGTTGTTTTACAAAACAAAAAACAAAACTTTGTCTTTTCTCTCAAGCACCAACGCCATCGGAATATCTGATCGACCACCACTTCCTTTTGTCCCCTCCAGCTTCCATCTTACCGCTTGCATAGGACCAATCGCCTTCGCAGGACCGGTACGATCCACCCATCACCTGCCATCGCGAGCACCCCCTTGCATAGGACAGTCAGCTACCACCTCCATAGTTTCAATCTTGTTCCTTTTTTTTGCGAGTTACATTGATTTTGGGAAAATAGAGGATTTAGGATCTTTCAAAAACTTATCAAAATAAATTCTCAAACTTTGATTTTTAAAAAACTATTTTTAAACTTGATTTTTAAAATAGTTTTAAAAAACAATAACATAAAATTGTTCCAAATAGGTCCTAATTATTTTCTACCCTTTTTTTGAAGCACAAATAAACATGATAAAAAATTTTAGAATTATTTTATGTTGAAAAATTTTAAAAGAAGTATTTTTTTTCCTAAAACTTGTTTAAACGAGCTCAAAATAAGAAAATAAAGGATAAAATGAAAAAAAAAAATCAAAGTCATGGATAAAATACAATAGAGGGGGTTACTTATTAATTCAATACGCTTAAATAATACAGCATAGCACTCAACTGTTGAGCTTATATAAAAGAATTGTATTATTTATATTTATTATATATAAACATCTACTAACTCATATTTCATTCATTATTAATGAAATGTAAATTTCATTTAAATAAAATTCATATCTTATTTAATAATAAATAAAATATAAATTAACACAATATCCTATACACAATGAATATAAATAACATTTTTCTATACAAAAATCTTGGAGTGTCTATTTGTGTTAGCGTGTGGCGCCTTTGGTTTCCATGAGTCAACCGAACTCCTTGCTTGTTTGCAGTAAAAAGCTGAGGTCAGGACCGCGTTTCGTGAATTGTGGAGCTGACCAGTTGCGCATGTTGACATGCAATACAAACAAATCAAGGATGGATAAATGCACACAGACACACTGCCATTGAGCCTGTTACCATCATTGCCTCCTCGTCATGTTATATTAATTTGGAGATGGCTCTGTTCCGTGTGTGGTTGCACCTTAAATTTGAGACATTTATTTTGTATTAAAGACTTTCCGTTGAGATTATTAACTGCAAATTTGAACAAGTGAACGTGTATATATATATATACACACACATACAAAGAGTGAGGATATATCTTTCTAATGATTAACATAAATTTTTTAGTAAAATATAATCCTTTTTTAAGAGATAATATTATTGCACTTTTTCTTTTATATTTAAAAATATATTTTTCTCAAAAAAATTAATATAAACGACAATTTAATTTATTTTTAAATTTTTATTAATTTCTTATTTTATTTTGTTTGCCATAATACCTTTTTTTTTAATAAAAAGTTATACGTGTTAAGATTTTTGACAAAAATAAAACATATGTGATTTATAATGACACAAAATATTGATTTATATACTTATAATTTAATTCCAAATTATTACTATATTAAGAGAATAAATTATTAGTAGTAACAATAATTTGTAATAATTATTTTTTAAGAATAAAAATTACATATTTTCGTAACTATATTAATTTTAGAATATTAATATATATTTTTTAAATAAAAATCACAAAATTCTTCTTGTTATAATTCATATTTATATACAATATTAACAATTTGTTTTTATTTTTATAGAATTAATATTAAAAAAATTAATAGCTGGAAAATACGTTTTTTATTTTAAAAAATTATTTTTACTATTAATAATTTATTTCCTTAATATAATAAAAAATTAAAAATTAAATCATGTTTATGTCAATGTCATATATTATTATATGTCATATATTTTATTTTTTGAAAAGATTTAACATGTACAACTATTCATAAAGTGTATTTGTTAGGGTACAAGTTTATAAGGGACAAAAGTGCTGATAATGGAAAACGGTTTTGCAAGAAAGATTTATGACTTTTTTAAGGTAGACACTACATGCGGCCTTTAGAGGCCTTAGCCTGGCCTATTTGACCTGGCCTGTTTGGCCTATTAAAAATATTATATATAGGCCTATTTAAAAGCCTATTCACCTTAATAGGCCAGGCTTAGGCTTGTTAGCTGGCCTGTAAGCGTCAAGCCAACCTAGCCTTAAAGTTTTATATATGTGTTGTATAATTTTAAAAATTTTAGTACTGCTGAATAACCTTGTACCCAGTTAAAGAAGACTAGCACTTTACCACTAAGCCACCTGTTGCTTTTGTTTTATAAACTGAACCTTTTGAATTTTATTAAGCACATTTTATTTAATTTGAAACAAAAGGCCCATTGGCCCAATTACTCTTTCTTACGGAGAGTTAAACTCAATTTCACTTTAGACTAAGAACACTCAATTTCACTGCTGTGCAAAAAGAAACCTAGAGAAGTATCTAGCCCCTTAGTTCACGCCGCCCTCCTCTCTCGAACTCCACCTTGCAACGCCGCCAGTGCAAAACGCCATCATCGTCCACCGTGTGCCGCCATCAGCCCACCATTGCGAGATGCAACAACGCGTGACGCCACCACCGCGAAATGCAACTGTTCGATGCCACCACGCGAGACGCGACTGCGCGATGCCACCACCGTGGCACGCGTGACTTGCGCGACGCCACCATCAACGCCCACCACATAAACACCAGCGCTCACAACACAAGAGATCTCTGCCTCACCAAACGCTACCTTATCATGCCTCATTGCGGGATGCTAATGTTGGCTTCAAAATTAGAATGTGTCCTTTGGCCTTGGTAGTGGTGTTAACATCAACAAAGACAACCGATTTCAATTGATTTGGGCACATCAGGTTACGATGAACCTTAAAGTAATTATAATATTGTATGAATCTAAAGCCTTTAATTTGATCATTCTTCTTTGACATCAATAGAGTTGCAATCACCTTTTTTCATTATCTCTGTTTTTTTGTAAAATGTTTCTTTTGTTTTCTTATTTGGCGTTGTTTGGCCTGTCAACATTTGAATCAAGTTTTGATTTGTGTTTGGTTAGTTCAACAATATAAGAATGAAATCATAGATTTGATTTTCTTGTCCTTCATCCTTGATTCTTGTTTCTTGTTCTTCATCTTGTGTGCCGTTTAGGCCTCTTTGTGAATAAAGGCCTATATCTAGACTGCCAATGTTTAAGCCTGTTTGTTTGGAATTTTCAAATTAAAGGCTTTATAATAGGCTCCAGGCCATGAGGCTTTTGAACACCAGGTTAAGGCTTAAAAAATAGCCTATAGTAGGCCACATGCCAGGCTCATGCTAATGGTTATAACACAGGTCTAGCCTGCCATAGAAAGCCTGGCCTGGCCTATTTCCATCCCTACTCGAAGGGTTTATACTCATAAGAATAGTCATCGACACTTATAATTTATGATTTAAAAAAAGTATATTAGTTAATATATATGTTAAATATTGTTTAAATATTATAATTTTATCATTAATAATTATATATATATATATATATATATATATATATATCTCATATTATATTTCTTTCTCATTTAAATTAACGAATTGGTATCTATGGGAGGTCAATGTAATTCTAATGAATCTCAAGATATGTAAAGGGTGCGAGTGTAATTATACTAAATTTCAAAGGAGATGAATATAAATTACTCTTTAAAAAATACTTTGAAATTCAAAATATAAATATTCATAATAACAAATACTACTAATACAATATAATCTAAATTAAAAATGAAAATACATATATAATACAAATCTAATAATGATGATTTTCTTGGACCCTATAAAATTTAATTATCTAATATTTTCTAGTTTATATAGCTAAGAATGAGTTATGTGCCTCATTAACTTATATTTTTTAAATCTATTAAATTAAATATCAAATTACAATAGTTGATTACATAAGTATACTAGTACCCCATGGGTACCTAAGGAAAAAATGAAGTTAATTTAAAAATAAAAGTATGTTAAAATTTTCTTATATATATATATATATATAAATTGAACATTAATGATTTGTATAAATATGGAATTAACTAATCTTTATAGGAAGTGTCACTCTCCATCCCCGTCCCATTTAATAAAAAGAGACTATACCGTATCTTTGTGGGAATTAAATTTGTCCCCATGTCTATTCTTATTATAAGTAATCTTGTGAGCACCCGCTTGACTGGGTTTTTTAAGCCCCCGCCCCTCCCCTTTTTTTTTTTACAAAAATTGTAATTGGGTTAGGTCAAATAGTTGGATCCAAATAGATTGATGTGCACCTTTATGAGTTTCATTGAATTCAAAATTTAAAGTACATCAATCATATTCAGAATAACATAAATTAAATTATTTCAATCAAATAAGTTTTAGCCCAAGATTTACCCAAATAAAAACGCAAAAAACCCACAATTTTATTAGTAGTTCTGCAAGAGTGATTGATCCCTAGACTCACCCAATGCTACTTTTAGTTGTATATAGTCCACTACTTGCTCCATATCATAACTTCACATGTTTTCTTTCCTCGTATGTTCATAGATACTAAAGTAAGACTCTATTTAATATTAATTGAAATTATAAAGGCAAAGTATATAAATCTCTCTTGAGACTTAATAAAATTTATTATATCTCTTCTTTATTTATAAAATTTACTTATAAAATTTTTAAATTTATTAAATTATTATACTAACCTCCTTTAAATTTATAAAATTATTACATTTATTTTTTTTTATTTTTTAGTGTACCCTGAACAATACATCAATCACTATCAAAGGGGTTCTTGCACGGAAAAAAGCGGTCATTCAAAATGGGAGACCAAAAGCCATGAATTGAATTACAAAGACTTAATAAAGGAAGAATAAAAATGTTAGAGAATATTTAGTCTGCAACACGGTTATAAGTTTTTTGTATTATTATTAACACGTTTATTAGTAATTTTCAGATGAGTAAATAGTCAAATTTTTTATTTTATTTGATAATTACCCTTTCTTATAAACAAAAAAAAAACTCTTATTATTTTCTTTCTGTATAACACTACTAAAAAAAGGAAAGTGAAATAAAAGGAATTTCATCACACCTTATAATTTGTATATTAAATCATAAGAAGCCAACTCGCTGGTAAGATCTTTCGTTATAAAAACATCGAAACAATTAATTATTTCTTCCAAAAAAATTGGTTTACGGATGCGTACCGTGCGGGTCAAGATGGTCAAATCATAAGACCATTCAATTCAATCGATGAGTAACGAGTCTCATAATCTCTCACGGATTTGGGAGTGGGCACCCTCTTTTTGCAGTCATGTTTTGCTTTGAACGGTTTATTATTCTTCCCTCGTGCTACCATTCCGTCCACGCGTCCACACGTACAATCAGAAATGTAAGGAAAAATTGATCGGCAAATTAAATTTTAAATTAATTAAAATATGAATATGAATAAGACGGTGGTCCACGGTCATATAGTTTATGTTTATGGATTTCTTTTAACGAAGTCGATGTCCTATGTTTTGAAATAAAATAAGGATTTGATTTTAATGCATTGAAAGGATCAAATGCTTTTATATTATGACTTAATTGAGTAAAATTTTATTTTAATCCCTTAAAATTATATGTAGAATTCACTTTAATACTTGATATTAATAAAGATTCATTTTAGTCATTAAAATTATAAAAAGTTATTCAAATTAATCCTTATATTACTGTTGATGTTACTAAATTGAATAATCAAAAGAACTAGTTCTAATAACTTTTTACAATTTTATTGACTAAATTGATACTTTTTTAATTTTAGGATTAAAATGAATCACACATACAATTTCATGCACAAATGAACCTTTATTCCAATTTAATTATACATTATTATGTAGTATTTATATCAATACATATATTTAAATTTTGTATCTACTATTTAAGAGTTCATATAAATAAAAAAATTTAATTGGATAATAATATAAAAATAACTTATAGCATTAATGCTTTAAAATTACACTCATAAAATAATATATCAATACTATTAGCATTGTCTTAACTTGCCAATAAGAATTAGCTTATCAGATCGATCATTTTACTCGGATACTGTCATGAACTTGAATTTATTTCTATGCCTCTCCTTAGCTGATGATCTATAGGCACCTTATAAACTCTTTATGAACCCAAATACATATTCTGATCCTCAAGCTAGAGGAAATTTTTCCTCAACCTAAACTTTTAAATAATAAAAAAAAAGCATTGCCCAAACCGGTAATAATGCGATAAACGTAATAGGCTATGTGTTCGGCGTACCTTCAATCAAATGGAACTTATAAAATTAATACTAACAACTCTTCTAGATTTTGACTCTTCACCGTCTTTTCATTATTCTTAAATGCTCATCAATATTTGCTTTTTATTTACAATATCGTTGGTTTATTTAAGTTAGTCATTTTCGTTCCAAAGCAGCCATCCATTCTAACATCAATATGTATTAGTTGAACATACTCAATTTAACAAGTTCAAGACAAAATAAATCGATCATAATAATATCTTCAAACAAATACGACTTAATAACACCATTTCCACACCAGTCGTGGGTTTGCGGGTCACAGGGGTTAGAAACGCTCAACCTTTATATTCTTCGATGGGGACAATTATGGAATGGTGTTATTTAAATACCTAGGACACTCACTTTTGAAATATTAAATGTGATCTTCGATGTATAAAATACTGGACCATTTTCATATTTAATAATTTTAAATTTGCCCAGAGAACACATTTTTTTTATTGTTTTAATACATTTTTGTTTACTCTCCCCCTTATTCCTCCTCAATCCTCATTCTAAAAGGTTTTTCCCCTCCTGACCAGTAAGGTGACAATGAAAAAAAGGAATGATAGATATAGCAACCACTGTTAATAAGGATTGTTAAAGGAAATTGATCAAACACCTTCGTTCGATTACAAGCGTCTTTAAGGTTATGCACATAAATTAAAAAACCATGTAAAATGCACAATTAAAAAAATAGTTAATATTGATAAAATCTTTCTTTTATTTATTTGTACAATAATTATTATGAAAAGTCGGAGAGAATCAATGCAAGGGCAAAAATAAAAAGAAGTTAATACTTTATTAAAACTCTCATATGACATATAATATTAGAATTATTTTTCCTAACTGACATTTATAACTGGACGAAGATAGTACATTTAAATCATTATAATGTATTTAATGAGAAGAATTAAATGATTTTAACTACTCCAATAGACAACAATATCTTTAATTTGATGATAGTAAGAACAAGGACATCGACAAGCATGTGCATCAGCTGGTGGTATTTTCTAACTTAATAGAGGTTTTAGATTCAAACTCCGGGTAACAACCGCATCAAAACTTGAGGAAGAGTTTTGTCATGTCTACTAATCCTAGCTCGCTGGAGTGAAACTGTCTTCACCAGAAAGATACATGTGTTATATTTTATGAACATTATTTTATTATTTCGAAGTTAAAGTTTATTTTTAGTTTGTTATTGCTATTTTTAAATATTATTAGATTATTATTTGTTTAATCTTTTAAACATGCTTATACAGGTATCTGTTTTACCAAAAAAATGCATATACAAGGATTTTTACCAATTCGTAATTCGTAAATGGTCTTCCTAGACTACGTTTTCAACGTTGTGTGATATCTAAAATTTGCTTTTGACCGAGGACCTGCATTCACACGTTGAGCATTATGTTATAGTTCCTTGCTGTGTGGAGCCATATAATCTTTCAAGTATTATCGTGAGTAATTAACTTTTGTTCAAACAAATTGAAAAATTAAATAAAAGATTCTGTATATAAGCAAAACATCCGGCCAGAAGAATTCATTACCGTTTTAATTTCATGAAAGAAAAATTCAAATCAACTTTACATTTTTTTTTTTATTTCTCAAGATATCCACATGCAGGAAAGATTAATCCCTTCAAAGTAGAAACTCCACTTAAAGGATAAACATTTAGTTATAGACCCTTTCCATATATACATTAAGAATCGAATCCATAACTAAATATTTAATATTATAGTTTCTATCACTTAAAGAGTCTAAATAATTACTAAATGTGTTAAATCTCGTGGTTACATTTTGTCAAATTTGATCGAACATATAGGACAGTTACATGTGGCATAAATATTTGCAAGAAAGCCATTTTAACTAGGTGATTGCTTCCCTACTAAAGTTAAATGGACGGTATGGAAACATGCCATCACGTGGCAAAGTTTTATTGGTCTTTTGATCCATGAGAACACCCAGTCAAACATTGAGTCAACTTTTTTAAATATTGGGACTTATATATTTTTTTTTCTAATTTATACCCAAGGATCATTTAACAAAAACAAAATTTTAATAAAATTCTCGATCTATCCTCCACCACCAACCAAAGCCACTGTCGTTCGGCCACTCTCTCCACTGTCACAAGTCGTCACTCTCTTCTTGCAGGTGGAAATAATGAAATAGGAAATGAATGGAATGGAACCGTGTATGAAGAAGGCATGAGAAAGCAACAGTGGGTAATAGCAGTATAACATCGTCCTCATCCTTCGTCATTTTACTATGGAATTAAATTTCACAACAAAAATTGAGGATTTCAAAGCATAACACCATCACCATTATTATTATTATTATTTTCATTGAAATTCATGCCCTCATCAGTCATTTGATCACCGTTCAATTCATCTAGCGTTTGACAAATATATGATCTTTGT
The DNA here is from genome assembly GCA_030441495.1 of Dalbergia oliveri. Taxonomy (NCBI): domain Eukaryota; kingdom Viridiplantae; phylum Streptophyta; class Magnoliopsida; order Fabales; family Fabaceae; genus Dalbergia; species Dalbergia oliveri. The sequence goes on from JAMLFY010000009.1 coordinate 14,517,574, forward strand.
AGATTAATTTAGTTTTTTTTTTTTATCGATTTACTTTTTTTTCCCTTTTTGGACTGAATGGATTTTTGTTCATGAAACGCAGATTGTCAATCTTTGCTTTGTTAGATTTTAGGGTTTGATTTTTTATTATTTAATTTTTTGTGTTTGATTGCAGGTTGATGTTTAGTTTTTGGTTTGTTTTTAACAGGCTTGCTCAGTTTGGAGTTCTTGAGGAGCAGCTTGATCACAGTGGAGGAGGAGAGTGATGGAGGATTAATTAGAAATTTTAAGGTTGTATATTTGCTAAATGAATCTTTGGAACAAATTAAAAATTGAAAAAAAAATTATAGATTGCAATAGTTAAATATGTTGATGGGGCGCTGACATAGATAAGAGGAATAATAAGAATTTATCATATAATGACATATTTCGATACCACCTATTTTATCGTTAGCACCAAAGTAATTACCTTTTAACTATCTCGGGTGGTGATGCAATTGCCACGTGAAAGAGATGAGAACTTTGGGTAAAGTTTGGGTAAAGAGGAGCTATTGTGAAAAGCAAAAAATAAAAAGTAAAAAAAAAATAAAAGTAAAAAGTAATTTTTAAAGTTTTATTCAAAAACCATATTTTACAATAGTTTTTGCACCTCTAAAAGTGACTCTTATACAATGAACCAATCTTCTATATGCAGTTTTTAACACAAAAAAGATTCAACATTGTGTCAAAGAAGGTGAAATCAAAGGACAATGGTCAAATTTGAAGACCAAGTATAAAAGGATATATTCTACATACAAGAAGAGACTTTTGACTTTTGATGAAAAGGCTTTTGCTAAGAAAGCTTTAACACTAATCCCTTTCTTGTTTCTAAGATTATTACATCTTGTAATCAGTTCTATAAAAATCTTCTTTTTAACTTTTATTAGATAACATCTTCTTCTGGGAAGAATTTTAAAAAGAAGTCATTTAAGTTTCAGTTCATATATTGTTATATTCTCAGAAACTTGAGTGTATTTTAGTTGGAGTCAACCAAACCAAACTCTTTGTACTCTTGTCACAACCCCATTTGCACGTGACCGACACGCGAAATCTCATTCCACATAAGTCTCGTGACCTGTGTACTCTCACATATGCATATTAAAGTATAAAATCCATATATAATATAAATCTTATTTTTACAACAAATCACTTGTTTCTCAAAATTAGTTATCTACTCTAAAATCATAATAATTAAACTGAAATTCTTTAATTTATTTCTAAAGGTGGAAGTCATAACAATATCTAAAAGCATGTAGAGTCCATTATATACAAATACCCAGGAGAAGTAATGTTATACAATATAGTCCAAAATAACAGTTAAGGATACAATACAATGCAAAACATGACCACGTTCTACCCGGACCGCGCATACCCATGGAGCTCTATAAACACCATGATAATAATGCTCACCAAGGGGATCTAATGCGCTGAGAGGAAGATGGTTGGAAGTGCCTTCAGGAGTGACAATATCTGAAAAATGAGAAGGAAGAGCAGGGTGAGTTTTGTTATCAAAATGGTGAGTGAGTCATCCGGAACCCCTTCATGGGACACCAAGAGAAGATACCCAACACCAAAATAATAGTGATAATAATAAAGTACCAAAGCATTTTATAATCATAACCACGTTATGAAATCTTAGTTTTCTATAAACCGACTTAACAGTGCTCTAATAAAGAAACAGGAACTGGACTCTGGTAACGCACAATGTAAGTGACGTAACAAAACTCTGAATATAAATCTCTAGTCACATCTAGGCGTTGCGTATCGCCATCCCCAGGATGACAAATTCTGCGATCTCTGCCGAGATACTTGGTACCAAGGTTAAATCGGATTAACTGCGTTAACACGCCCTGTCTATAGCTACTGCAGCTCAACCAAAATCTCAGTCTTTTGCTATACTTTACAAAGTCTTCTACCCTAGGGTTCAAAGCCTTTAATTTGTACTTCGAATATCTAGTACCAGCAATCATATAATCATCAAATTAACTCTAAACAACAAAAAATGTAATTTAGTGCTTTATAAATTCATTTATTCAATAGTGGTCCCATAGTTTTCAATAAAACATGTTCTCATGATGAAACTAATAGTTCATAACACAGTTTCTAGTAGAAATCCCAATAGTTTGCAAAGTAAACTCTAAAATCATCTATAATTTCATATTTTATGTGAAAATAGATATACTGATTAATATAGAGGTGACAAATGTGAACCCACTTACCTGGAGTGGTGGATGATACAGGAACCACACCTACCGAACTTTGAGAAGCGGAATGACATCAATATCTGCCATGGAAGTAATAGAACTCTAAATCAACCTCTAATAAACCCTATTTACATAAATACAACTCTAGTATAATGGAAGAACTCTATCCCTTGATAGACATGAAAATCATACCAAGAACAAAGAGGATTTGAGGGGAAAAAGAGCAAAACTAGGAGAACTACATACCTTAGAGCTTGAAAGATGAGAAATTCAAGTTAGATTTGAAGAAAATTGAAGAAAAAAAGAAGTTTCTTGGTGAAGGAAGGCGAAGGAGGCAAGTTACGGAGTTTGGGGTATGTTAGGTGTGTATGTATTCTGAACCCTTAAAAAGTGGGGTTTTATAAAAATTTTGAATGTTAGTTGCTACCAAGAATGCATTTTTTGAACTGCACCGCCATATTATTCTATGACTTGCAACTCTTACCAGAATGGTTTTTCTCACTTTTTCATGCTATAATTTGGGTGTTGGTATGTATTAGACGAGTTGTCTCAATACTCACTCATTTACATTTCTTGATTGTAAGTTAATGTCCTCATTTATTTTATTCTTCATTAACTTTAAAACATAAATATAAATAAGGAAATACTTCCCATTTGGATTCAAATAAATATCAGAAAAATTAAAATCCCAACAAATCAATAAATTCAAATTTTAGGTTTTAGTTCAAATTCGAAATTTTTGAGATTTTATAAACTTGTAAGCTAAAAACGAAATGTTTAAATGTTTCGTAAAATTCATTAAAAATCGTTCTTTAACTTTTTTCCTTTTGAGAACAATTACCGAGACTTTTAATCCCAATTCATGTAGCTTTCAAGGACGTGTAGGATCTAGACTTAGTGAAATTTAGAATCTAAATTAGATAAGGGTAACTAGTACCCTTTCCAATTCAAAAGAATTTTCTAATCTTTTTATTTAAAGCCAAGTTATTACAACCCTGATCTGGTGTGATTATTGTGAGGTTAGGTTAAAGAGGCTAGTAAAAAGACTATGGAGAGATAGGATGGATTTGTTCATCAAATACAAAAGTGTTGACTTGTGGAGATCATACAAGAAGGGGACTAAGCTCCTATGGTGGAAGTTCCAAGGAGTTGAAGATTGACCTTCCACTTTAAGAGAGATTTCCAAGAGTAGATGGACAAAGCAACACAAAGCAAGAGTTCCGCTAAACTTTAAAGCTAAATATCTACTCACCTGTGCACTAAGTAAAGTTGAATATGATAAAATCATTACTTGTGACACAGGAAAAGAAATTTGGATAGACTACACATTTGCATGAAGGAAGGGACCGAGTCAAGAAGACCAAAATAAGCATGTTGGTTCATCAATATGAAATGTTCAAGATGATTAAACAAGAAAATATTGATGACATGACCATCAAGTTCATGAACATAGTGAACCAACTCAAGGGTTTGGGTAAGAGATACTCAAATTCTAAGATGGTGAGGAAGATCCTAATAAGCCTTCCTGCCAAATGGCTCCCTAAGGTCACAACCATCATAGAAGCTAAGGATCTGCAACCCTTAGCTTAGATGCCCTCATTGGGTCCCTTAAAACCCATGAGGTTATACTCTCTTAAGTTCATGGTGAAGCCATGAAGAAAAGTAAATCCATAGCCTTGAAGTCCTCTTACAAGAAGCAAATTAAAGGTAAAACATGAAAGTTGTTGAAACCTCTAAGAAGAAGAAGATTCAAGGAGAGGAACTAAGGAAGAAGATGGATATGAGATCTCCATGCTAGTGAGAAAGATGTCTAGAGCTTAGAAGAAGAGAAGGAAGAAGGAGGACTTCAACCTCAGAAAGGAAAGATGGAAAACGTGCTGTTATAATTGTAGTAAGGAGATATTTCAAAATAAACTGTCCCAAGCTCAAGGGTCTAAAAAAGTTTGCTCCAAAGAAAAAGGGATGCTTGCCACTTGGAGTGATTCAAAGGAAGAAAGGAATGATCAAGAAAGCGAAGATGAGCTTGAAGATGTTGCCAGCATATGCTTCATGACTAAGAGATATAGTGGTAGGAGTGGAAGGTAATGCTATGATTTATTTGCTTTTGTTAAAATCTTTTCATATTATATATGTGCTTATGATTAGTTATATGTTGTGAGTTTTGTGTATGCAGAGGACTTTTTACATTTGCTAGAGCATGAGGCCGCTATTAAGAGGGCTTGGAGGATTATGTCCTCTAAGCAATTGTTGGACATGTTCCATGACTTGCAAGGGCCATATGAATAGCTTTTGGCTAAATGATGACACCCTCAATGAGCTACGGCGACGTTGGCATTTGACCTGACCATCAATGATAGGTCAAAGAAGAGAAACAGACAAATTGGGTTTCACTGAAGGCGGGTCACTACACAACCCGAGCACCGGGGACCAAAAAGCATATGGTAAAACTTTAATCTTTCTACATTTAATGCATTATTAATTATTAATTTACTACATTTGAATTGTAGTAAATAATATGTTTTTATGATTTTAATGTACATATTTGTGCAACTAGGAAGTTAAATCGCCTTCAAGTCAATGGGAGCTTCCGGAGACCTACACCCAAAAAGGTGATCAGAAGAGTAGACAAAGGAGATGTGGGTTGACCTTCGATTCAAGGCCACATATGTAAGTCTAAATTCAGACCTTTTAGTATTTTATTTTTATTATTTTTTCATTTCTATCATAATTATTACTTACAATATATTTTATCTTTTTATCTTTGTAGCATAGTATATAGAGCTCTGGGAGTAGGCCTAGATCTAGGACCTTAGACCTAAGTGGCAGAGGCTGGGCTCAATGCTGAACATTCCTCCTCCAAACGAGAAAGGTATTTGGGCCTAGGTAGTTGACAACCCTTACAATGATCGCATGTATGGATGAGGTATTATCGTAATAGTAAGTCCCCATCTTTTACCACTAGGTTGTTGTGGATGATGCCCTAAGGGATCGTATGCATGCCCTTAACAGGAGCTCGCAGGAGTAGGCACAGCTATTCAGAGGAGGCAAGAGAGTAGGGCGCAACTTCTTCAGGAGCTTTAGAGCAGGCGGAGGGTAAGTAGTAATGGGAGGAGCTTAGAAAGATCAAATAGCTGAAGCTGTCCATGGAATAGAGCAGGAGCAGGAGAAGGTCAAGGAAGAAAAAGTAAATTCAAGAGGATGCAAAAAAGATCACGACTGATATGATGAGCCTTTTAGAAACATGTAGTTCTCAAGATTCTTCAGTTTTGGAAGAAGAAGCTCCCTCAAATGCCACTCCCTCCATTTTCAGGGCTCTCACGTCGAGTGGGGATGATGATGATGCCAATCACGTCAATGAAGAGGATTTTAGCTAGTCTTTATCTAGTTTTTTTAATTTCATTTTGGATATTTTTTATGTTGATTGCACTTTGTATTTATTTCATTATAATACTTTGTTTATTTTATTATTATTTTATTATTTTCTTAATTAATATTATTTTAATTGATAATTAAATTATTATAAAAAGAAAAATAAATAAATAAATACTAAACAATTAATAGTTTATATAGATGAGTCACACATGACAGTGCAATCGGTTAAAAAAATAAAAAAAATTACAGACGAGCTAACCCGTTATAAATATATTATTTTTTTAAATTAAACATTTTTTAAAAAATAAGTAATTGGTAGAAATTAATAAAATATTCTTTTTATTTTCCAACATGCATCGGACAAATAACAAAACTTGTCAGTAATATTATTTCCTGATGAGCTCAATAATGCCTTTAATATAATTGTAAGGAGGGGTTTTAATTTATGAACCTGTCGGTATTCCCGTTCGTAGTATTCTATCTACGGGCCAAAAACCAATGGGTCATACCTATCGGTTATTAATATTACCTATCAATATCACCATCGGTATACTGTGCTTTTCTTGTAGTGAATAATGAATGATATCACGCCACATAGCCGGTCCAGGAATTGTGTCGGATGGAAAGCACTTCCATTATAATTTTCTCCCAAAAAATTTGGGGAAGGACGTATTCTTATATATGGATAAAATGGGAAAAAAAAAACTTATACACTTTGGACTTTGGAGGTAACTAGTCCATTCCCGTGCATTGCATGAAAGAATAATATTTAAAATAATTATTAGTTTAAAATTATATAAATTTATTTAATATTTATTTTAGGAAGCATTAAAATAATTTTTATATTTTTACTTTTAAATATATATTGATTAATTAATATAAAATGAAAATTGGGTTAATTAAAATTTGTTCTATGTTTGTTATGTGACCATCTTTTCTACTTTCAAAAAGTACATCTCAAATATGTGATAACATATACTCGACAAAGGAATTCAAGATTAAAAAAAAAAGGTAATTTATAAAAAAAATTAAGAAGCTATAAATTTGGCTAGCCCATTTAGCCAAGGATAGATTCATATACCTTTTAACTCATATATCAATTTGTATAAATTCATTTAATACTTTATTTTATGAAATATTAATTAATACTCCCTCATTTCAAATACCTATCCACTTTCAATAACGTCATTTTTCAAAATATCTATCAATTTCATATTCCAATAAAATGAATTTTTTGTTCCAATAGTACCCCTAAGTGATTAATGACCACTAATTAATATAACTTTTCATTTTCAACTATTTGATGTGCTCCATAATTAATAACCATTAGGGTATATTAATTCATACACCATTATTTTATAAGAATATTCTATTATCATATTATTTATCATCTTTCTTAATACTCATGTTGGTTAAACAAATATTTTACAAGAGAAGAAGTATAAAATGAATATTGAGTAAATTAAACATTTTTCTTCTAATAGACATCTTTATTACATAATCATCTCCTCAGTTTCAAAACATACACCTCAAATGGGTTATAAAATATATTTAGCTAATGAATTCAATTTTTTAAAAAACTAAAGGTAATTTATATAAAATTTGATTAACGACATATTTTTTAAAAAAATGATTGAAAATCCAATAAAATAATAAACTAGTTGAAATGATAGAACATATATAAATATATAAAGATTTTGAAACTAATTAAATTAAAATTTAGATATTGCCTTTAGGTTCAATTTAACATACATACATTGAACTCTAGAAATATTTTAAAAGATATGGATCAGTGAAAATTTAAAATGAGAAAAAGATTGCTATTTAGCACAAGTATGAAAACAAAAATATTAAACTAAGATTTTCAGTATTTGTAATATAGTCATATAATACATGGCATGATAATTTATTTGATGAAATATTAAATCAGTTTTTATATTTTTTTAAATATATATTATTAGTTAATATAGCATAAAAATGAGTAATAGTAAGAAAATATTATATGATACTATGAGAGATATATAGATACGGGATGCTCCTCATAATACTTCCACAATGTGATTAAATTCTATATTTTAGATATATTTTTTAGTCGTATAAAAGTATGCATACCTAATATATATATATATATATATATAATATAAAGTTATTGAAAATTTCATTAAAAGAAAAAGGCACAATACTTTATCATGGAATGATATTAATAAACGGAAACATTTTCACATAAAATAATTTAGTAAATTTAATTCTAATGAAATAAAAGAATTTGATGTGAAAATATTTACTATTTAATTTTATTTTTGTTGAAAGCATGAGTATTCCCTAATTGAAATTCATAAGTTTTAATTTTTTCACTAAAAATTTTGTTACTTTAATAATTTTTAATAAACATTTATACAAAATATTTCATATTAAAGTATATCTAATATAATAAATACTAAAATTAAAGTTGTTAGCAAGATAACAATTGAAAAACGTACGCATATACTTTTTTATATCAAGCATAAATTAACATTATATATATATATATATATATATATATATTTACAATTTAATAATTACAATATATTAATTTTATTGCATAAATTAAATATATGAGAATTTTACTGTGTTCAAGATAAACTATATGGATATTTAAATTTCGGTATATATCATACATAAATATATGAAAATAAACATGTGTTGCTCAACATTCTTTATATGAACTCAACATTAATTATAGGATATGTAGATGTAGCAACCAAGCCTAATAAATTTTTTTGGAAGAAAGTGGAGTTCAAGACTTTTGAAATTCAGGAGATAAAAAGATTGGCCTTTGAGATTCTTTAGTAGCATCACTTATAAATATAGATATATAATATGAATGGATGACATGTATTAGAGTAAAATTTTAGATCTTATTCTGCAAGTCTTTCCTTCTCATTCCTTTCTCTCCTGACATTCTAAACTCATAAACACACCCAAATTTGAAACAAGAGATAGGCATACTGCAATAAGCTGATTAGAGATTGATCCCTATTTATGAAGCAGATCGACGTAGTATGCCTTTATTTCAATCCTTTTCAGGTTGCTGTAGGTTCGAAAATGGAGAAACGGAAGTCCATTTTTTTTTTTCTCTGTCAATGAAGCTGGGTCTTCATGGTATGCTTGCATCAATTATGTGTACCCAGAAAACTGTATGCTTTGCAGCGACCCATGTGGGCCAAAAGATGAATACACATTAAATTATTAATACTTGCAGTTTGATTATGATATCTATAGGATAGAGAAAATGAGCCATTATGGTTGGAAAACGATACACCTACACTGTTTGTATGATTTTTCAGTCGCAACATTTTTCCTTTTATTCAGTTACAACTTTTAATTGTGTTTTTTTTTTTCCCTTTCTTGTAATGGAAGTTATTTTCATAGCATAGAACCATAAATAAGGTCTAGCACCCATCTGCATTAACAGAAAGCAAAAGTAAAAATTAATAAAAACTTAGTGTATATTTGTTTCTGTGTTTATAAATTGATTCTAGATTTTTTTAGAATTCATTTAGTTTAAATTGATTTTAAATAAGGTAATTTATGTTTTATAATTAATCTAAAAGTGATTTTGACCATAAAAAAAAATTACATTTCTTTCATAATCAATTCTAGAAGTAAGAATAGTTAATTTTGATATTTGACAATCAAACAAGATAAAAATTTACTAGAATCAATTACAATAACTCTACCTAGAATATTAACCAAAATTATAGATCTCCTAACCCACCAAACAACTTGAAAATAAACTTCAATATGTTAGTTCGAACAAGAAATACAATATTTTTTAATGAAATTTGATAATGACATTCTAATAAATACTACAAGAACGAAAATCTTAACGTGCATTATTTAATGTATGTTACTTCAATTATATCATTAAGACTATTATTATAGTGTTATATATTAGAAAAAATGGAATACTATTAAATTAGATGACTAAGACACGTCAAAAAAAAAAAAAAAAAAAGAAAAAGATGACCAACAGGCTAAGATGTCACGCTCGCACATTAAATAATACATAATAATACTTTGCTCTTATCAGCTATAGCAATTACTATTAACAATTTGTCCAATAGTAGTCAGCCGAGTGAGTTTTTCTTGGAGCCTCTGGCCTGGGATTCGAACTTCCTTGCAGTCCCGGATGAAGTGTTATGATATAAGAGATCCACCGTTTTCCATTTTTTGGACAAAGAGATCTACTACTTGTTCATGGCTACCCATTTTTTTTAAATTTTGATTTTTGGTCAGAGTCCATGGCCTCATCTGCAGCTGAATGGTTTTTCAGTTTTCCAATTATCAAAGTCCATGCAACGATTTACTGTAGTGGAGGCCCAAAATGATCTACCCACTTCACAATTTTGCGAAAATTATTTTGTGGAGCAGTTTCACTAGCTCAGCACGTATGTTGTTTGTTTTTTTTGAGGATTATTTAGACTATATGTCTATGTCTTGTTATTTTGCTTCATTTACCATTAGTGTGGAGTCAATTTCAATAGAATAGTGGAGGCAAAAATACATGTTTATATATTTAATGAAGAAATTTCAAAATTTTGTGGGGGGGCATGTGCCCCCTATACTATCATCTACTTGGATCCATGCCCGCTGCGGCAACCTTCTTATTTTCAAAAAATAAGATGGATAAGATATACTAATAGTCTAAAACTGAATAATCTTTTTTTCCACAAAATGCTTTCAAAACCATTATGTGTTTGGTTTTAGAAAACAATTTTCAGTTTTTAATCTCTTTCCTATTTTCAAGAGTTTGTGAATGGAATAGTGAAATTTTGAAATGAAGAATGAAAATTAAATTTCATAATTTTCACTGTTTTTTTATAAAATTTTGAAAAATAAAAAAACTAATTTGAAATCAAAAATAAAAATTGAAAACTATTTTTTAAAATCAAATACATCCAAAGCATCTCCAAAGAAATGGAAATACTACCTATGCCGGACTCACAAAAACATTGCTACCTATATGGGTCAGGTCCAAGAAAAAGGACTTACCCATACTTGACAACTCCCCATCACATTATCCTTCTAACCAAAAATAAAACAGGTGTCCTTATTCCTCTTCCTTCAAAAAAAGATATGCAATTTTGGTCAATACTGGGCCGTAGAGTGGGTTTATTAGGCCTAACAAACAATGGTTGGCCCATTTGGTTTGACAGCCCTTGACCCAGTCTCTGACCTCTTTTTGATAGGTTGGCAAGTTGGTATCCCAATCCGTCACGCTGTTTCCCAGCAGAAAGATGGGCGCGATGCTCATTGGTAAATGAAACTGTCACTTCACTCTCGTGTCATGCGTTTTTTGCTCTGCCAACTTAACACCTTTAACTTAGACAACAACGACAACAACAAAGTTCACACATTCTCAATTCTCTCAACAAACATCCTTGCACTATTACACCTTCCCCAGCACCAAACCTTAAACTCGCCATGGCCGAATTTAAGTCCAACGATGTCACCGCAAACTCTCTACCAGGTACCAATTCAACGATCATGCACAATCCCTTTTGTATTAATCATAAGTTCGTAGTATTATCCTATTATATTTCGGACCATTTAATCAATGAAATGGGCAATCCAGTTTGAGTTTAGATGTTGGTTTTGTTGGCACTTTGATTTACACTATGCAATCCTCTTTGCGTGTTATTTTATAGATTGATCTTATTTTTGGTGTTTAAATATTAAGGGTTCTTTTTTATTTAGTGTTATAGAGATGGGATTTTGCAGAATTGGGCTTTTACTTATATGATCATAGTTTTAAATTTTGGTACTGCTACTTGAATTCCATTGGCGATGAATTTAGAATATACGATTTTTATGCTGAGACAACAAAATTGAACCATTCTCCTTGTATTGTACTATAGATTTAACTTTGATACATTGACACTTAAAAAGTTTTACACAATTATTCAATTATTTAGTGTCATAAGCCAATATAGTTAAATCTACCCACTACTTGAAAGTCATATAAATAGAGATATTTAATTGGATGATCATATAAAATTCAGTGTATTAAAATTAAACTTTTGTATTATTATTACTGTTTGGGGGAAGGTATGGACGATGGAGAAATTAGATGAGAGGTGAGCAAAATATTGTGAAGTTTCTATTGAGTGGCTATTTGTTGGATGATTTTGTTGTGATGATGTCTTCTGCTACCTGATAAAGATGGAAAAGCAAAGGAAAAAATTGAGGCAACATCGCATCCTCAGAAGTCGCCCTGCCACCATAGCAGGGAAACTCGTGGATTGAATAATAACATTGATGAAAACACCTCACTGGATGATGTGAGGGCTCCAAATGTGTTTAAGCGAGCAAAGGAGGAGTTTCAAGCCCTTGCTCAAGTGTTCCATCACAAAAAAGAGCCTACAACTCATGATACAAAGTTTGAAACTTTTTGTTTGTTTGTTTTGTGTTTAGAATTGACTGGTTTGAAAGTAGACATTTATGTTAAGAGACTCTTCTATTTCTTATCTTGTGGTCCAGGGATGGAAATCAAATGCCCGAGTCAAAACATAAACAAGAAATCCCAAGCTCTCTATCAGGTACATAATTTGTTTGAAATGTTAGTCGGTCATTTGGAGATGGATTGAATTTTGATGTTGTTATTTAATCATGGATTACATATTAGCAAATATGATTAACTTTCACTTCCACTAGTAAAGTCTGAATAAAATTTGGTTGAACTTTTTCACTCTCGCACATCAAAATTAAACTCTTTGGAGATTGTGGTCATATCAAATATTGCATTCTTTAAAGTAGTGCTTGAGATTAGAATTAGGAAACAATTAATAGAATGGCCTAATCAATTTTACTAATTTGGTTCTGCACTTTGGGATTTTTGTTAATATTGTGTGTAATTCATTTCTTTATTTTAACAACGTTTTAAGAATCTTTTACGTAGTGGTTTCCATTTTGAATGACTACATTCATGTTGTTAAAAAAGCACAATAGGCCTGTCAGACTGCCTTTGCTTTATTTGTTCCAATTCTTTGGATCCCTTACTCAAATCTTGCCCAATAATTATAAGAATTTTCCATAACATGGCATGTGACTGCCAAATTAAAAGTCACTGTTATGGCTTTATAAATGACGGAAGGCTTCTTCAATCACTATCATAACTTGATATGAGGCATTTCATATTGACAGAAACAAAGGTGAAGCCATCAACAAACCTTTTAGTGAGAGCTAAGGAAGAGATTAAAGCCATCATACACCGTGATAACCCACAACACATTCACCATAAAGAAACTCATGGAAGGACTGATGATATTGATGAGAATACCCCTACCACTGAGGTTAAGGGTCCTAGTGTCTTTGAAAGAGTAAAAGAAGAATTCGAAGCTGTTTTCCAAGCAATACATCCCAAGAAAGAAAGCTGACAAATTTCCTTCCTTACCATAGAAGGATGCTGAATGTGATAAACAGTGAATGCTATGCTTATACTTTTACAATGTATCAATATGCCAGATGTAAATCTCTTTCTACACCCCATGGTTTTTATTTCTTTGGGATAGAGATACAAATAAGAGAGATTCTTTGGTGTAAATCATTGTTGAAGAATATTATTTTCCTATGTCTTTTTCACACCTTATTCTCTGCTAAATCACTAAGATTTTATCTAGTGAAAATGCTATGTTTGGGAGTTTTGTAGATGATAGAAGGGAGTGCCTAATAATGGAATGGAAAAAAAAATATAAGGAGTGAATGAAGAAATTATGTTCAAGCCATTGTTTGAATGTTTAACAATTTTAAATGAAGGAAGAAAAGAAATTACACCCGGTCAAAATGCCATTTGCTTTGAGTGGCAAGAAAGGAACATATTCTTTTTTATTAGTCATTCCACTTCCTCTCTTAAACCTTCCAAACAATGGTAATTTAATTTTACCTTTGTCACTCCCTCTATTTTCATCCTCCTAAGCATACCCTAAATGATTGTTTGATTTGTATTTTTTTTCATTTCCTTTGTTTGTGTTTTTTGTCTTTTGAATTTTGTGAAATAAATAGTGAAACAGAAAATGAAAACAATAAAATAAGATTTTATTATTTTCATCATTTCTTTTACAAGTCTAAAAAATGAAAAACATAGAAAATGAAAATAGAAAATGAAAACAAAAACCAATTGGGCCTTTAATTGTTTGTTGTACTAACCATTTGCAAAACAAACTTACTCATCAAGTAGAGTCTTTCTGGTTTACTTGGATTGTATTGTGACTGGAGGCATTGTTAGCGAAAATGAAAAGGTTCACACTGCACAAATGCATTTCAGTGTGCACATCACTATTGGCTGCACTTTCTTTGTAGTTAAATTGGAAAATTTTGCATAAAGCAGATGTCATGACTCAATTTGAAAACATGACTGGCACATGAGGAATCGATCCCATGAAAGTCTTTACATGACATGTTATGCATGAAAACCTCATAATTATCAAATAAACAAGATTAAAGTAAAAAGTGGATAACCTTTCTCATAGCTTATAAATTAATCCATGAACAACCTTCAAATTAAATAGTTGCTCCAACCTTAATGTCATAAATTTGGTAAACATAATTACATAATTTCTCAAAATATCGTAAGCTAATATAAATGCATGGTTTATGAATCTTGCTTGCAATGTAATGAGTACTACTAAATATATACTAACTATACTTTACTCCAATGTGAAACTTACCTAATAATAAACTAACAGCTATCGAGGAGGAGTTATGGAAGACTCTAATTATGCGTATTTATAAAGGAAAAGAAAGGGTGAGTTACATCTAAAATTTAGTAGTGGATTCTCATCCATAACCATACATGGGGCAACAAAGAAAATATATACATAGTAATGCAACAGGCAAAAATTCATTTATACTCATAATATATATTAATAATAACAATATCAGTTCGTGTAAATATAATAAAAATAATAATAATAATAATAATAATAATAATTTCTATTTAAGGAATTAAATGAGACAAATTTCCAAAGGATTATGAAGGTGGTGCTCAATCCCTCACAATCAAGAGCATCTAACTAAAATCTTTAATGGTTTCCGAGAACGCATCTCTCATAGACTAATCAAAATGTAAAGTAATTGCCTCTCATGAGTGTCATGGTATACCAAGGTTAATGAATTTACTGTCATTAACTTATAGCTCTGTCTCTTTCTAATTCCTATCCAGCATCACTTATGGTCAACATGCTAAAACCTTAAAGTTAAAAACTCGCGTAGTACTTTTCATTACTTGTCCAGTTCACATATATGACTTTCTACAATAACCATACTCTTTTCATAATTTGCTGGAAACAATTTCAAGCATGATACCATAAATGACATACAACATCAACAATGGTCTTATGTATTTTCTAAAAGTCATACATTTTCATGGAAGACTTAAAAATCATAATTTTCTCTCGTCTGGTATAATTCTAAAAGCAGTAAATTTCTAAATTCGTGGAAGGTTCCAAACATTGTATGGGAAGTACTTGATTGTAATGGTTGAAATTAAAGTCATGAGCTTAAATCCACTCACTTGAAAGAGTTGAGAAAGAAGTACCAGGACCAACGGAGTTTTGAGGTGGGAATGGAATACGCAAAGGGGATATGTTAATTTGAGGGAATCTATGATGTTTGGACAAGTACTGGTGAGATTTTATATAAAATTATTATTTTACCCCTAATTAGTGCTAATTATGCTTAATTAAGGTAATAAAGGCCACATAGGTAATATTAAACTCAAATCAAAGATTAATTATTTCTATTAATTAATTTTGAGTCAAAATAATCATTTTAAGTTAGTTGAGGTCTAGGAATAATTAAACAAGCTTAATCTTATCTTTAATCGAAGATTAGTGAGAAAGAAATAAAAAGTACTTTATAAAACAATAAAGTAAAAGTAGGGGATAAAGTTACTTTATTACTTAAGAAATAAAAAGTACTTTATAAGACAACAAAGTAAAAATAGGAGACAAAGTTACTTTATTACTTTTACTTTTCCATGAGATTAGGGACTATGTTGCATTTGAAATTTGACTTAATCAAGCTTAGTCCATTTAAGCATGCATGAAACTCCCTAACATAAGCTTAGAGTGTCCTAAACACCTAATTATCATTTCTTAATAATTTTCCTAATTAAACCCACACTCAATTCTAATTTTCACATACACAAAAACACAAAATATCCCTACCTAACCCCTATGTGGCTGTGGCTCCCCCATCCAAACACACCCTCATTTTATTTTTTTAGCAAGCTTACACACTAAAACACTCTTACACATACTCATTCTCTTCACTCACTTTCTTTGTCAAAACTTTAGCATCAAATTTGGGCAAAAAACTCTCTCTCCATTCTCCCTACTTCAAAAACTTCTCTTTTCCTCCACCAAAACTCCACTTTTGTTCACAAACCAAAGCTCTAAGCTTCAAACAAAAAACACTTCCATCACGAATCTCTGGAAATGCTTAAGTGTTCACCTCCATAAAAAAAGGCCACCACAAAAATCTCTCCTTCCTTTTCTTCCTTTCTTGGCCGAAACCATACACCTCCATAAGGAAAGATTTTTCTTCTCTTTCTTCATAAGCACAAGCATTGCATTTTCATCCTTCAAGCAAGAAAACATCATTTGGTAGGGATTTTTCTATGTTTTTTCTTTGTTTTCTCTTCTTTCTTTTTGGTTTTTGTTATAGATCTAAGCTATGCTTGATGGTGATAGCTCTTTGATGGTGGATGTAAAACCATCATGCTTGAGGCCTCTAAAGCTTGAAACTTGATCATTTTCTTTCCGAAAAAGAGTGACATAATGCTCATTTTCTTCATTTATTTGCTTTTTGTTACATATATAAGCTTGATGATGAGTCTACGAGAACAAGGTTCTTGGAACCACATAAAGAGAGATTTTAAAGCTTGATCATGCTTTACTTTTATTTAATATTCTATTAATTAAATGATGATAGATAACCTTAAGTGATACCTTTAGGTACCATAAGTTATCTGAAATAGAATGAAGTTTAAAATGACTTATTTTGGTATATAAAATTATACAAAAATGGCTCATTTAAATTTTCATTTCAAGTTATAAAATGAGTTATTTTAAATTTTAATATGCTTTACATGACACGTGATATGTCACTTAACATTACATATCATTATTTAATTGATAAGATGTTAAATAAAAGTGGGATGAAGGACTATATTGACTTATTTTAAAAGTTAATGACTAAAATGACTCATGAGTGTAAAGTCAGGGACTAAAATGAGGATTGGCTCTTTTTTTTTTTTTTTTGGATAATTCTTGACTTCCTACCTTGCACTAGCATGTCGTATCTATGCTGATCTTTTTGTCTAATAACTAGCTTAGAACCTATGCAACGCATGGGCATTTTAAAAATCTTTATCTTTATCTTTATTACTTACATAATAAGAGTGTAAAGTCCCTCGATCCAAATAGTATATTGGTATTCACATGCTTACCTGTATAAGTGTTGGGTACTAAAGTTTGGACTTATATTTTAACTTTATTGGTCTCTATTATTGTGGGAAGCCGATTTTCGCTTCAGTTGAATATGATCTTTCCAATAATATTTATATATTAATGATATTTTATTACATTGAAGTAAACGATCATCCAGTTCATAATATTGTAGGTAGAGTAGTTGGTGCCAAGGTGTCATGCTGAGGTCGAGTAGCTTGTTTTAAAATTTATTTAAAACATTTGTCATTAAAAATGAAAATAGAAGATATCCTAAGGTAAATCTGGGGTAAATTCTGAGATTTTTTGTATATTTTTTAAAGATGTTTTCTCTATTTTTAAAGACTAATAAAATAATAAAAATTATTTTTCTGTATATTTTTTAAAGACCAATAAAGCGACAAATCACCTTAATTTTCGTGATAGCCCCTGAGCTTGGTCGTAGGCCAAATAGCTGGTGCCAAGGTGTCATGCAGAGGCCGAGTAGCTTGTTTTAAAATTTATTTAAAACATTTGTTATTAAAAATGAAAACAGATATCTCAGGTAAATCTAGGGTAAATTGCGAGAGACAGGTATGCCATGTGCCCGATCTCTGGACTCATGTCCAAGTTCTTGTGCCTTATATTTCTAGTTTAGTACATAGCCCCAAAGCTTGGTCGTAGGCTGAGTAGGTGGTCCTAAGGTGTCATGCCGAGGCCGAGTGGCTTGTGAACGGGCATGATTAGTAGAAACAAAACATTCTTGAATTGTACAGGAAAACGCATAAAGAGTAGACGTGTGACTTGTGAATATGGCGTGAACAGGAGAAGAAATAGAACTCGGCAATCGAAGGACCTAGTATGCCATGTGACTTATCTCTTGGACCCAATCGAGCTTCTTGTGAACAACGCATGAGCAATAGAAATTTCATTGGCGAGCTCTATATTTCAAATTGTCCGAGTTATATATCCTATTGGCTCAAGCTCTATCCCCACTAGGGTGTGCATGAACAATAGAAACTCCATTGGCAAGCTCTATTTCCTATTGGCCGAGTTATATTTCCGAGTTATATTTTCTATTTGTCGAGCTCTATTCCCTATAGCATGAGCTCTATTTCCTATATAGGTCGAACTCTATTTCCTCTTGGACGAGCTCCATTCCCACCAAGCACTCTACTTGCCATGTGGCCTTGCTCTTGGACCCGTGTCCAAGCTCTCATGTGAACGGGGCATGAACAGTAGAAATTCTAGTACATAGCCCTAGAGCCCCAAGCTTGGTCATTGGCCGAGTAGTTGGTGTCGAGGTGTCATGACTGATGTGTCATGCTAAGGCCGAGTGGCTGTGAACAAGGCCTGAACAGGAGAAACAAAAAAACTCTCAAATTGTATAGTAGAAATGCATAAGGAGTAAACGTGTGGCTTGTGGACATGGCGTGAACAGGAGAAATAAAATCTCTAGAATTGTATAGTAGCTAGGTCAATCTCTTGGACCCGTAAGAGCTTCTTGTAAATTGCACATGAACAATGAAATTCCATTAGCAAGCTCTATTTCCTATTGGTCGGGTTATATTTCCCATTGGCCGAGCTCTATTTCCTATAGGATGAGCTCTATTTCCTATATAGGTCGAGCTCTATTTCCTCTTGGACGAGCTCCATTCTCAGGCACTCCGCTTGCCATGTGGTCGAGCTTTTAAACCCGTGTCCAAGCTCCATTGTGAACAGGGCATAAACAATAGAAATTCTAGTACATAGCCCCCGCGCCGAGCTTGGTCATAGGCCGAGTAGCTGGTTTTGAGGTGTCATGCCGAGGCCGAGTTACTATGATTAAGGCGTGAATAGTAGAAATGAATAGGGCACGAATAGTAGAAACCAAAAACTCTCGAATTGTATAGTAGAAATGCATAAGGAGTAGACGCGTGGCTTGTGAACAGGGTGTGAACAATAGATATAAAAACTCTGGAATTGTAGGATATAGGCCGATCTCTTGGACCTGATCCGTGCTCTGTGAACGGTGCATGAACAGTAGAAATTCCATTGACGAGCTCTATTTCTTATTAGCCAAGTTATATTTCCCATTATCAGAGTTATATTTAATATTAGTCGAGCTCTATTTCCTCTCGGATGAGCTCCATCCCCACCAGGGAGTGCAAGAATAGTAGAAATTCCATTGGCGAGCTCTATTTTGATTGGCAGAGTTATATTTCCCATTGGCAGAGTTATATTTCCTATAGGATGAGCTATATTTCCTATATAGGTCGAACTTTATTTCGCCTCTGCAGCTCCTCCCCACCAGGTACTCCGCTTGCCATATGGCCGAGCTCTTGGACCCATGTTCGAGCTCTCTTGTGAATGGGGCATGAATAATAGAAATTCCAGGACATAGCCCTTGAGCTCGAGCTTGGTCATAAGCCGAGTACTGTTGAGGTGTCATGCGAGGTCGAGTGGCTTGTGAATAGGGCATGAACAGGAGAAAAAGACACTCAAATTGTATAGTAGAAACGCAAAGGAGGAGACGCGTGGCTTGTGAATAGGACATGAACAATGGACAGTAGAAATGAACATGGCGTGAACAGGAGGAAAAACTCTTGAATTGTATAGTAGAAATGCATAAAGAGAGACACGTGGCTTGTGAACAGTGGAAATAAAAACTCCGAAATTGTATAGTAGATAAATATATGACGTCATAGGAATCAGCACCACGCTCAACTTTGTTTATTCTAACCATGTATTTTTATATAAATACAAATCTAACACATTATATTTAGGCGTACTCATAATACAGATCCCATCAATTTTGTTAAACATATACTCACTTATCTATGAGTCTTACATTTTTTAATTTTTTGTGAGTATGTCTAAGAAATCATTCTTACACTTATGACCATATAAGAATTTTTCTGGTATATATCCCTACACTGACTTCATGAAACATCACCCACTAGTTTCCTAGCTAGCTAGAATACTGCCACTAGACAAAATAAATTTGTTAAGCATCTTTCACATATCAAGGGTCAAACGTTTTGCCGGCTTTTACATATATAATAGCTATAGATGGGATCACTACGAGGATATGCTTGGGTAAAATGAATGTGTAAATGCTTTATGGAAGAATTATATGCATGATTTTATATATGAAACTCATTAATAAAAATTTACATCTTATTTTTATTCCAACCAAACTTATCGTGAAAGTTATATGGCTCATTGCTTTACTATCGACCTAAATGCAATTAACTATCACTCTCATGTTATTTACCCTCTCAAATCACTATGCATGCAAAAACTAGTGACTGAAAACGATCGTCCAGATGTGATATTATATGCATAAAAATATTGGACTTTTTGTACAAGCGACCAAAAGGGCAACTTTTGGACTGTCTCTAAAGATGAACAAATAATGACCAAAAATGAAAGATGTACAACTAATGCCTTGCAAATGACGGCAGCTCATATATGCATACAAAAGGCAAAGATGGCACCAAAATAACAAACCCGTGGTCATGGTCATGAACTCACGTTGCCGTTTCTCCATGGAATTTAGATACGGGTCTCTATAGTCTATCCAGTTTCCTGGATATTATGCAATTAATGTAAGGCTAGCTGCCTGACATAGCACTCAATAGTGTGGACTACCACATATACAAGATGCCGCAACAGGAATTCAGCTCCATCCCAAAAGATCTATTGCACTCCCAAAACTACAGAAACAGAAAGTAATTACTCTCTATTATAATCTTTTGATCATTAATATAAGTCATTTTTTAATTCAGCACATATATTAAAGTAATAATTAGATTTTATTGATCTTTTAAAAAATAAAAGTAAAAGTCACACTACTTTTCTATCACTCAACCTCCACTCATTTTCTCTCAAACTAAATATTCCAATAAATTAATTTCCACTCATTCTCTTTCCAATTAAGTAGATGAGTAAAACAAGTATGAAATAATTAATGAATCATTGAAATGTGAAAATGACCTATATTTAGGACCATAAAAAAAAAAATCCAACAATGACTTATTTCAGGAATAGATGGAGTGTTAAATTACTGAAATCATGAATAAAATATTATGTGTAAAATTTGGTTTAATTATGTCAAAATGTAACCATTATAAGAAATTTCTTTACATACATTAATGGTAAATTTAAATGCTTCATGTTTATAAAAAAATGCTTTCAGTACATTGTACTTATTTTTTTTAATAAATTCTTAAATGCTTCAAGAAATAAAAATCTCTGAAATATGTTTTTAGTCCAGTAAATATAGGTCATTTTAATTTTAGTTCCTCTAATTTTTGGTTTAGGCTTTTAGTCCCTCCTTTTTCCAATATCATATTTTTTTTTATCATTGCACTCCATATTTAGGTCCCTAAAGGTAGTTTAGAATATACATTTAATCCTTATGAATGTTGAAAATTTTATTTTTTATCCTTATAAATATTGCCAAAATCTTATTTTGATCCTTATAAATATTTCCACTTAACAATATGAACTAATACTAGGACCAAAAACATATATAACATTAGAAAAATGATGGACCGATATTTATTTATTTTTTATAAATTCTTAAATGGTTCAAGAAATAAAAAAATTATTCTTTATTATTCAATGTTTATGTTGAATTATAATCGAAAAATGTTTATGTTAAATTCAATTTTATAGTTTAGATTTTTAATTTAATATCAATTTTGCCCTAATAATTTTTTTTACATCAATTTAGTTCTAACATTTTTAATTATCAATTTAATTATTTCATTAAATCTTTGCTTGTCTTCAAATACATTTCAAGTTAGTGGAGATCCAATTGAATGACTAAATTCATGTAAAAAATTAAAAATGTTGAAACTAAGTTGATGTAAAAAATATTAGAGCCAAATTGAAATTGAAATTAAAAATATTCAGATTAAATTGATGTCAAAATTGTTGGGACTATATTGACGTTAAATTAAAAATGTTAGAATTAAAAAAATTATTTAAAGTTATTTTAAAAGGGAAATTATATTAACCTCCCTAAGATCTTGATATGCAAAGTTGTCACTAAAGGTCCTTGAGATTTACTAAAATCTACACAATCTTCCCTTAAAGTTATAATATTCTAGTAATGACATGCACATGATTATTAATGATAAAATTATAATACTTTAGTAATATTTGACACATAGGTGGACTAAAATACCTTTTTTTTTATCATTATTTATAATTACAAGCTCCTTCCAAATATGATAGAAAATGGTATTTTAGTTAATACTTATGTTGAATGTCGCCAACATATTATAGTCATTAATAATGATGTATGTCACATTATTATCTTTCTGTTGCTCAAGTTAATGGGCCATTAACTACGGGGATGCCATTGTAGGTTTCAAAACCTCAAGGATCTTCTGTCACAACTTGATTTGGGCATGTGACCACGTGAGAAGATCTCATTCTCACGTAAGCCTCGTGACCCTGTATACTCTTGTATATGCATATTGAAATATAAAATCCATATAAAACATAAATCTCATTTTCTATAGACAAATCACCTATTTAATAAAATTAATCCCTTACTTTGTAAAATCATAGCAATTAAAATAGATTCTCAAATTCCTTTCTAAAGGTGGAATTCATAACATTATCCAATAGCATATGGAGTCCATCATATACAAATAACTATGAGAAGTAAAGCTATGCAAACCCAGTCCAAAATAACGTTCAGTATACAAAACAATGCAAAACATGACTATGCTTTACAGTACGGATCCTACCTATATTCACTGGAGCACTCTAAACACCATGACAATAATGCTTACCAGGAAATTTAGTGCTGCTAGGAGGAAGATTTTTGGGAAGTACCCTCATCAACTACAGTATTTGTAAAATATGAGAAGGAACAGAGGGGTGAGTTTTGTAACTAAAGCTCAGTGGTGAGTCTTTACCTGGAACCCCCTTCATATGACACCAAAGAAGATACACAACACCAAAATAATAGTGATCATAATAATAAAGTACCAGGGCATTTCATAATTATAATCAAATTATCAAATCTTAGCTTTCTATAAACCAACCTAATAGTACTCTAATAGAGAAATAGTAATCTCTGTTTGGTTACGCATAATGTTTATGATATAACAAAACTCTGAGTATAAATCTCTGTCACATCCGTTATGTCTCGCTGTCCCTAATGTGATAATAAATTCTCTATTGTCTCTATCCTAACTACTTGGTATCAAGATTAACAAATTAACTGACGTTAACACACATCCTGTTTCTTATAGCTCCTCCCAGCTAATCAAATCTCAATCTTTTCTCTATATTTCACAAAGTCTTCTATCCTAGGGTTCAAACCTTTTGATATCAAATATCCAATGTCAGTAATCATATAATCTTCAAATCAACTCTAAACAATAAAAATCTCAATTTAATTCTTTATAAATTCATTTATTCAACAATGGTCCCATGGTTTTCAAGAAAATATGTCCTCATGATAAAACCAATAGGTAATAACATAGTTCCCAATAGAAATATCAGTAGTTCATGAAACAAACTCTGAAATCATATATAATTTTCATATTTTAAGTGAAAATAGATATAATGATTAGCATAGAAGTTGTAGATGTGAACCCACTCACCTGGAATGGTAGAAGATGAGGGTTCTACACGAGGAGTTTGTTGGAGCAGGAATGACACCAGTATCTGCTGAGAATAAAAAAACTCTATATTAACCACTAAAACATCTATATAGCTCAAATCTAACTCTAACATAATAGAAAGAATTCACCTCCTTGAGAGGTATGGAAAACTCTATGTCAATCCCCAAAGACAAGAAAAATTTGAAGGAATAGAAGCAAAATCACTAAAACAACATATCTTAAAGCCTTAGAAGTGGAAGATTGAAGTTGATTTTAAGAGGAAATAGAAGAAAAATGGAGTTTGGGAGTGAATTAGGGGTGGAAAGTGAAGTTTCTCACGTTTTTAGGGGGAGGGGTCATGTTTTGATGGTTTGGACCCTTAAATGGGGTTTTTATTCAAATTTTGCGCTGCAACGCCCACCAGAGCACATGATTTTTCCCACTTATGCCACCTTATTGTTCATGACCGTGTAGTGCTCATTTGGCATTGCATGCTCTTTGGAATAGTTTTTCTAAGATCCTTGAGTAATACTTCAAGTGTTGGTATGTATTGGACTGGGTTATGTCAATACTTACTTATTAATCTCTCATTTATTTTACTCTCTATTAACTTTAAAATATTAATGTAAATAAGGACGTACCCCATTTGAATTCAAATAAAATATCATAAAAATTAAAATCGCAACAAATCAAAATTCAAATTTTGGGTTTTAGTTCAAAGTCGAAAATTTTTAAGATTTTATAAACTTGTGGGCTAAAAATGAAAAAAAAAAAAATGTTTAAAGGTTTAATAAAATTCATTAAAAATCATTCTTTAACTTATTTTCCTTTGGGAACAATTACCAGACTTTTGATCCCAAGGATGTGGCTTTATCAAATAGCTCTCCAATAACGTATAGGATCGAGACTTAGCAAAATTAAGAACCCAAATGACAGATAAGGTCACTGACATCCTTCCTTATTCAAAAGAATTTTTTGACATTTTTATTTAAAATTGGGGTATTATATCTTTGATAACAATTTTACAAATAGAAAGATATCGAATATAATTACATTAAATCTTAAGGAAGGTAACTAATTCACTTAAGTTTAATGATTTCACCCTCCTAAATTTTAGGTCATATGCACTTTACACCATAACTGTTCAAAACGTGAATTGTTACACCCTGAACTTACCAAATTGTTCAAAACACCCTTCTATTAAGTTAACATTCATTTCCACTGTTTATATTGTGCAAGCTTGACACCTTGGATATTTCTATTGTGTGCACATAACCCCCTTGAAGCTTTCATTTTGTGCAACATGACACACTGCATTTCTTAAGGAGATGGATTTCAACTTAACAGAAGATGTGTTTTGCATTGTTTGGTAACTTTAGGATGTCACGATGTGTATGTTTTAAAAAGTTAGGGTGTAAATTATATATGACCTAAAGTTGAAGGAATAAAATCCATTTATCCCTAATTTTAAGGTTGACAAGTTATATAATAAATTATGCATATATATTAAGAAAATTCTTAATATGACGTATAATAATCTATTCCTACTTCCCAGAGTTCTGGGTGTTGATCATGCATATTCCACCTTCCAGATGAGTGGGTTCAAACTTGTGATCTCTATATTGTCAATAGAGATTTTTTCGTCAAAATATGGCTTAAATGCATGATTTTAGAGATTCCTGCAAAGAGATTTGAGATTTATGTTGGTTTATCTTGTTGTGAACTTAGGGTTTAAGAGCATGAAACATATTTTTGATAAAACTCATGGGACCATTATTGTTAAACTGATATGATATAAAGATGATGATAATTGTGATTATTTGAGATTGCTATGAATATTAGAATGAATTATGGGAGTGGTTTATGTACATGATATAGCTTTTAAACTAGATTGGAGTTCATATACAAAGTTTAGAAAAAAGATTGGATTTATAATGTTGAACTAGAGTAGTTATAGAGAAACAGACTGAATTAATGACAATTATTCTATTGACCTTGGTAGACTAGGTTACTTGCTAAGGGTAAGAGTTCAGAGATTATTGTTACACCATGGTTGATGTACATAACCAGAGATTCATATTTCTCTATTAGAGTCCTGTAATTTTGATTTATGGAAACAATGATTTTGATTATATGTATGCATATATGAAATGTTTTAGAACTTTATGGATATTATTATTATTATTATTATTATTATTATGTTATGCATTCTTTTTTGGTGTCCTATGAAGGGGGATTGGGTGAGAATTTATTTACTGAGTTTTTGGATAAAACTTACCCATTCTCCCTTCCCTTTTAGATACAACAACTATTACGAGTTCTTCCAGTAGCACTAGAGTTTAAGCGGTGAGTTTCACTTGGGTAAAGTATCTTTGTCATATATTAGAGTGTTTCAAGTGTTGTTGTTGGCAGGAATCCCAAACCATATAGCATATTTTCTATTTTGCATACCATGAAAGTGTATTCTTGATTTGCGTTTAAATGATTTAGCTTTCATGGTTAGTTTGTGCTACATATATATATATATATATATATATATAAATTTTGTATCACAATTTCCAGACTTTAGAGTTGATTTATGAAATATCAATTATAGTTATATTAACTTTCCAGAGCATGTGATTTGTATATAGAAAATAAATTTATGTTTAAAAAGGATTTTATAATTTAAACATGCATATAGAGAGATTCAAAGGTCACGAGATTTATGTAGGAATGATAGTTCTCATGTGCCGATCACATTCCTAAGTCGAGTCATGATAACATGTTACATATAATAATAAAAAATATATATCCCTAGTTGATTAATAATATTATGATATCGAGACTAGTATAAGCTTAATTGAAAATTATGAGATAATTATGTGTATGGTACAAAATTAAGCTTATAGGTATTTGTTAGAGAGCAAGATTCTTGATATAGACCCATTATGATATTCCTGCATGGATTAATGTCATAAGTGATTCTCATAATAATTATGTAAAAAATTCTCATACTTGAGTTTACACAATTTCCTACATAGAGAACATTATTTTTGACATAATCAAATGTTACCTTTAACGGATAATTATAAAAATTGTGGTTGAATATAATACAATTTATGGAGAGGATAGTGACTAAACAAGATGAGATTTTTCCCTCTTTTTTTGAGAAATATCTACTGGGCCCCTTGATGAGTGAAATTGAGAAACGCATGGCGTGCTCAAACAAAATGAAGGAGTTATCAGTGTCATTTGATTTATCAATCTACTTGAAGATCGAGAAATTATATTTGGACGATATAAGGATGACATTGCTCATGCCTTATATTCAAATTAGATATCGTGTAACAAAAGGATTATAACATATTCTATTGGTTAAGTTAATATGGACTTTTAATTTATTATTACTTGGTTCAGTCATAATATCTTGCTAGAGGCCACTTATGACTTGTAGGCATAATATTGGTATTGCACCTATTGCCAACATAATATAAATCTATTGGGTCGCACACTAAAAATGTAGCGAACGATTAGGTTCTTTTAGGAATTCAAATTTTAAATATATGAATATTAAAATTCATGATCCTTTTTTATATTATCATATAATATAAATTTGAAATCTAATGATAAATATATTGGATATTATCAAATCAAATTTGAAAATGTTTGTTTTCAAATTCTGAAATATCTTTTAAAAAATTGAACATCATTTTCCTAATTAGTTAGGATCGCATATCTCTCTAAATAGAAGAGATAAAGAACTTGGTTTTGCATGTGTGTGACATCTTCAAGGAGAACAACATTGAAGGAAACCCTAAACTCATGTTTGGAATTGCACGAGCTAGCATGAACAACCATTTTGACCACTCATATGTGAATACTAATAGAGGGTAGTCGTTCATTAGCAGCACTAGGTTCAAGCGCGAGAATTGAGTTCTGTGAAAGCACGCTCCAGGTACATAATTCGAACCTTTCTTTCAAACTGATCACTTCACATGGATCCAATTTTAGGTTTTGTAAAATTTTAAAATTTCGCTAGCAATATATACGTACGATTACATAAAAACCCAACAACAAGGGCCTATTTTATTCCAAAGGTTTTACTCATAAAGATGACATTGATTGTAAAGAAACATTAAATTAGTTTTTGAGAAAGATCCTTCAAAATTATCATGGCAGTAGTAGCTCGTTGTGATTTAGAGCTACACTAAATGGTTATGGAAACTACCTTTTAATTGAAAATTTAGAGGAATATGTTTAAATGGATTAATCAATGGAGTTTCCAATTAACGAAGTGTAATTGAAGAAATCAATATACAAACTTTAGCAAGCTTTCCTGCTATAATAGCATCTTAAGTTTGATGATACTATTATGTCCTTTGGATTTAAGGAAAATACCATTGGTCGGTGCATATATCTGAAGGTCAATGGACGTAAGTTTATTTTCTGTTTTTGTATGTTGATGATATCTTGGTTGCAACTAATGATCATAGTTTTTTAGTAAGACTACAAAGTTTTCTTTAGTAACTGAAATGAAGAATGTGAGTGAGACAAGTTATGTGATTGGAATATAAATATTCCAAAGTGGATCACAAGGATTGTCATGCTTGTCTCGTAAAGTAACAATGAAGTTTTAGAGAGATTCAAAATGGAAAAGTGCTCAACATTGTTTGTTCCAATTCAGAAGGGAGACTAGTTTCATGCAATGTCCAACGAATGATTTGGAACGGAAACAAATGGAAGAAATTCCATATGCATATGTTGACGGGAGTTTGATGTGTTAGTATGTTGACAGATAAAGTAACCCAGCATTGGATCAATGAAAAATCACTTCCTTACTTATAAGAGGTATGATCATCTTGAGATGATTATATGTCTTGATTCAAACTTTCTTGGCCATGTAGACATAAATATACTTCAGTTGTTTGCATCTTTTAGCCGAAAAAACAATTTAATG
Source organism: Dalbergia oliveri (assembly GCA_030441495.1). NCBI lineage: Eukaryota > Viridiplantae > Streptophyta > Magnoliopsida > Fabales > Fabaceae > Dalbergia > Dalbergia oliveri. Next base: position 14,546,186 of record JAMLFY010000009.1, read on the forward strand.
AAAGTGTGTGAAACAATCAGTAATTCTTGCTTCACCATAAAAGCTGAAGTTGTGGCATTGCTTTGAGGCCATGATCGGGTTAAATAGTTGTGGAACTTTATTCCAGGGACTGGAATTGTCAATAGTATTGCTAACCGTTAGAAATTTATTATGATAATTTCAGCATGGTTCTTTTGACAATAAGCGACAAGTATTCTAAAGGTGCTAAGCATATGGAATTGAAATATCTTGTCGTTAAAAAGGAAGTTTAGAAACATAGAAGGTCAATATAACACATTAGCACGACTTTATGGTTGTTGATACATTAATGAAAGGGTTATTGCTCAAAATATTTGGTGCATATGAATGTTGAAAGTATGAGTGTTGTTGCCAATTAGCATCATTGCATATTATGATGGTGTTTGTGTTTTATGGATTTTGAAACTCGGAGTTCACAAATGAATATGTTTATGTATTACAGTTTTAAAGTCTGTATACATAATAGTGTGTTAGAATAAAGATAACAGGTGTTGTCTTTTAATAAAGACATTAAAGTTAGACCCACTCTTCGTTATGTATCACGTTGAAAGTTAGTGTTGTATTACATGGAAGGGACTGTGTCAGAACAATAATGACATACAACTGCCATGACTCACATTAAACCTTTTACTTATTCATGATTTTATGTTAATACCAATATAATGAGGATTTGACATTATATTTATTTGCACATTATATTTTTGTATTAAACCATGAATGTATTGTTATATGAAACAATTGCGAGAATGCAAGAATTGTATCCCAGATAATTGTGCTCCATATAATGGTTTAATAATTATAGAAATATTAAATCCAGTGGTTGACTTATTAAAGAGACATCTTAATTATGAGTAGTCATAATTATGAATAGACATCTATTCATATGCAAATACCTAACTATAGAGTGTAAATATATGACTATTGGAAGTGTTTGATGGAAGTTTCTCTTATATATATATATATATATATATATATATATATATATATATATATATGATGTGGTCCTTTCTCTACCAATAATAAATAAGAAGTCACTGTCCACCATATTCTATTTATGTAAGAGATTCTTTGCTTCTTTTAAATCTACAATGAAATAGACATGCTCTTCTAATCGGTGTCCTAAAAACACTTATTAAAGGATTTAAAAATTAAGATTTTTATAAAAAAATAAATAATTTAAGATTTGAATGCATTAAAAATATTGATTGAATCAAAACTTTCTATTTTAACTTCCTTAATCAATATCCTTAAGACATTTATTAAATGAAAAGAAAAAAAAATTTAGAAGTTTTTAATAAATCTCATCTGTTGAAACACAAATGCTCATGACAAAATTTATATTTTTAGTGCGGTTAAATATTAAATTCAATTAAAAATGGGAGACAGCAAAGAATGGAATCATTTAGACGTACGGTGTGAAAAGGACACAGACAATTTGCATTTTCAATTGCATCCAGGCGGCAGTGATCCAAGGACATGAGAAGATATATTTTATTCAGGGTAAGTGAAAAGAAATGAAGTGTAATAAATGACATGAAGTGTAGTGAAAAAAAATATTGTATTATTTAAATTTTAAATAGTAATAACAAGGCAAATTTCATTGTTTAAAAAATAAAAAAATAATTTTTTAAATTATATACTCTTAATTTACTTTATTTTAGTTGACCCATTTCACTAAAAAAAATATAATTTTGATATATTTATCATCTAATCATATATTGTCATTTGTAAATTTTTTTTTGTTAAATAAACATAAATTTATCACCCCATCCTTACACATGTTCATAATAAAATTATTGGTCTCATAAGTTGGTGAGTATATCTTAAATGAAATTATTGAAACCCACTTTTATTGTGATTATAATGACAGATTCTGAAAATTTTAGTCCTGTAGGCAAATATAATGCATTAGTATAGAAAGGAGTAAAATATATTATATCTTGTTATTTTATCTTATTCCTAGTGTAGATTTGTGCTTTGATTGTGAAAGTGTATAACAATGAAGTGGTAAACTCATGTTCATATAAAAATCATTTCTATTTGTAAGCCCTTTAAAATAGTGGGTGATTAAATCTAACTCTCTTATTAATATGATTGAAGATGAATGGATAGGGATCACTCAGGGACCTTTGGCTCCCTCCTCTTAGAATCTTTTTAAAATATATATAACTAAACAATATAAGCAATATTGGTAACTAAATTCATATAGTTGGATGATATTTTTGAAAAATTAAAAGTTGTTTTATATTTAGATGTAATATCAATTTATATTTAAATGTAATATTAAAATATCATTATTTATTATCAAATAAATATCTTTGTTATGTTATAAAGAAAGTTCTTTTTTCAAAAGATAGAAATTATAGCTTCTAATTTTTTTGTGTGTTTTTTCTTGTGATTCTCTATTTATTAAAAAGTTTTAGACAAACATATTTTATTTTATAATATGACTCTGACTAAGATTTTTGGCTCATAATTTCTAGTTCTGTCCTTAAATGTAATAATATATAATTAAATGTCTCTATGATTTTCTTTACATTAATGGTATATATAAGTTAAAGAGTTTAATTTTAATACATTAATAGTCGAAAATATTTTTACACAATCATATAATCATATTTTGTCATATCAGTAAGATATGATTGACTCTCACCTCCATAACTTTAAAAGTCAAACAATATATGGAAATATTTGATTGAATGATAATGTAGAGATGTTTCTTTTTTTCTCCAAGATATTTGCACAAGAGCAGTCACTAATCCTTCGCATATGGTACAATGTAGAAATGTTTAATGTATTTAAATTAAATCTAAAAATATAAATATTCAATAAAATCTAATGGATTTAATTTGTATTATTACAATGTAAACTCTTTATACCATCATCTAATTAAATCTCTCATTTCCATGACTTTTAAAGTAGTGAGAGAGACTCCATATTGAATGTGATTAGATGACAGTGTGAAAACAATTCACATTAACGGTGTATCAAAATTAAACTCAAATCTAATAAAGTACATTTTACCCAATAAATCTAGAGTTTAATTTGTATGTATTAATATTATCACATTAAGTAAAAATGATTAAGTCTTATATCCATTATTTGAAAGTCATATAAATATGATGCTTTGGATCACAATATAAAATTTTTTCCAGTATAAGTGTATATAAATTAAATTTATAAATCCAACTAACTTTATCATTTTTAAAATGTAAGGTTTTGAGTTTAATTTTTATAGTATCATTAATTATGTATTGTAATATCACAAAAAATAGTTAAATTTAATACCTATTAATTAAAAAAAATTCAAATAAGATATGTAAAAAACAAATTTACATTACAATTAAAAAATTTTACACCATCCCATTTCGTTTCATTGATTACTCTTCATGTACTTCAATCTAACCTTATCCAAATTTAAAGAAAAAAACACAGCACCCGAATCCGGTGGTGTACGGACAAATCAAATAGTCGCATGTTTAATGTCCGAAGCTACTTTTCTTAGTTTATTGGTTCCAGCAGTCACCGATGTTCCTCAGTTCCACAGAGCATCATGAAGCAACCTCTATCCCTCCTCCCTCAGGAAACAACAAAACACACGCTCTCTCTCTCTTCTGACCTCATTTCTCTCTCTCGCTCTCTAACCCCATGACCTTTTCCTTCCTGAATTTCATACTTTCTGAATCCTAACGAATATGCATACCTCCCTCTATTCACCATCATCATCTTCCTTGTCTTCTTCTTTCTTTCATTCAGTGCTTAAGAAGGACCCACATCTTTAACCCCCTTCGTCACTCTTTCTCTTCCACATCCTTCAAATTCCTAACATCACACACAAAACTCTCTCTCTCTCTCTCTCTCTCTCTCTCTCTTATGGACTTAAGAACCGTGTTCTCTGACTCAAACGATGTGAGCACCAGCAGCGGCGTGTTCCACAGCATCCCCACCACCACCACCACCGAAACCCATTACTTAACAGATTCACACCTTCCACCACCGCCGCCGCCGCCGCCACCAACTTCCGACATCACGGCCCTCATGCGGCTCTCCGAGAATCTCGGCTCGATCTTCGACTCCTCCTCGTCGGAGCACGACTTCTACGCCGACGCGAGGATCGTGCTCGCCGACGGCGGAGAACTCGCCGTGCACCGCTGCATTCTGGCGGCGAGGAGCTCCTTCTTCAGGAGCGTGTTTGCGGCGGGTTCTTCTGCTACGAATAAGGAGAAGAGTGGTTTTGGGAAGTTTCAGGTGAAGGAGTTAGCGAAGGAGTATGATGTTGGTGTTGAAGCGCTTGGTGCTGTTGTTGGGTACTTGTACAGTGGGAGGGTCATGCCTTTGCCAAGAGGTGTGTGTGTTTGTGTGGATGATGATTGCAACCATTTTGGGTGTAGGCCTGCTGTGGATTTCATGGTTCAGGTGCTATATGCTTCTTCTACCTTCCAGATATCTGAGTTGGTTGCTCTTTACCAGGTACAAATTAACTCCTTTCTTATGAATCTTTGATGATCATCAATTTCATCTTTTTGCCTTCATTTATAGTCTTTATTATTTCTAATTTCGAATTTCTTACATCTCTTAAACAAACTAATATGGAGACACATAAATAGTTTTATCTCTAAGATAGATTTTTACTATTTTCGCATTCAACAACAATTAAGTGTTTTTTTCAGTAAGTGGGTTTAGCTACATGGGTGGATCAAATGAAAAATCATGTTTATGCATAAGCTATTTGAATTGAAGTCATTCTTAATATTTTCGTTTATTTACCTCTATGTATTGGTCTATCTATCCTCTAATTAATTTATCTTCCTTAACTCTTTGTTTTAAACAACTATGTTTTCTTTTCCCTAAGTAAATGGGTTCAAAGTTTCATGTATCATCAAATTATAGATTATCTCTCATCCCGACTACTTGAAAAATTATACAAATTGAATGATTTGATGATTCAATTGGATAGCAGTATAAAGATTTTTTTCATGCTTAATGTATCAAAATTAATTTCTATTTTCATTTATAATTATTGTTGATTTTCTTTTACCTGGAACTACTGGTCTATCCTCTAATTTATCTTGGACTGGTTTATGTTTCTGTATTACTTTCAAATATTTAAATGAAGACAGTTCGTTTTCCGAACATGGAAACGGAAAAAACAAAGAAGGAAATTTTGATATTGTTTAGTGTTTTTGTTCTCCCTCTGTCCAGGAATAATTAACTGTCAATTTGGATAAATTGGTACCTTACAAAATCAATGTATTTAGTTATAGTTATAACTAGATGTACAATTATAACCAAATACATTAAATTTTTTATGTATCAGTTTGTTGAAATTGACAATATATCTATACGGAGTGAGTATTACTTTAGAATATTGGTTTTGGCATTTGTCTAAATCTGGGTTTGGTATTGCTTTCTATTATTCTTTTAACTGTCTTTGGCCATAATTAGTTCACAAAATTCGGGCTACTAGCTTTTGTCTCGTAGCTGGCTCGAGCAAAACACAACTAATTAACATCCAATTCTCTGTAGGCTGTAGCAGGCATTACTTACTTGCAAAGGGTTAATAGATCAGCCTATTTAAGATGTTATTCCACCACTGAAAGTGAACATGAACATCACATAGAGAGACACAATGTATTTGATGGTAGTAGGGCTTAAGATTACTATTAGGGTGTGTTTAGTTAGAGGTAAAAATGAAGACAAATTTTTATAAATGAATTTACGTGTAATTTTACACATAGTATTCATCATTCATGAAAAATTCCCTCCAATTTTACCCTATTCAAACACATTTTTAATGTGCAAAAACATTCCTCGCATCTTTAATAGGAAAATATATTAACTCACAATGTACAAATAATATTACTCTTAAAATCTTAGGACTAGAAACTTTGTTTTCCTTACTCACCTTAAGTAGTCGATGCATCGGTGTTTGTTCATCTTCTACAACTAATTTGAGTATATGGAAATTCCCAGTAAACGAGTATGTACCAATTCATTGTAGAAAACTTCAAATACAAGGTGGTTGCGACAAAACATACAAAATCAATATAAAATTTAACATAATAACATAAATCTTGGGATCCGTTTGGATGTTGAATTGGAATTGTAATATATAATTTCAATTTCAATTCCAATTGTAAAAGAGTTACTAAATTTCATGTTTGGGTTTACTAAAGAATTGTAACATAATTGTTAGAAAATAAATCAGAAAGAGAAAGAATTATATAAACTTTAATGAAAAGAGAGATATTAATAAGTTTTGGAATTCACAATTCATAGGATATGAATTAAAAAAAAGTTTATTTTAATTGTTTTTCAATTTCATGAAATTGGTTTTAATTGTTTTTCAATTTCATGAAATTGAATTAGAGAATTATAATTCCAATACCATATGTTGCTCCAATAAAAAAAAATTGGAATAGAGTCATCCGATTTCAATTACAAACTCAATTCCATTCGGATGCTAAAGATATATTTAAGATATAAATATAAATTATTGCTACACAGCCATTCGTAGCACAAATCCTAAGTACAAAACTAAAACACAGAGACCAATGTTTCAAAAGTCAACATTAGTCCTATTCATATAATGAATGGCAATTGCCTTGTTCATGTTGGTGTATACCACGATTTGGATTCTTATAGATACCATCCTAGCTGTGCAAACTATAAACTGCATTTTCATGAATTCATTATATTGAACATGATAGAATACAGGATTTGGATATGTCTCTCCTTGCAACGAACCCAGAATATCATGAAGAGTGAGTTCCAAGAGACAACTAGTTCATCCATCATCTTTACTAGAACATTACATGCTCAAACTTATATTGTACATTTATTTTCCCTTTAGCAGCATAACTATTCGTTAGTTCATATATAAATTCTTTTAACAGTAAATTTTGTTTATTTGCAGAGACATCTACTATACATTCTAGACAAGGTTGCAATAGATGACATTTTGGTGGTTCTTTCTGTTGCAAATATATGTGGCAAAATGTGTGAGAGGTTGCTAGCAAGGTGCACTGAGATCATAGTTAAATCTGATGCTGACATTACCACTCTTGAAAAATCACTGCCCCAGCCCATAGTTAAACAAATCATGGATAAACGCATAGAACTCAGCTTGGACATGCCTGAAACCTTATGTTTCCCTGACAAACATGTCAAGAGAATACATAGGGCCCTGGATTCAGATGATGTGGAATTGGTCAGAATGCTTTTGAAAGAGGGACACACTAATCTAGATGAGGCTTGTGCTCTTCACTATGCTGTTGCATACTGTGATGCAAAGACCACGACTGAGCTCTTGATCTCTGGTTTAGCCGATGTCAATCACAAGAACCTCAGGGGATATAGTGTGCTGCATATTGCTGCAATGAGGAAAGAGCCCAGGATTATAGTTTCGCTTTTGACAAAGGGAGCTCATCCTTCTGATCTTACATCGGATGGTAGAAAAGCACTTCAGATTTCGAAGCGACTAACCAAGGCTGTCGATTATTTTAAGTCCATGGAGGAAGGGAAGGTATCGTCCAAAGACCGGTTGTGCATAGAGATATTGGAGCAAGCTGAGGGAAGGGAGCCTTTGCTAGGAGAGGCATCACTTTCACTTGCTATGGCTGGGGATGATTTACGTGTGAAATTGTTGTACCTAGAAAACAGAGGTATTTTCTCACATATGCAAACTCTTCATATTTGTTTCTCCTTTTCAATGAATCAGTTCATCCAGCATCTATGGCCTTGGCATATTTTCATCCACATTTTCAACTATCTTAGACAGAATTGAAGAAATTTCAGGTATCTCTTAAGTAATTTTATTAATTTTTTACTAACTGATTGTAGAAGTTCATGAATAATAACCTCCCTCTATTGGAATTGAATCATTGTAATAAACAGCTGTAATAACAATTTTGTTACCCATATTTTGTCATTTATATTTAGTTTTATTTTCCTTTTGTTATCAATGCAAAGAGTGTCCTAGTTTGATGGATGATGATTAAGGTTGAAATTTTGCTTATTAGCCGCAGTGTAGGTGCGTTATCCTCTTTAATTGTTTTGAATATCATTTGGACTAGCATGGCATTTGTCTATTGAAGTCTTGGATCAAGTAAACTACTGGGAAAGGGGAACTTCACTATTATACTTTTAGCATCCTGAGACTGTTGCTTATGAGACATTGTTTTTCAGTTGGATTGGCGAAAGTTTTGTTTCCAATGGAAGCAAAGGTTGTGATGGATATTGCTCAAGTTGATGGCACATCTGAATTTCAATCAGAAGACATCTACCCTCCAAATATGCGTGGTCGTAGCACTGTGGACTTGAATGAGGCAACTTTCAAAATGAAGGAGGAGCACTTAGTCAGGATGAGAGCACTGTCTAGAACAGGTAATTGATTTTTCCCATCTCCCCCCTTGTTTATTGAATACTTCCCTAGAGGTTAAAGGCTTAGTGATTCATTCATATCATCAACATAAGAGATTAGTCCTTGCCCGTCATGTTTCACACTTTACAAATATATCCCGGCAGGACAAGAATATGATTTTTTGCCTGCTTGATTAGCCATCACTTATATTTGGGGGATTTCTTGTGGATTATATTTGTTTGAATGAGGAATGTTAGTTGTACAATTTTTTGAGACATCTTTTAATGAACACTCTGAGACATGTTTTAAACATTGATTGAGAGAAAAATTGAGACCCATTCTCAACCAATATTTAAAGAACACCTCAAAGTGTCCCGTTAAAGATGTTCAAAAAGTGGTACAAATGACATTTTTTTTGTTTGAACTCCATGCTACTCGAAAATGATGTTTAGTTAAAAATTTCATTTTCTAGGGTACGTTTAGTTGAGAAGTAAAAATGTCATCTTCTTAGGGTATATTTGGTTGAGAACTAAAAATTAGGATAAATTTTTCATAATCAAGCTTCATGTGTAATTTTATGCATATAACTCAATCAAGAAAAACTTATCTCCATTTTAATCCTCCAACCAAATATAGCTCTAAAGTGTAAAACGTCAAAGAAAGCAATTCATGCTGCAGTTGGAAATGATGAGATATGACATCCACTAGCCACTATAGGATAAGTATTTTTGAGCATCAGAATTTGATGCATAGTAGATGACTTCAAGCGTGTTATGCTGTGGTAAGTACTTTCTCAATTGAATATCTAAACTATGTTGTTAGAGGAGCATGATTGGTTTGTACAAAGAGTTATAATGGGACCTGATGAATTTCTTTCTGCTTTTCCTTGAGCAGTGGAATTAGGGAAACGCTTCTTCCCTCGTTGCTCAGAAGTGTTGAACAAGATCATGGATGCCGATGACCTATCTCAGCTTGCATGTATGGGAAATGACAGTCCTGAAGAAAGACTAATGAAGAGAAGAAGGTATGTTGAGCTCCAAGAAATTCTGAGTAAGGCCTTCAATGAGGACAAAGAGGAGTTTGATAGGTCTGCCATGTCATCATCATCATCTTCCACCACATCAGTAGGAGTTGTTAGGCCTATGGCAAGCTAGCCATGAAGAACTAGATGAAAAATAATGTATTTAGAGGCTCATCATTTTCTAGTGATATCATTGCTTTGAAATAGTATTGTTTTTGTTCAGCTATTCTCTTTCTTTCCTTTTCCAATCCATGTGTTATATTTTGGTATTCCATTGGTCTTCTCTAAGGAGGGATGAAAAATTTTAAATTGTAGCAACAGTGTCCCTGCTTCTTTTTCCCTTTCCATTTCTGACACTAATGCCAGTTTCATTGGTCAAACTGATTAGTCTCTTTTACTATTACAGTGACGGCTGCAAAATATTTTGAAAACAGTTTTGTTGGCCTTTGGAAAATGATGGAAGGGGGACAACCTTTTAAGTTAAATGATACGTGTTTGGTTCGGCGTTTGGCCAACCAATTTCACGTTTATGTCAACGGACCGGATCCTCTCCTTTTAAACAAAACAGGACATTGTCCTGTTCTCAAAATCCTGGCCTTTAATTACGGTTAGGAACATGTCAATGGCTCAAGTTTATACACATCAGCACAATAATAAGGTAATTCTTCATTGAGGTTGGACTGCAACCAAGAAAGAACTAAAGCTAATGCAGCAAAAGTGGACTACTGCTCTTTTTTGAGTAATAGGTAACCATAATATTAATTGTTTTGAGTAATAAGTATGCATTTGGATGGAGTAATTATAGAGGGGAATGCAATTTTTGGAAGGATTTAAAATTTATTATGATAAATATTTGTTTGTATATTAACTTAGAAGAAATTGCATAATTCAAGGAATTTTAAAGAGCGATTTTATCTACTTAAAATAAGGATTTTAATTTTCATTTATAGAGAGGAATTTTGGAAATTCCTACATGTATAAATATATGTTTTTTCTCATTTTGGTAAGTCTCACTTTTATTATATTTATTACAGTTTCTTTATATTTATGAGATTTTTGTTTAATATTATTTTTTATTTATTTTGTTGCATTTTAAATATTTAATATTCAGATTATATTACATGATGTTATATTTATGTATCATTCTATTTTATTTATATAAAAATTAAATTTTATAATTCAAATTTAAAATATTTTGTGAATAAAATTTATGAAATATGAACTTGTTATAATTAATTAGATCGGTTAAATTTTTATTATTAAAAAAACTATTTAAAAAAAATTACCTAATATTTTTCAAATAAATATGTTAAAATCAAGGTAATGTAATTACCTCACCTAAACAAAGTATTTTATAAATGAAGGAATTATAATTATTTGTCCAAATAAAAAATTTAAAAATTGAAAAGAATTTAATTAAAGTATTTTAATTGCCAAACATTTTAAATTTTCTTGTATTTTGAAAATACTTAATCTAAACGCACACTAGAGCAATGTCCTAATGCACTTGAAATATGAGCTTCAGGCCCAATGTAAATGGCTTCCATACGGGCATCAATAGCCAATACGATGTTTTATTTTAGAAAAGCATGACATTATTTGTGCGTGTTTGTGTCCTATATTCATACCCATATTGACTGGACACACATCCATACGTAAATCCAATTAAAATGAGTTTGTACATTATCTGACATCTTGGTACACTGCCCTAATTTACTGTTGACATGGTTAACGTGCATAGTTGTTTTTTTTTCAAATTTTTAATATCAACATCAGCCTAAAATTAACCTGAGTTATTTAATTGAACTTGTGTTGTCAAGTCATTTTATTTTGAAAATTATTTGATTGATCACAAAAAAACAAAAAGAAGAATTAATTATATAAAAAAATTATACAAACAATAATAAAAAATTCAAAAATTATATATATATATATATATATATATATATATATATATATCTTTTAATTTTTTAAATTATATATCTTTATATTTGTATTCATGTCGTATCCGTATCGTCAATGTTCAAAATTTGACTTTAGTCCCCTAAGCCCTGCCTCTGATCCCTGAACCCGCGTTTAGACCCGTTGAACCCCAAAATCACTCTTGAAAAACTTGCTAGACCGTCAGGAATGAATAAACCAGGCAAACCAGACTTAAAATCGGTTTAACGTTTTTTTTGGTAAAAAATATAAAATTGCATTATTTTGGTTTTTTAAAAAGCTTAAAATCTCATATTTCCTTTTTTTATTTTATAATATAGAAAGTAGTACTGTGAGAATTTAATCATATTAATAATATTTATTTTGATTAAGAGAATTAATTATGTTATGTTATCTGATTTTGTGAAATTTAATTTAATTTTTAATTATTTTATAATATATATTTTATTTTATATTTTTATATATTTATATAAATACATATTTTATTATATCTGATTATATTGTTAGGTTTCATTTGTAAACCTTTAAAATCTCTGAACTACCGATTCAATATCCCATTTGATTTTCAGAACTTTGGTATTTGTCTCAAATATGTGCTTCATTGGATGTTTAGCTAAGAATTCAATGCCGAAAATGGACCCATATTGCTCAAAACACCGCCGGAGCAGAGAAACACAACCACGAGGGTCCTCTTTGATATCGTGAAGGAGTAATGTCCCATCACCTGGGAGGGACCGTGTCAGCATATTTTATTTTTGAATGTTGATGTGTCTGCAGGTAAATCATTGATATACTGTTCTGCAACCAGACCCGGCCAAGAAAGTGAAGGAGCCAACATATGGCAAAGCAAGTGGAACTGTGGAAAGAGGGTGAGAGAAGCAACAAGTACGGAGGGAAAAAATCTTTTTGCTATAATTTTAGCTACTAAAATGAAAAAGTAGGAAAAGAGAAATTGTATTAAAATATTATATAGAGATCTGTTGCTCTTGGTGCGGGAAGTGATCCATTGGTCTCCACCAAGTATGAGACCAATGTTAGTCTACCTTTTGATACCATCAGATTTAATATCAAAATAAATAGATGGTCCAGATTTCATTAAAAGAATAAATAAATTGAATTTAAAAACTTTAAATGATTTTGTAGGATTCCAAATCTATCCCTCTACTCCTTCCCCATCATCGCATCACCGTTCTCAACCACTGCATCACCGTCATTGTGCCCTTGCTATCTGCTAGTGGAGCCAGTCCTGGTCCCGTCCTTCCTATTATCACCATTTCAGCCCTTTTTCGTTGTGTTTTTATTTTTTTAACTATTTAGCATTTCTTCATCATCTTGGGTTGAACTTCCCTGGTGACAGCAACGCCTCCAAATTAAGCATCCAAATTAATCTTTGATGATTGGCTTTTATTGGAGTTTTAAGAGTTTTAATATATTTTGCAAGTAACCTAGTATGTATTATAATTTATCTTAATTTTAGTATAAATTTTTATTTTATTTTTAGGCTGAAGAGACTAGTCACAAAAGGGAGCAAAGTCACCAATCCTGGCATCCTAATTAACGCCCATTCCTGGTGTCCCAGTGCCTGCAATGTGAGCTCCGAGGAAGATACTTGGCGCCCCAGGACCCTGACCTGCTGTCCTGACACCTGCAGCTTTCTACTGTCAGATGTGTTTGGGCGTCCATACGCCAGTGGCCCGTGCAGAATTTAAGTGTGTGCTTGAAGCTGAAAGGATGGGGTTATTTAGGGATTTTTCAATTTGGACTCAAAACAAAGTCGGAGAAAACAGAAAAATGGAGGATAGAAGCAGGGACATCATTGGGGGAACCAAGGAGACACCCAGAGGGAGCAAGAATAGGGGAAATTGAGGACACAATTAGGGAAAAAAATTTTAATTTAAAAACTATAACTTTTAAAAATCATAATAAAAAAAATTATCTATCTACATGTATCATTATATCCTATTTAATTTTTTACAATTTGAATATTCAATCTATTAATTCCATAATTTTTTTATACTAATTTATTTAAAAAAATACCTTCAATTTTTCAACACTAAAATATTTAAAAAAAATCAATTCCATAATTTACACTTCTTTAAAAATGATACTAAATATTTATTAATTTTTAAAAAATTAAATAATTACATTACTTTTTTTATTATAATATTATAATTGATATACTACTTTAATAATTGAGATTATATAAATTAGAATTATATATGAATTTTTACTAATTATTACATATTAATTATAACATATTTTTTAAAATTAATATTTTAATTTATTAAAATATGTACAAGGAAAGAACATGTAATTGAAATCATATAATTTAATTTATTCATTATTTTTATTAATTAGAAAATATATTTTTATAAATTAAATATTTTAATTTACTAAAAAATATAAATCCTAAAAGATGATTAAAAAAAATGAAAGTGGATACACGTTAAATTATCACAATGAGGAAGGGAATTGGACATATTTTATCTTCATATAACGATCAATAGGTTCTAGTCCCTATTTATTAAACGAGTAAGCTAACGAAGATAGCATACTTTCATTTTTTTTAAATTATTTTTATTGTATTTACATTATGTATGTATTTTTTATTTTAATTTGAATTATGTCCCATTAAAGTATTTGTTATTATGGATATTTATGTTTCAAATTATAAATATTTTAAAATTTTTCTCATTTTGAAATTTGTTAATAAACTCGTGAATATCATAAGAATTCAAATCTTTATCAAAATTCTAATGGGGACCCAAGGGGATGAGAATGAAATGAGGATGAAAGGAAAAATTAATGTGACGAAGAGGTGTGCAACATGTTCTCTTCTCATTATATTTATTGTCATCTGATAAATTACGATGAGATAGGAAATTATCCATTTATTCTCTTTCTTTATTCAATAATTTCAACTTTTAAAATGTATAAAATTTTCATAAATAAGCTCTTTATAGTTAGTTATAGGTCATCTATTTATTTTTTCAACTTTATAAATATAATATTCAAATAAGATATAAAATAAATAATAATATTTATATTTTATTCACTTATTTAATTATCATACTTTTAAAATAAATTTATATATTCACTTTTTATAAAATATATTTAAATATTAATTATTATTTATTTTTAATAATAATTAATAAAAATATTTTTTATTATCTCTTTATATATCATACTGATTAAACGACTAATTTAAGTTATAATTAAGAGCCAGACTTTTATTTTTATTTAAAATGTCACTTGCAAAACACAACTTTCGTAATGCATTAACGTTGGATGACCTTCGTACAAGTATTTCTCGATGAAAAATGGCTCAGACTGCCATTCTGGCAAGATGTACCGTATAATATAAGCATTTTGCCGCAATTTTAGAAAACTGATGCAATCACTGTCTGTCCTAGCCTT